>JARHVA010003091.1:1855000-2174576 GCA_037957365.1 Torreya grandis
GATTTTATTTTATTTTCTTTCTTTACTTGGCATCTCACTTCTAAGATGGGCACCACCATAGCAAGCGAAATTCAAAACTATAGATTTTTCACCCTAGATATTCCCCATAGGAGGTTCATCCAAGATAACCCAAAAAACATTAATATGTGATTTTTGTTCTTGGTTTCAATAGAATATTTTCATTAACCAAATAGTTTACCCAAACTTAACCCAAATCAAATAGATTTAGAACATATATAAGAGCTTAAGCTTTTGAAACCAATTCAAAAATAGAATCTAACACTATAAAATACTTAGAGTACTTACACACCAAAACATCATTCATGTAACTTACCTATAGGCCTTTTATTCTTAATTATTTGACTAATAGGGTAACCTTCAAGGGGAAAAATGGGCTAGACCAAAAAGAGATAAACAAGGCTGGATAGATAATGAAAAGTGAGAAAAGTAAACTAAACTAAAAATAAAGTAGGAAAGGGAAAGTATTTACATAAACTTACCAAGAAAATGCATGCCTAGAAGTAATAATTTTGAAGGAATGCCTAAGGATAGACCAAAGGACATCCTCAATAGTTAGATACTTGATACATAATGTATTCACATTCAATATTTTGAGAAGATTGATAGAGATCCTACCAAGTGAAAACACATATTTACATCTATGTTGACCTCTACACTCATGAACATTATCCCATAGGGTTATATCTATGGTGTTTTCATGTAATTTAAGAAATTTTTTATAATTTAATTTATTGATGTACGTATGCTTAACCTATAAAAAAGACTTGGCATATGTTTTGAGAAATACCTTGGCCCATACATTCAATTGTGGTGAGGGATAGTGATAGGTATCAATACATACCAGAGTGACTTTCCTACCCAACATATAAGATATATATTCTTTGTGGCATCTAATTTTTGAATCCATTGAGGGATACTCCTTATCTAATATGAATTCAATGGAAGCATCCTCCTTGTCATCTTCATTATCTAGAAGGAGTATGTTTGGTTCTTCCCATGTTAGTGATCTTCTAGATTTGTCATCAGTGGTTGACATATATAGGGAGATATATTGTATTAAGTCATCTTTATTTATAACTCTCTTTAGTCTAATTTTTTCATTCTGGTCACCATGCTCATGGTTACTCATTTATAACTTAATTATCTCCACTATTGTGAGGAGCATAGGGATGTTACAATTACATTCCCCATATTGCTCCATAGGGTCTAAACCTTTAGACATAAGAGTGACAACCTAATGTTCCTCTTATTTAAACCTATCATTTTTAATGTATAGGTGCTGATATTTAGTGGAATTGACTCTCATGACTTCACCACTAAGGTTATCCCAATAGAATAAAAGGTAAGGTTGTCCCAAGGTGGGAGATATTCCATTTTAATCTTGTTTAATCCATGTTCTCAAGTAAACAACCTATTTCATCATTATTATCTTATATTTATTCCATTTCTAATGACATGAGGGGTACCACACTTCTACAATTGAGTTGTATATAATATTGAATTAGTTTTCCAAGTGTAAGAACAAAAACATATGATATGAGTGTTTTAGATGCATAGCATGCATCTTCTTCATCCAACTATTCTAACTCTTACATTTCATCAATTAGTTGACTACAAGATATTTATGATTTCTTTCTCATGTGGGCCATGTGTTACTATTTTTATTTTTAGCAATTAGGTTTATTAAAATTAATGCTACCATTTCATCATCCAAATCATCTTCATCACCACTCCTAAGGTTCAATTCTTGTATATAAAATGGTACTTTCTAGGTTAGTATAATCACTTCAGCATTGGTCTCATTCTGACATCTTGCACAATTAGCTATCTCATAGGTAGGTTCAATTATTGTTTGTTGATAATATCCTATAAAAAATAACATATGATTATTAAAATCACTGAAAGACACTTGATCACTAAAATAAGGTAAAACATCGTATTGAATAAATACTGAATTGGCATGATTATATGCATTAAATGAACAAGTAAGATTATAATTTGTCATGGGGAGGTTTGATTGCTCATAATATTGAGGAAATGATTTATTATAAGGGATAAATTTCCCATTGTCTAACTTATAGTCAAGTGTGTTGAAATATTTTGGGTGTAAACACATGACTATCAAAACAAATAAAATGGGTTTACATTATAGTCATACAACATTGATTGTTGTTCAATTATGAAGGCCTATTAATAATGTAAATACAAGGATGTAAGAGAAGAAAAATTACTCTAAATAAAAATATCAGTTATGGGATATAACATTTTAAGGCAAACTTTAATATTTCATGTTTTCAGGGATGGGTCTTTCAATCACTATTTACATGCACAGATTGTAATTAAAGAGATCCATAGTATTCTATTAATAAAATATGGGTTGAATAACACATAGAATTTAAAATTATAATCCATGTACAAATTTGGTCATCATAACCCAAAGGAAAATAAGAGAGGAAGATAAAAATAAAATGCAAACTATTGGTCCACAATGTCCCTTTGGAGAGATAAATGAGCCAACCCTTCTATGATAAAAATTAATCAATATATAGATGTAGCTTCCATGGGAAGATTTTTTTCCTTCCAAAATGACAACAACCACCATTAATGACTTAGGATATCTCCTTCCTCTCCATTCTCCTTATAATAATACCACTTTCATTGTTCATTTCCTAAAAAAAAACCAAAAATAAGTCAAAAACTTACAATTAAAAGATCAAACTATAAAAAAAATGCTTCAAAAACATGAAAAGGTTTTTAATTAGGTAGAATTATAAAAAATTTAAGGTACCATTTCATCTAGGTTGGAGTCACCTTTTTGGAGATGTAAATAGTATCAAAAGCTAATAATCATGGTGAAATGTATGCAATAAAAGTCAATTTAGGCTCAAAAACCACCCAACACACCTAACTGGGCTTTTTGGGCACATAGGCTTTCAAAATGTTAATTTATAAAATTTATAACACCTAATTATAATCAGATTTTAGAAGCCTAAATTGAACTACGGTTTGATTTTGACATGTTCTAAGACCTAATCAATGTTTGCATCCCTAAATAAAACTAGTTTGAAAGAAATTTGAATGTTGTGGGGCCTCAATACCTAATTAGGCTTGGGACCACTAGATAGGTCTTGGTATTTCATATTGGAGGAATTATATTATAACTAGGTCCAAAATCATTAATAGAATTATGTTTCTAATGGGGTGAGCTCATAGTTATGATCAAAGTTAAAACTCTAGATATTTTAGGATGGAGGTGGGGAATAGTCACTAACCTAGTTGGGACTTTTCCCTTGACTATTAAAGGATGGAGATGATGGTGGTATCCCATAATTAATCAATTTTTGGGGCCCAATGAAAATTATAGGGCTATCAAATCCTGATTCTAGACCTATTCAAGAAAATATCCCCAGCTAATATTATGCCCATCCCCCCAATCACTCTCATGACCTAATCAAGATGTAGAGCTTGCATAGCGCTATATGCTTCCCATTTAGTGACTCATGACCTAAATAGAGTTACAAGCCCAAAAAAAACTAGACTCACTACTCTTACCATGATGTAGATATAAAAAGGAGATTTTGTCTGGTTAGTAAATAACCATGCAAACTACCTTCCCATAGACCTGATTAGGGGTTAAAATCTTGATTAGGTTGAGGAACATAGAATTTTCAAATTTTGAACTAGTTAATACAAATAATTCTGATTGGAATTGGATTTGGAACTAGGTAGACCTATTTTGGAAATGAGGCAAGTTTTTTTATTAGATATATTAATATTTTCAATGAGGCAAACATCATTTAAGGGGTCATCTAGGGACCAAGTGTAAAATATGAAAATGACTCACACAAGATTGGTCATATAAATAGGATAGACCTTGAAGATTGAAAGGGATTGTAAATTAAAGTGACCCCCCAAAGTGACTAAAGAGATATGAGAGAGCAAGGCTCAATTAGCATAGGAAAGTATGATGAGACTCCACTTTAAAACCAAGAGATATATATGAAAGTTTAACATTTGGACTTGGTTATCACAATGGGATAGGTTTTAGGAGCCAAAATAGCATGAAAACTAAAATTATCTACTATATTAGGCTAAGAGAGATAGGAAATACAATATTAAATAAAAATTAGGAGGTCAAAACTCCACTTTCATGCTAAATGCCTTATACAAATTTTTCTCACATGGATGTGGTCTTTCCAATATTGATGGTTTTGGGTCCTAGTTAGGCATGAAAATTGAGATGTCCTACTAAATAAACTTGAGAGTTTTGAGACCAATACATATACAAAAATTAAAAATAGGTTCCCTGATTCTTGGAAGAATTAGGGAATTTTGAACAAACAACAACACAACTTAATTTTGGGCCAACCTTGGATACATACTATGAAAGCAATACCCTTTACTTTACTAATGTGTGTTACATTTTCAAATGATGGACATGTACATTCATATATGGTAGGAAATGATCCTTTTCAATTATTATACTTTACAACCATCTTTTACCTTGATTATTAAGACAAATCATAAGAATGATGTAAATATGATAGTTCATGTAGTATCATAACCTAAAAAAATTAATTCAATTGTTAGCTAAACCAAAGAGGTAATTTTATAGATTATCGTCACTTCCTCATATACTTTTATAGAATAAAATTGAGTACAACCTTATATTTTATGCAATATTTTGATCTAAATAGGCCTAAACCAAATAAATATGATAGTAATGCATATTGTGACTAAATATGATAAAAATGTATATTGTGAATATCATCAAACTACAAGGCATTCTAATAACAAATACTTCAAATCAAGACATAAAATACAAGATCTTATTGAAAAAAATATTATTAAAATTTATGAACTATCATAAGATTCAATATTACAACCAGATTATAATAAATATTTAGACCCCATCACAATTACTATAAGCACTCAACATATGCATGAACATGTTAAGCTTGATAGTGAAGAGAATTATCATACCTCACATGATCAGTATACATATTCCTATTCAAATTTTGATACAAATAAATGTACATCATATATATCTAATATATCACACCTATATAATGATACATTGGTAACATCAGATACATGACCTCCACATGAGCTCTTTTAGTTGGTTGCCACACATACCATTGTACATTACTTCTTCATAATTATTTTTTATCATCACTTTTTATCTTCTATATTGTACATATGGTCTACATTTTATCATCATTATAACCCTTGGCTTGGCCTTTTATATGTCCCTTTGACCTCCTACTAACTTACGTAATCCTAACATTTCATGACAACCCATACATTTACAATTTATACAAAAATCCTTTGCCTTTTTCCTCACAGTCACTTTTGGTCATATAAGTCATAACTAAAATTTAGTACTATTTTTACTTTATGGAACCAACCAACAACCTTTTGCATATTCATCTCCACTATTGAGTCAATAGATCCATAATATACACTAAATTCTATGATTGTCACAAAAAATAAAATGTATAGAATAAGATTGTCTCAAATAAAAAACAATTATGTATTATATTATGCATAATTAAATAAATTTAGAATTATATCTTATGAAATTAGGATATACATTCATTCCTCCACCCTTGACATTTATTTGAGCCATGATGTGGTAAATTATAGTGGGGGCATATTAGTTTTACCACTTCCTCCACATTGTCATGCTATCACATGTAGTACACAATAGGTGTTGACACATGTTTTTGATTGTTTGGATCCATCCCATTCTAATAATTTTAAAACCATTTGCACTTTTCCTTCCTTTTAAAATTTTAAAAATAAAATAATCTAAAAAATAAAAAAACATATAAATAATTCAAAAATATTAAAATCTTGACCTAAACATGACATTATTACTAGATTACACTATTTACATATATTATTTATCATATTTTTAGTATATGACATAATATTTTCATATACACATTCATTTCAAGATATATGAGTGTGATGTAGGACATATAGGTTACATATAGATGTTGAAATTTCCTCTACCAAGTGGCCATGAAAATACTAAGGGCATCTTATTCTATAGGTTTCATTATCATAGGTAATATATTTCTATGACCTCTCTACCATGTTGAGATATCTATATTGCTTACACATGTCTTGTTAGTTACTCATATCTTACACAATGTTACATGGATATGCTATTATACTATGATGTGTCATTGATACACATGGATGTGTAGACTAGTCTTTAATTGTTCTATGCTCCATTGATTCTTTTACTCTCTTCCATGATAGTATGGTTTTTACTAGTCTATGGTGTCTGTCCCTATCCTTATTTTATGACATACTCATGTCTCTTGTCTGTGACCCTTGGCATTATTTTATATGCCTTGTTTGTAACATATTGATGTCCATTACATTTATCCCTTGGCATTTCCTATTTCAACATGTTCATGTCCCTTGTATGTGGATCTTGGCCTTATGTGTGACACTAACTCTTTCACTTGTTGAGCTTTTTAATATTGAGTGGTGGCATGATCCATATCATATACATTTACTATGTAGTCTTAATTAATTATCTTTCTAGTGATGGTTACTATTACATGATTTATTGAGGCATATATATATATATATATATGTGTGTGTGTGTGTGTGTGTATATATATATATATATGTATATATGTGTGTGTGTGTATATATATACATACATATATATATATATACATATATATATGTATATATATATACATATATACATATCTATATATATGTATATATATATATACATATATACATATCTATATATATATGTATTACATATATATATAAATATATATATATATATATATATTATATATATATATATTATATATATATACATATATTATATATATACACACACATATATATATACACACACATATATATACATACATATATATATATATATATATATATATATGTATACATATATATATATATATATGTATACATATATATATATATATATGTATACATATATATATATATGTATACATATATATATATATATATATGTATGTATATATATGTGTGTGTATATATATATGTGTGTGTGTGTGTATATATATGTTTACTATGTATATATGTATACATACATATATATATATATATATATATATATATACATACATATATATATATATGTATGTATATATGTATGTATATATATGTATATATATATATATATATGTATATGTATATATATGTATATGATGAAATACTCTTCACATATTCACATGATTATTCATGATGTTATATTTATACATGATATGATAAAATTAACTCTTATTGTTTCACTAAAATTGTGATTATTTTCTTGTTTAGAAAGATGTAAAACTTAAAATAAGGGTGTGTTTAGTAGAACCTGAATGTGTTGTGCACATGTGAATCTAGATGTTTGCCAATACTATTATTTATCTAGGGAGGATAACTTGTAGATAAGAAATAAATATATAAAATGGTGGATTAGTGAGATAGTAGGGTGGACTACCTAGCATGAGTTAGACACAAGAAGCACAAGCTTCCTTAGAGGCTATCAATCCACACTAGTGAAGCACTCAAGTTATGATAAACTGATAATATATGCTTGCATGAAATAACAAAAGGTAATGAAATCAAATACAAGAGATGATTGAAAAGAAACAAAAGAATTTGATTAAAAATAATAATAAATGATTGAATACTAATGCTAAATTACTCAAAATTGATTCAAAAAATAAGTTGAAGTTATATGATAAAATAAGAACTCATAAACTGAGATTTGGATATGGGTAGATGGGTCAAATTAGCTTGCTATTATAAAATAACACACAGTGACCATCGACAATTGGGTATGACCATTCAAAATTAGGTGACCATTAGTGGTTGTTAACCATCGATAGTTATTAGCCATCGGTGGTTAGATAAGTCCATTGATGATTAGGTAAGACCATCAATAATTACTATAGAATTTGGTTTGGGTAAAATAAGTCTATTGGGGAGAGTTACAGAGAGGTTTTGGGAGTGGTGTTTGGGTTGAATGTTGTTTGAGAGATAGAGAGTAATACTCAGAGGTATCTAGTTTGAGAGTTGCATGTTTTGGTGATTGGAATAGGCTATGGGTGGTTTTGGGTAGGAGATGAAGTGTCTAGAGTTATAAAAATTCAACATAGGGAATGAAGTATAGAGAATGGGAATGACCCAAGCACTATAATAAATAAAGCTAATTACTAAATCTTGATAAAAACAAAGATACTTATCTTTTAGGTGTTGTTATTCAGAGGAATGCTGAGGTGGGATAAAAGCTTTTATGGATCCTAGAGAAATGTTAGTAGAGTAATGGTACCATGGTTTAAGATAGTGAGTTGTAAAATTACCCTAAGTATCTATCTTGGTTCTTGGTTCACTAGGAATATTTTATATTTGCTTGGGAGTTAGAATCTCTTGCACTTGCCTCTCCCATTCAAACTCCTTTCCATCTCTTAAAATAGAGCAAAGGAGGGTTGAAATTAAGAGTTTATCAAATAGTCTAATATGCATTGATCATGCAAATAATAGACTAAAATTAGATATCTATTAATCAACGAGTGAGTTATAGTTAAATTTTAGTTTACTCCTTCGATCTTGTAAAATTTTAAGTAACCATCAATGGTTTGGTCGACCATCGGTAGTCAAGGGATAATAATTGATAGTCAAGGGGACATAGTTGAAATTGGCTAATACACTAATGACTAGTGGTTAATTCCCTAAAAAATGGTCTAAGGTTAATAATGGGAGAATTGCTAAATAATCTAACCCAAATGGGGCCAAGGGGTGGTTTAAAGGTTAATGCAACATATAGAGCCATAACGTACATTTTTATAGAATCTACATTTTGCCCCTTTTTGTTATGTAATTTATATCAAAAATCTATAAAAAAAAAATATAAATTTGATAAAGGGTTGGATGCCCCAAGTATAGGAGGAGGTGTTCCCGCTCAAACCAAGAATTGATGAGGTGAAACAAAGTCAGTGGTGGGTTTGATAAGTGGATTAGTGGGTGTCAAGGTTGGTTGGATGAGAATTGATATCACTTGTATTTATACCCCTTTAGGATATTATTAGCTCTCCTCATCCAATTGGCACAATGGTAACATCTCTCTTGTTGTGGGTAACAATTTGTTGAGATGAATCTTTAGAAGGGTTAGTTCCCTTGACACATTCTTTGAAGTAATTTCTTGACTATCAATTTTGGATGAAAAGGGTAACAAAACAACTAAAAAATCTAAAAATAGTGATGCACCAATACTATATTCCCTCATATGGACTAAAATTATACTACTTATAGCTAAATAAGGCTTCTTTCACACAAAACTCACAATTCAAGTTGCATTATCACATCAGTTTTTCATAAGCTAGGTTCAAGAAGGTATTTAATACTTAGGAGAGAAATGAATGATTCATTTATATAATAAAGTAATATACCACTTATAAGACATTACTAAACTTGAAAATAACACTAATAAAGACATGTAACAATCAAGGATTACATGCTAGAAAAGATCATCTTCTACTAGACAAGACCAACAAGATTGAAATAATACCCAATTGTATAGCATGTAAGTAGGAAAAATAATTTTTTTATTTCTTCAATATTCATTCAAGTAAAAATTTGGCTAGGGTTCACCATTAACCAACAGAGGCTACTAAAAAGAGCTAAAAGAGTCAATATTTATAGCCTTTGAGAGAAGAGCAAGACAAGGGAAGTCCAAAGTTCACTTGAACACTTTTTAATCTAATAAAATAGGTTAAAATTTCATGATAATAGATATGGGATGAAACATGCAATTTTAGGAGGTAAAAATGTCCATACAAGTCATGAAACTTATGAAAAATGGCATGAAACTCCCAGTCTTGGCTCAAAAAATTGCCTTCATAATTTGAACCTATTTGAATATCCCACCAATAACTAGGGATGGGTTTTATTATTTGGATAAGAGGGAATGAATTTAGGCATGCATTATTTACATTCCTACTCATCTATAAACTCTTAGAAGGAAGCCATCACTATCTATAGTTTAAAAAAATCCTTTTTCAATCACTCCTCACACTTGGCATAAAAAATGCCTTAAACTTTCCATGTAAATCCATGGGATGGAGTGAATGACATTTATAAAGAATCTCTGTGTCCTTATATGCATTACTAATGCTTTAAAAAGGCTCACACTTGGAGTTTTCACCCTTCTCACCCTTGTGTCCACTATGCCAATTTTGATTGGCTAAAAGAAGATCTCTATTTTTGAAAATTAGGAGTTTTTTAATGGAATAAAATTACCATAATGAGTTATTATAAGTCTTAATATTCCACCCAAACTTTATTTCATCTTTAGACTCCTTTTGTAGCCTACAAAACACATTAAATAGTTAATAAAACCTTGTTTCTCATGTTTTTCATATAATTCCATACAAACCATCTTGTTGGGAGATATATTGAGGGAGTAATATACATGTTATAATAATTTTAATTTCCAAAATATGTCATTGGGATATCTTTCTAATATCCTTTCCTCCATTGGGTCCTAGCTAAGGGTTTAGTAGGGTTTTAAACAATTTTTGGTATTAAGGTTTGTTAATAAAGCTTGGATATTGAACCTAAAACAAAATTACAAAAAATTTATTCCAAGTTACCCTAATAAGTTCTCATAATCCCTTTGGTTCCCATGTAAAAATTTATAAAAGATATAAGCATTTGAAAACACCTTTTCCAGCTTGTCCTTACTTTTCCTGCATACTTGTGTTCTCTCTGAGATAGACATGGATTTAAAGTGTGTTTATCTACATAATATGAGTTAATATAGGTATATACACCTCCCTAACATTCCTTAATAATTTTTATAGTCCACCAAGGGGTAAAAATGAAGTTTTACTACCATTTGGCACTAGGACTTATCAAAGCCTAATAGGTCTAATAGGCACCCTATTAGATTTGGATGATATGACTGATATATTTTAGTTATTTTTGTTTATTATGAATTTTTAAATCCCATTTGAGATTATAATATCATTACATAACCCTCCAATCACCCTTGTTCATCCTCTTTCCTTATTTGCCAACTAGGCCTAGTGGAAGTTTGTCATGTTGGACTGTGTGCATGATTAATTTGGTCAACTTAAGGGTTATAATATTGATATAATAATTAAATATAATAAAATTTACTTCCATAAATATTATCATATGTTTTCATGAGGTTACCAAAGCTCCATGTCAAGTTTTTTGCTCATTTTTCACTCACTAGCTCACTTTGCCAAAGTCTAATTTTCCTAGATTGGCTGACCTCTGAGATAAAATAGTGAGGTATAACCATTATAAATAAGTAAAAATGAATATTTTTGGAAATTTTACAGGTCTTAATGATATTTTTTACTTAATTTTTCTTACTCCATGATTTAGGTGTTCAACCAGCTCCAAATGCCCAAAAAAGGCCTAAAAAAACCCTATTTTATTGTATTTTCTCCTTCATTTCTATAATGACTCTTCAAGGCCAGATAAAATGATATTAGGCCTTCCTATCATGATAATAATTTTCAATTCATGCTAATGTATTTTTAAAATCACCTAAACAACCCATTTCCTCTTGAATTCTCATACTTGCCTATTGAGCAAAGAGGGTTCCTAACTTATTGTATGGACAATTAATGTTGGCCAAGTAAGGAAGAGTGGATAGACATGTTAAATGGGTCTTGGAGTTTGTATAAAAATTAATTCATTAATCATGTACCATATTAAGTTGATGCAAAACTCCTCTCTTTACCTAAACACCTTCATGTATTCCTCTCACCCTCATGCCCAAGACTGCAACATGGTGGCTGTAGGTGAAAATAGGGGTAGAAAAGACCCTTTATATGTTTGTTTCATCATGTTTATATTACATTAAAATATTATGACTTTCATTGAGGTGGTCAAATACTGTCTTATAACCCAAACTCTCTTTTAGCCTACATATGCACTTTTAGCCAAAATTGGGTACCCCACTATACTCTAACTGAGATACTTTACCTTTTACCCTTGTAGGTGATTATTTTCTCACTTGATCATATTTAATGAGGAATGAGTAAGTGAATTAAAGTATTTAATATTTAATTAAATCATCTCCAACTCAACCAAATAACTCAAATCTACCAAACACCTTAACTAGACCTTGCTTCTCAATTAGTAAACTATTGACCATGTTTTCTATTGAAAAGAAGCACCTATAGGATCACTTATAAAGTTTAGATCTATGAAAACCACATTAAATACCTTTATTCTCAATTGGTGAACTATTTATTATATTATAGGGGTCATATATATTATGCTTGTCTTCCTCATATACATATGAGCCTTTAGATTGAGTCTCTCCAAACTTGACTAAGAAACCTTGATTATTTACCCTGCCTATAGATTTAAATGATTCTAATTGGCTTTTCCATGATAAAAAAGACTCCTATTAAAACCCCCTTAAGATCACAAAACATGCTTCTCCTCCTGCAAAGAGTCTAAGTGCCCTACAACCACACCTACACTTCAAGCTAGCTCACTGCCTATTGACTGAGACATTTGTTTTGTTGACTTATCTATAGATGTAATTTGCATCATGAGATCTTGGTCATGATGTTTGTAAACTAATTTAACACCCCTTTGAGAATAAAAACACTTCATATCACCTTGGACTCACCTGTATACTCTTTGGACCCCCCAACTGAGCTTCTTGTTAATGACTCAAAAACCCTGCTTTTAACTATTTTAAGTGCTTATTTTATACAAGAAAGGCACCTGTAGGTGATCATGAGGGGATATAGGAGTGTAAAATTGTTTATTTCTCATCTCCAAGTCATTATACATCATATCATCTATTGACACCACCTAATCTATAAAAATGTTCAATTTTTCTCTCTCAAAGTAATAAAAGGTCATTTGCTCTTATAAGCCTGTAGACATTATTAAAGCATTTAAGTGTGTTTTATAGCATGTTTGAGGCCTTAAAAAACCTATCTCCCTCTAATCTTTGACCTTCATTCTTGGCATGGAGCTAGTCTATACTAGGTGCAGTCAAGTACAATCATTCAAATGCATTGGGACATCTTTGAAACCTATTGGAGAAAGGTTATGAAAAACCCTTAGAACTCTATTATGGCCTTTTGGGGATAATTTCCCTAATTACAATCATTTGGTTCCTCAAGTTGGTTTATCATCTCCTTTGATCTCTAGGAACTTTCCATTGATTTTCCAAAACTTGATCTTTGTACCATAACCTCTATTATGGCCTTTTGGGGATAATTTCACTAAATACAATCATTTGGTTCCTCAAGTTGGTTTATCATCTTCTTTGCTCTCTAGGAAATTTCCATTTATTTTACAAAACTTGATCTTATAGGCATGTAGACATTGTTAAAGCATTTAAGTGTGTTTTATAGCATGTTTGAGGCCTTAAAAAACCTATCTCCCTCTAATATTTGACCTTCATTCTTGGCATGAACCTAATCTATACTAGGTGCAGTCAAGTACAATCATTCAAATGCATTAGGAAATCTTTGAAACCTATTGGAGAAAGGTTATGAAAACCCCTTAGACCTCTATTATGGCCTTTTGGGGATAATTTCCCTAAATACAATCATTTGGTTCCTCAAGTTGGTTTATCATCTCCTTTGCTCTCTAAGAACTTTCCATTGATTTTCCAAAACTTGATCTTCATACCATAACCTTAAATGGTGTCAAGTGATTCCATATATCCCTGAGAGCATCTTTTGAACCCTGCTTAGCCACCTATAGGTGGATGTCTTGATGCACCATAGTGGGCTAGAAGTGAACAACATAAAAATTCCTATGCATATGAACCTTATGTAATTTTCTCCAACACCTTAATACACCTTTATAAACTCTAATAAGTTAGAACACATGTCAAACCTTTTCACCCCCAAGGATGATGTTAGCAATGGTTGTAGGTGGATGTTTTGACTGTGTGTAGATAGTGAGGGTATGAAGTGTGGAAAAACATGGTGGAAAATGGCTTCAAAATAAATAAAATTAATATTTAAACCTTCAAGTGAGTGATATCCATTAAGGACACTTTAAAACTAGCTTTGATACACCCTTTCCAACATGAAAATCACTTGCATATATGTGGGATGGAGCAATCAAGAACATCAAATGACTATTTGAGCATGGTGAATATGCTTGGGACCACATTTTCACCTTTTCCAAACATCTCAATGGGATATCTCAACATTTTTATGGCTTGGACAACTATAATACCTTGATTATCACTCCATGAACAAGTTAACAAGTCTATATAGGTGACTACAAGTGAAGCTAAACATGAAGTTGGCAATGGAGGAAGACAAGCTTGCAAACTACTCAAAGGATGACATGATGGAACCAAAACATGGAGGGAGGTTAAAAAAAATTTTAGGCATGTGGGACATCCTTTTCCATTCATATAAAACCTCTGTAAAGACTAATTTTCTAGAATAATGCAGAAATGACTATAACTTCACTCTATTCCTCTTTGAAAACTGAGCTAGTTGGCTCATCAAATCAAATCAAAAAGTGAAACCAATCATGTAATACATGAGGGAAGGGAAAAAAAATCCTCTAGAACAAATATCAATAAGTTAATTGTATAAACTTTCACAAACAAGAGAAAAACTTGTAGGGTACATAGATTAGCAAGTAGATTTGAAAGGTCAACTTCTTAGGAATGGTTCATAAAGCTCAAATTACTATTCCTTTACAACCAAAAAAAATGGAATATGATTAAGTGTATAATACACCCCCAATATAATTTTTCCTAAAACCCCTTGTGCTGACCATACCAAGTAAAAATCTACTGGTCACTTTTGCTTGCCAAGAAAGGTAAAAAGGAGTAGAATGGTTTTGGCATTAAAATGACACTTAAAAATCATTTAAAATGTGTAAATAACCATGGGGAAGCTGAAGAGTCACATTTCAACCTTTTCCAAGTGGCATACTTCCCAAGGAGGTCATACAAGTGCCATTTTCTTCTCCTTTCACTAGAAAACCACCTTTTCTTCTACATAGCCTACCATATTTTAGTTTTTTTAGTTATTTAAGAATTATAGGGACACATGGGACATGACATAATATTTTATAACCTTCACATTTCCCAAAAAACCCATATAAATCATTAAATGTACCCTTTTGACCCCTAAAATGACTTAAAAGGACATGTTGGCTAATGAAATTAATGACCAAGGCTAATATATCATTGAATAACGCTAAATGACCTATTAAACACCTCATGAAAAGATTTAATGCTCCATAAAACATCTAAAAAACCAAGTTTTTATCTATGGGTGCCCCAACTTGACTTAAAAGTCAAATTTTGTCAATAGGCATTTAAACACAAACAAGCAGACAAAATAGGACTAAGTGTGATAACATAGATGGTGTATAGACTAGGCTAACATAGTTGAGGTTAGTGGCAAAATAATGTTGGACTATAAGGAAAAGTGATAGGTAATTAGGCCATAACATTAGGCATTGTTGATATAGGTTACTCCTATAAACTCAAGTCTCTTAAGCAAGGTTGATGTATTCACAATTATCCAAAAATTAGATGTGATCTTGAGAAAATAAAAATGGTTATAGGTGTTAATACCATAAAGTGTCATGCTCCATGGAACCTAAATGGTTGATAGATAAAATTAGTGTAAGTTTGTCAAATATGGTAAGATTATCGATGTAGTCAAAATGACCAAGGTAAAGTTAGGTTAAAAAAATAAAAGCAATGGTAAAGGTATCATGGTGTGATCATCGTAAATGGAGGCATACAAGTGAAATGACTAACCAAAAGGTGATCTATGTTGGTAAATGGAAAGTTGGGTTAGGTGGTCCTTTGGGAAAAGGATATGGTAAGATGGTAAAACCCTAGAGGGGTTAACCATTGATGATCAAAGTTGACCATCGATGATCAAATGTAAGCCCTAAGAGGGAAACCATAAAAGGTCAATGTGGGTTTTATTTGCTCATTTTCAAATTAACCCATGATGATTATATTATATTGAGAAAAAAATCATTGACTTGTCATTTATAAGCCTAGTAACCTAGGTAAAGATTGTTTGACTGAGAGTTGACATAGGAGGTGGAGGTTTAACTAAGGTGCACCAAGGTAGAGGAGAGAGACATCGAGAATGAAATGAGGTAGAGGTAGAGTATGGGGCCAAGCAACAATGGTAGTGATAAGGGGTCCACCATGATGGAGGATGCATAATGAGGTAGGGGATGCATTACATTTTGTGATTTTATTTATTTTTTTGCATTGGGTGGGTATGCATTAGAAATTGGGGAATTTTGAGATTCTAGGTATAAAATTGGTAGAGGGTTAGAAATTTGTTTTAGGAATGTAGGTTAGGTAGAAATAGAGTAAGTCTAGGATTACTTTGGATGTTTTTTTAAGGTTTTTGATAGGTTTATGTAGGACCTAGGGTTTTAGGGTCACCGATGATCTCTACATAGTGACCATTGATGATCACAATCAACCATCATTAGTCAATAGGTGACTATCAAATGGTTGATGTGTAGACCATCAATAGTCAACCAACAAACCATTGGTGGTCAATGGTTTATCAATGATGGTTCCATAAATAACCATTGTCAATTAACCCTTGATCATTAGTGGTCACTATAAGGTGTGGGAATGGGGTATGGCATGGATTAGGAATGGGTTAAAGGTTGGGAAGGTATAAAAATGAGTTAAGGGTTTGGTTAGGAGGGTAGATAGGGTAAGGGTTTAGTTGGTGAAGGTAAGACTTTTTAAGGTAGGATAGGGTGAAGGTAAGACTTTGTTTAGGTAAGATAGGGTGAAGGTAAGATTTTGTTAAAGTAGTATTAGGTAAGTGTTAGGTAAAGGAGGTAAAATAGGTTAAGGTAGGTGGTAGGGTGAATAGGTAGGATACATAATATATGTGTGAAGGGTAAAGTGAACTAAGGTATATAGTTATACTTATAGGTGAGGGAACAATTAGAGATGCAAGATCAAGTGCCTTAACTCCTAGATAAAATGCATAGGTCTATGTTAGACCAGGAGTGGGATTACATGATAATGGTGGGTCTAGGAGGTATGAGATTTTATCAGCATGTGTTGAGAGATGTGATGATATTAGTGTCCCTCATTGAGAAATGGGACCTAACTATCAATAATTTATTGATACCAACTAGAGAGATTACCATCTTGTTAGAGGATATTCACCAAATTTTGTAAATACCAAAATGGGGTGAGCTAATAGAGCATATCAGTAGTGAGGAGTGAGATGCACATATGGATTAGTTGTTTAGTGTAGGCTTTGTGCATGCAAGGTGGCATGCTAGAGGGTTCCATTATGCATTGATGTACCATATGGATAGGGGAGGGAGATGGATTATCACAATGATGATGATAGTTGTGACCTAATATACACTTTCAAATTCTAGTAGTGGTAGATTTCCCTTCTTATTGCTAGGTATGTTGATATATATACTGATGCATTGGACAATGTTTTCTTGGGCCTTAAGTTTACTAGTTTATATCTATCAAGAGCTCCAGGGATACATATTACATAGGAGGTATGGAATTAGCATAAAGTTTTTTATACACTACTAAGTGAAAACATTAGAGTGCTATGACTAGGTGGACTACCATGGTAAATATGGGAGTAGGTGGAATTTAGAGAGGGGTTTGTGAGGTGGAGAGGTGATTATGCACTTACAACACTAGGGGGAGTGGTATGAGATTTAGGGTGGTCTAGGGATAGGTTATAAGAAATAGTTAATGGGAAAGTTATCTAGAGGCCATAGACTAGATTCCTATCATGGGAAAGTTATGCTAGGTAGACCCTATCACTATAGAGTTACATGTGGATATATGGGAGATGGGAGCATGAGATGGAGCTCAACCCATTTGATAGGGTTAATAAATAATTTGGGATTGTTCAAGGTATCTTAGGTGCTTTATTGAGGTATAAGAGGGAGGATATCAAGACACCACTACCTCTACCATAACCTAAGGAGATAGAGATTAACCTAAGGAGCTACTAGTGGCTATCGATATTTATGATGCAAGGGTTACGTAGGAGTACATTATATGGTTTTAGGTGCATTATATAATGATACTATTTGGTGGAGATGGTGTATAATAAGATCTTGATGTAAACATGGTGGAGGGTGGTGGGGACCAGATGACTATGGATGCCCCTAAAAATAAGGTATGGAGCAGATGAGATGGAGCTCAACCCATTTGATAGGGTTAATAAATAATTTGGGCTTGTTCAAGGTATCTTAGGTGCTTTATTGAGGTACAAGAGGGAGGATATCAAGACACCACTACCTGCACCATAGCCTAAGGAGATAGAGATTGACCTAAGGAGCTACCAGTGGCTATTGATATTTATGATGCAAGGGTTACGTAGGAGTACCTTGTATGGTTTTAGGTGCATTATATAATGATACTGTTTGGGGGAGATGGTGTATAACAAGCTCTTGATGTAAACATGGTGGAGGGTGGTGGGGACCAGATGACTGTGGATGCCCCTAAAAATAAGTTACTAATCATAGAGAGATCAAACAAGAGTGGTACTATCCATGACACAAGCATCTCTAGTAGTGGTGACTATAAAGAGAGATACGGCACAAGGCCAAGTCGTTATCCTTATGTAGAAGAGGGATATAGTATGAGCATAACTACCTTTAGTTACATAACAGAGGGATGCCATGAGGTAGGTGGTATGTGGACACAGTCAAGGATTAGATACTATGATGAACTAGTCTTTAGATAGCTTCTAGATGAGCCCTGATATGTTAAGTATAGAGCAATAGTTACTAGGGGAGCTAGTAGTGCCACACTAGCTCAATGGGTAGCATCTATGAGTACATAGATAGATCTTAGAGATAGATAAGATCCAAGGATAAGTAGTGCCCATACACCTTAGACTCTTATGAGATTCTTATTTTTATGTATTATATGATTTTTATACCGACCTAGGAGCTAATGTAATGAGATGTACATAGTTTTGTGAGAGACATGGATATTATTATGATATATGATTATTTATGATTATGAGCTTATTGATGTGATTATGGGTTTTGGATGTTATTTATGGTTATTGTTAGTTATTTTATGTTCATGATGTGATGATGTTATTTATGATATTAGCATGATGTTATGATTAACATTTCTCTTGATATTAGATACATGCTTGAGTATATGTTATAAATGTGGATGTTTTAAATTAATGAATCTATGAATCCTTTATCTAGATAGACATGAGATGGATAACATATGTGGATGAATCATTTATTTATAAAATAAATGATTAAAAGGTTATATATGTGAAAAATGGTTATGATTAGTGGATGTGATTAGTTAGAAGGGTGAAACTATGTTTGGTGTATGAGAAGGTTAATTCATTAAAATGTTTTTATGATAAAAAAAATTAAACAAATAAGGTAAGAAGGAAATAACAAAATAAAACACATATTCATTATTTAAATGTTATTAATTAATTTCATTTTATTATATTAAGGTGAATTAATCTAAAAAAAACATAGATTAATTTTTTATAACAAACCCGTATGTGAGAAAAGATAAAAAATTGAAAGACAATCATCTTAGTGAATGCAACAAAAAGTAGGTATGAGAAAGAGGAAGGAGACACAATGTTATTTTATTATCAAGGACCAAAACAAAAGGAATCTAAAATCATCTTATGAACATAATCCCTTCACATGATTTGCATCGGTGTCCGTTGGTTGGTTAAAAACTTTCTTGATCATTTAGTGTCAAGTAAGATTAAATTCCCTTGTTTTATATATGGTATAAAGGGGATATGGATGATAAAGGAACTTTCATGTGAGGTTATCTTGCCTCTTTTTTAGGTTTTCAAAGAGACAATATAAACAAATCTATGTCATAGATGGTGTAGACTAATTGATGTAGTAAGTCTACTCATGAAAGTTGATTATGGGTTTTGAATAATGGGTCTTTTGATATTTTGTTATTGATTTGAGAGGTTTTAGGGAAGTTGATCGATATGAGAAGCCTCTAATAGATTTATTGTTTTTGATAAATTATTTTACATATCCATCCTTCAAGGGAATGGTCTAAGATTTTTGATAGCTATCTTTCAAGGGAGTAGTCTACTTTATATGAAGCAATTTTGATCAATTTTTATAGATGTCCTTCATGGGAGTAGTCTACTAATGCTAGAGATGACCCATAAAATATATGCATTTTAATGTGTTTTATTTTGATGACATAGACCTACTTATATAGGATTAAAGTATTACCTTTATGAAGAAAAAACTAAAGCACAAGAAGGTTAAAATAGTGGGTGAGAGTATTCTTTAAGAGATGATGACCATGTGATTCCATATTATTAGGGATGAAAAGTATCCATGAGAATCATGCCATGGTTAGAGTCATAGTACCCATATTTAATATTAAGGCTACAACTCTCATGGATAATCACATGATTCTATGTTTTAATTGGTTGTCCTTAGAGTGAGGTGATGAAGGTGAAAATCTCATAAAATAAGGGATGACCTTAATTTATATATTAGGTGAGTTTGATCTTATTTAAAAAAAGAAAGGATGTAAATTTGAAGCATTAAGAGGCTTAGGTTCTAGTTTCCCTTTAAGAGAGGATAACTAGTAAGGTCCTAATCCATACCTATGTGTAATGATATAAGGTCCAAGCAAATTGAAATAAAACTTTCCCCATTTTCTCTTTTCCATATTGGTTACATGTTGATTCTCCTTTAAGATGAGGTCTTTTATGTTGAATTCTCTTTCTATTATGTTTTTGTTATAGATACCGTTGATTCATTCTTGATAGACACGGAGATGGTTAAACATATCCAAGTGATGCTTATCAAGTAGCTCAAGTTGTGCTAAACATTCTTGATATAATTTCCATCAAATATGATATCCTATAGGGATATACGAAGAGAGAGAATTTAGACTTAGAGAGGCAAGACAACCTCTACTTCAAATACTAGAGAGAAAGAGGTAGCACCCTTAAGGGTTTGAATGCTAGTATGATATGCCCATAAGGAAAAAGGGACATGTAAGTGCCAATATTGATCAGATACATTGACCATTTTATTTAGCATATTATTAAGGGTTTTTTATAAAAAATTTAACCTATCTATCAACTTGTGGATGATAAGGCAAGGATAGACTTAACTTAATTCTAAATATGTCACAAAGACCTTAGAAGTTTTTATTTTAAAAAGATTTACCATTATTGGTGATTATCTTATGAGGAATACCAAAATGATAGATAATGTGATGGTTAATAAAATCAATAATATTTTTGTCTTTGGTTGAAATAAGAGGAATGGCCTCAACCCATTTGGTGAAATATTTGATCACAGTGATGATACAATGATGTCATTAAAAAAAATGGGGGTTAATTTCACCAATAAGATCCAATCCCCATTATGAAAAGGGCCTAAAATCCTTAGATACTTGGAGGTTATGACTAGGTGCATGATGTAAATTGGCATGTTATCGACATTGAACACAATTCTTCACATAATCACAATAGTCCTAGTTAAGGGTGGGCCAATAGTAACCAAGGTGAAAGATACGTTTAGTGACAACTAGGCCACTAAAGTATGCCCCACAAATCCTATCATACATTTCTCTAATATCATGAGAAATTTCATGACTATGTAGGCAATAAAAAAAGATACCATCAAATCCATTCCTGTAAATAATTCCCCCTAGTATGGTATAATGAGAGGTACTTTGACTAACCTTCTTTGAACTTTCCTAAAAATATTAGAAGAAATTATGCCTAGGTTGATATAATCAAAGATCTACTTATACCAAAGGTTTTATTAGGTTTCCTCCACACTAAATATGGAAGGAGGGTTTGATTTGGCATAAGAAGGCTTGATAAGATGATGGATAGTGACAAATAGATTAGAGTTGGAAGGTGTAGATGGGATCTGGGAAGTAATAGAAACCATTGTATCAATGAACTTGTTCATAGATCATGGAGTGGTTTGGATAAGGTAATGTTAAAATGATGCTAAGAGTATATCAACTAGATATTTATACTATTTCAAGACATCATTTTTAAATTGATAACAACCATTGATTTTATTGACCATGACTTGGGAGTCACCAAAACTACTGATCATATTGAATCCCAAGGCTAAAGAAGTTTGGAGACCTATCATTAGGGATTTATACTCAATCATGTTATTGGTACAACAAAAATCAAGCTTTAAATATAAAGGAAGGGGTTCACCATCAATGGGGGTGTGAATTATAAAATCACCCCCACCATAATGGCACTATCATCCATTGAAGAACATGGTCATTTGATAGGTGATGTCCTCTTGAGAAAAATTCATGATGGACATGTCAGGAAATTCAAGAGGAGAAGGATGGTTGTATACTAAAGGTGCTTCGACCAATTGATTGATGATGACTTGCCCTAAATGAACTTTTACTAGAGGAACTCAAGATCAAACTTAGCTAAAATCATGAGCCACTTAGCCATACATTGGTTTTGGTGTAGCTTGGAGTGCATATACTTGAGTGGGTTGATATTGGTTATGACATTGGTCTTGTGATTGAGAAGGTAATGGCAGAGTTTAGAAGACACAAAGACAAAGGCAAGGAATTTTTTTGTTGGCATGGGTGTACCAATTTTTGTACTCTATAAGTGTTTGACTTATATAGTAAATGACTTGATATTTATGCTTATTATTATGATGCACAATCATTTCCCCTAAGGAGTGTTTGGTGGTGGAAATATAAAGGTAGAAAGGTTGATACTCTTTGTGAAGAACAAGAATGGTTGGAGAAAGAAGGTATTCTTTAAGTGAGTCAAAGGCCTTTTGATAGTCTTTATTCCATTTAAAATATATATATTTCATAAGAAGTTGATGGAAAGGTTGAAATTTATCATATAGCTGAGAGATGAAGTGAAAAATGAATTAGAGCTTCCCCTACAAACTATGGAGTTGTTTGAGATTGGTCGAAGGAGGCATGCCAAGGATATCCTTGATTTTGGTGATATCAACTCAGATTCCTTGCATAAAGATGATAAATCTGAGGAGCTTTCCTAACACGATCCTAAAAATGCATTTCTTTGGGTTAAGGTGAACATGATAATGGATGAGGTGTTCAAAGATAACCTTAAGAACTAGCAAATGATCTTTACAAAATTTATATTTCCCAAGAAGGCCATCTACATAATCCTCTATGATTTTATGAATAAGGTCATGAGAGATATAGGTCATGGCATGTTGGTAGGTTACACAAACATTTTTTAGGATAAAAGGCATGACCCTATAGCATAAGGTTCCCCATGGGGTGATAAAAGTAGTTTTATGTTGGTTTTTAGGGGCAATCAAGATTTGATTATAGCCTGAGAAACCATCCATGAGAGATAACATCTCATGGTTGACTATAAGATCAAGAAGATGGTTAATACTTGGCAAATAGAAGTAATCCTTTAGGTAAGCAAGGTTAAGATAATATAAATACATGCAAATTTAAAGTACCCCTATTACGTTGGTGATAGGGATGACATTCAAGACCCATTGAGAATAATAAATGGATTGGATTAAATTCATGAATATGAGGCATTAAAGCTCTTTTTTGATAAGAAGTATTTATGAGGGTACATCCATAAAATATTTTACTTGATAGGCTTGGATTCATAGGTAATAATTATATTATGAGTGGCAATGGAAGGGTCGATTCCTGGTATGTCACTGTAAGGCCAAGCAAATGCTATGTTAAGGTCTTGTAGGAAGGAGGGGAAATCCTAATGCTCCAAGGAATCTAGTGATTGTTAGATTTTGATAATGCATGGGTTATCTTTAATACCCAGGTTGACATCCATGGTGGATTCATTCAACATGGTTAAACTCTTAAGGGGTAGAGATTTGTGGATAGAGGAATCTTCTACACCAAGATAGGTGAGAAGGGAATCATCATCCTAACATTGAATGGTATTAATGATAAGAGAGTCATCTTCTACCATCTCAAGATGAATTAGAGGAAAGGTTATGGTTTCCCCAACTTTTGGATAAGTTAGGGGTCTAATGTTAATCATGTTGACAAAAAATAAAGTTAGGGGGAATGGCATCAAAATATTTAGATTTTGATGGGGAATAGGTTGGTGAGGATGAAACTTCCTCATCAATGATGGTAATTTGAGGAAAATTAGTTTGCTCACTAGTAAAAATGAATCCAACACCAAATATTTCATGAGGTTTTTAGGTCTTACATAGAAATATCTTGTGTGGTCCATGTTTATAATGTCTTAGACTAAATCCATTCCAAGAACACCTATGGAGGTATGTCTTGGTAAACTCTAGTGTATCTAGATAGTAGAAATTAAAGGTGAATGGTCAAAAAGAAGAGGAGATAGATGAGTTGGAAAGTAGTTGATCAAGTCCCCCATAGACAAGATTAGTTTGGAGATTAGGAGGCCCAAAAGGAATAATGGTTTTGATATTAGAATCATAACTGGGAATTTGATCAAGGTTCCCATACTCTCGGGGAGTAAGGAAGGCATCTAAGGTCAAGAGGTGATACTCCCAAAATAAGAGACATTGGAATGTTAACTCTAATGGGTCATTCATGGGGATTTGGGTAGAAAGGAAGGATGAGCTAGTCAAGGCTTGGTTGATGGAAGAGGTAGACTCATATTTTTATGCTAAAGGTTTGGTTGATGGAAGAAGGAAAACATCATTTAGCTGGTAAATCATGTTGCATGATGTGAAAAGACTTGGGTCAACATGTACGGTAACTACTTAACCCTCATTCTCAAACTTGATGTACTGATGTTGGGTAGATGGTATACAATTCATGAAATGGATCCAAAGGCATCCAAGTATAAAATTATATTGGAACTAGCCTTTTGATATGTATAAGATCTCAATAAATGTGCAATGTCCTAAATGAATGTGAAGGATGATAGTTCTTAGAGTTGTTGCCATAGTGTCATTGAAGGAACAGAGCACCACTATGGTTTCTAACATAATGTTCTCTGGTAATTTCAGCTATTAATATGTATGGGAGGAAATAATATTGATGCTAGCTCCTCCAAAAATCATAACCCTTTTGATACATGTTTGGTTGATGTACATAGTAATGAAGAGGTGAGGATTTGGATTATGGAGATGAATAAAGGGTATTTATGAATCCTTAAAGGTAACAAGGGTGGAAAGTTGAGGGGATTTAACAAAGGTAACTTGAGGTTGTAGATATTTTAGTTGAACCTCTATGGACTACAAAGCCTCTATCATCGCTTGGTGGTGATGGGGTGAGGTATTGATTATTTCATATAAACTCATCTTCATTGATGTTTGGTGAAGTTGCTTTAGAACTAATCTTTAGATTGAATCAAAAGGGTTGGATTAGGAGGAACCCAAGATGGACACCTTGAGCTTAGGTGAAGGTGAAAGTATTTGGGTTTGATTGGGTGATTGGGTGGTAGAATAAGGGTATGTTCATAGAATGGACATCTTTGCCTTCCCTTTATCCTTTTTTTTTATCATGTGACCAAATGGATGGTATGGATTTGGGAAAGAGTTGGGATAGAGGATTGATTTAGCTCTTTCTCACTCTTATATGAGAGTGTGGGGTAGAGAGGTTTGGGGTGGTTGCTTATGGTTTTTGGATTGGTGGTGGGCTCATGGGAGGTTCTTCTGAAAATAAGCCATCCTCATCGCATAGTTGGTGGACTATGACTTGGAAAGCTTTGTAATTATCTATATTATGTCCTAGCATTCTATATTAGGTTAAAATTATATTATAATTAAACTAGGATGGCTTAGGATTATGGGGGTTAAATGGTTTGATAGGAGACAAATTCAAGGAATAAGCTTGAAATAATATTTACAAGATGGTTGAGTAAGACTCAAGCAAAGGTGGCAAGGGTGTTGGGGTTTTGGCTTTGACTTTTGGGGTAGAGGCCTTCTTAGGAGTAGACTTTGTAATAGGAGTTTTAGGTGGTGGAATATTATTGGTAGGTGGTTTTGGAGTAGATTGTTTAAGGGTTAATGGTTTGGAGGTGGAAGTTTTAGAAGTATATGGTTTGGAGGTAGAAGGTTTAGAAATAGAAGGCTTGGTAGTGGATGGTTTGGAAATAGAGGGGTTATAAGTAGAAGATTTAGTAGTGGATGGTTTGGAGGTAGAAGGCATAGAAATAATAGGTAGAGGTGTAGCTAAAAGAGGAGGTTGGGTTGTCTACGGGAGACTTGTTTTTTTAATGGAAGGATGAGGTCCTAGGATAGAAGAAGGATGTGGTCCTAAAATGGAAGAAAGGTAGAAATATGTGGTAAGGTTTTGGTTTTTGGGATCCTAGGTGGCTCCACTTTATTGATCAGCTTAACTTGGGGTTTATTTATTGTGCTAAATGGTGATAAATATAACTTTGATGGAGGGTGAGTAAGGATTTGAGTGGGTAGCATGTCTAGGTTTTTGATGGGATTTATTGGGATGTTAAAAGTTACTTGGCCTACTTTAGGTGGATTTGGTTTGGATGGTTCAAATATGGTTTGGGAGGTAGAGGTTTCCAATGGTTTGGTTGGGATGATGGAGGATTCACTAGTGGAAGTAGAAATTCTGGTTGACAATGGTATGGTTGAGGGCTCTTGCTTTATTGGATATGGGAGCCCAAGATGGTGCCAAAATGTGGCACGCTCCATGTTGGGTTGGGATAGGAACTCCAAGTTTTGAACTAGTCTAGAGAAATCCTTATAGATGGGTTTGGTTCCTTTAGTATTGGACTCAAAGGAGAAACCCATGGGTTAAGAAATGGAAGCAATTTCCTTGTCCTTTTCCTCAATCAAAGGCTCCAAGGTTTGAGAAGGTTATCACTCTATGGGAGGGGTAGGTAAGGAAACCTCTTCCTTAAGAATGCTTTCCAAAGGAATAGTGGATTAATTTATGATGGAAGAGAAGGGTATGGTGGTAATGGTTACCTCCTTTGGTATGTCTTCCAAAGGAGAGATTATGAGCTACACTACCTCAATAAGTGGAGAAAGGGGAATAGTTACTTCCTTTGTTTCAATTTCCAAAGGAGTAGAAGGTGAATACACTACTTAAATAAGTGGAGGGGAATATAAAGTGGTTTAGGTAATGGTTTAATCAATAATGAGCTCACTAAGAACCAAATTAACATTATGGACCTCATGGTTGTGAGAGGATTCAACTTTATTGTTTTCATTATTCATAGGAGGGGCATGGTTGGGGAATAGATGCCTAAAAATATTGAGTGACTAATTTGGGGGTGCATTGGGGTTATCCAACATGATTTCCCCCTTATTAATCAACCATTGGATAATGATTTTGAAATTATTGCATCTACTAACATCATACCCAATGACATCATGGTAACCACATAATTCTTTTTCTTTATACCAGCAGGGTATAGGACAAGATGAATTGAATTGATGTGGGGGTTTAATTAGAGGAAGTTGTATGATATTTGATTTCAATTTTTTTTCCAATACTAAAGCATATGACTCCCCTAGTGGAGTATATTTATTTTGGCTGTTATAGTTTTGGTTTTGGCTATTTTGGTTGGAAGAATTAAAAGAGTTGGGTTGGATAACAACCAAAGGAGGTGTAGTTTTAAGGATAAATGCATTTGTGGTTCCTTTGGTTTTGGTGTTGGTGTTGGAGTGGTTGGTGTTTTTGGAAGAGGAAGTTTCATTTGAATTGAAACTAGAGTTCTTGTTTCTCAATTTTAGCTTCCCCTCATCAATGGATCTAATCTCCAATTTTTGTCCCATGGTGAAAGCCTCATCAAAGGTATTAAAAGTTTGAACCTGTAAAGTGGAGGAAATATGTTTGGCACAAGCCTGAGGGAAAATATGAATCAGCTCAAGTTAGCGAAAAGATAAAGATATTTGGTTTATCAAACCTCTCCAATGGGCTACAAAATCAACAATTGACTTATCCTCAAATTGCCGAATGGAGTAGAGGTCAATGATGGAAACTTTCTTAGATATACTAATGTAAAAATGATTTAAGAAGGTTTGAGCTAATTGGGTAAAATAAGTGCTTGGTAATAACACTATACCAATCTAATGTTGGGATGGATAGGGACATGGGAAAGGTGCGAAGAAATAGTGCATCATCATAAGCATTTAATTAGTAAGAGTGTCTAAATGATCTAAGAGTTTTTGAGGATATTCCTTATTCTAAAAGTTTGAAAATTTTGGAGGTTCTCATTAAGGAAGATAAGATCAGATTAGGATGAATGGATGAATCGGTTCATTGTAAATTTGATCATATGATAAGAAGTTATGGGCACTAGAAATAGATGAATCTAAATTAGTCATTTTATCCATTAACATCTTAACTAGATCGGTTTGTGGTTGTGCACTCTCATAGTTGTATGGTATGTTCTGTTGGGGTTGGGTATGTGCAACATATGGATATCTAGTGAAATGTTGAGAGGATGGCACATATTGGTATATGTACATGGATTTTTGGGAAGATGCCATGTATGGGTAAGTGGATATAGGAGGTTGGGTAGAAGGTGGAGCCATATACCCTTACGGGTTAGGAATATAGCTTTGGTTGGGTGCAATGGGCACTTATTAATGAATTGACATAGATTGGGTTGGAGGTATGGTTGGGTTGATAGGTTGAGGATAGGTGGTAATATTGGTACTAATAGCTAAAAAGGCAAAAGGTATAAAAATAACCAAGCTTTGGAATGGAGTGGAGGTTGGTGGGTTAGTGATAACAAGAGGAATGGTAGAAACACTAGTAGAGGGTACTCCAGTGGTAAGTGGAGTATAGGTGACTAAAGTATGGGTTGCTCTTATACTATAAGAGTTATTGGTTGGGGTGGAAGGCATTTGGGTGTTGGTTGGTTGGGTAGAAATGGTGGAGATAGAGGTGCTACCCATAAGATGGGGTAGCATGCCATAGGGTGGCTCAATGGGTGGAGCTAAAATTAGGGGTGTGATAACACACAATATTAAGGTAATGTTAAAGGGATATGGGATTATTATCTAGAAAGGTGGTGAAATCCATATCTCCTTGGGAAACTATCTAATGTAAAATAAGACTTATAGAATGGTGGGGTGAAATTTCTACATTTGAATAGTAATCCATAGATGAGGAAGAAGAGGAAGAGGGGTCACTGGGAGGTGGATCCTAATTTTCTTGGTTTTTTAGTTGTTGGCTAGATAAAACCATGCAAAGAAGGGGAAAAGGAAGATAAAATAAATCTCAAAACTCAAAAGAGAATCAAGTAAAATAAAAATATCTCTAGGAAAATAATGCATACACTAAAGTGCATTAAAATCCTAAGATACCTTTTATCTTTCTTTAGGCTTATGCCTCAATTTTAAAGAAGTTATGAAGACCAACTTGGGCTTATAGAGAAATTACTAGAAGATGTCTAAGGATGGTTTCAAGTAGTTAAAGGCTCTCAAGATCTATACTATAACTTGGTATATGTCTTGATATTGAGGCCTACCCCCTCACTTCACACACTATAGCGATAAGGGTGTCGAGTGTTTAGCTAGAATATATTGAGTTGCTAGAGATTATACTCAGCCATCATACTAAGTTGGTTCTCCCCTTGATGGTGAAATCCAAGTAGGATAGCCAAGGAAAGGTAACCGCTAGATGATGAAATCCCAATTGGGCCTTATGTCGATGTTTTGATGTTTGATTGAATGTGTGGTTTGGTATTATGTGTGTGATAAAAGTGAGACTATGATTAATTTACTTGATTAAATTATGCTATGTGAGCTAATCAATATAAGCAAACAATGGACGTAAAGGTAATTTTAATATAGAAGAAAATTTTGGTGTTTTTTCAAATGAATACAAAATAACTAAGATGCACCTAGATGTGATATGATGATGCAAAGCCTAGGCCTAGAAATAGTACTTTTGATTTTCAGAAATGAAATAAAAAATGATTTTTTTAATTTTTTCTAAGAAATCAAAAGAAACTAGAACTTTAATTTTGGAAAGGAATAAAGGAAATAAGGAAAATTTAATTTTTATAAAAGAATGCAGTGAATGATTCTTCTCCAAGGCAACTAAATGTACTATAAATAAGAACCCAAGAAAAAGCTCAAGGGTCCTACCAGGCATGCTAGAATGTTTAACTAAAATTTTGCTTATTTTCTTGTTTAGAAAGATGTAAAACTTAAAATAAGGGTGAGGTTAGTAGAAATTGGATGTGTTGTGAACATATGAATCTAGAAGATTTTCAATACTCCTCTTTGTCTTGGGAGGATGACTTGTAGATAAAAAAGAAATCTAGAAAATGGTGGATTAGTGAGATAGTAGGGTGGAATGCCTAGTATGAGCTATTTTCAAGAAGCACAAGCTTCCTTAGAGGTTATCATTCTACATTATTAAACCACTCAAGTTATGATAAACTAATAATATATGCTTGCATGAAATAATAGAAGGTACTAAAATCAAATACAAGAGATGCTTGAAAATAAACAAGTGACTTTGATTAAAAATAGTAATAAATTATTGAATACTAATGCGAAATTACTCAAACTTGATTTAGAAAATAAGTTGAATTTTTATAATAAAATAAAAACTCAGAAACTGAGATTTGGGTACAAGTAGATGGGTATAAATGACACACAATGACTATTAACAATTGGGTATGACCGTCAATGGTTAGGTCACCATCAATGGTTAGATAAGTCCATCGATGGTTAGGTAAGACCATCAATAGTTACTATAGAATTTGATTTGGGGAAAATAAGTCTATTGGGGAGAGTTGTAGAGAGGTTCTAGGAGTGGAGTTTGGGTTGAATGTTGTTTGTAAGACAAAGAGTAATACTCATATGTATTTGGTTTGGGAGTTGGGTGTTTAGGTGATTGGAATAGGCAATGGGTAGTTTTGGGTAGGAGATTAAGTGTCTAGAGTTTCAAAACTCTAACACAAGGAATGACGTACAAAGAATGGGAATGACCCAAGCACTGAAGTAAATAAATCTAATTACTAAATATTGATAAAAAAGCTTAGATATTTAGCTTTTAGGTGTTGCTAGTCTAAGGAATGCCAAGGTGGGTTGAAATATGTTATGGATCCTAGAGTAATGTTAGTAGAGTAATTATAACTTGGCTCAAGATAGTGAGTTTCAAAAGCACCCTAGTCTCTGTCTTGGTTCCTAGTTTGACGAGAAGCTTTTAGATTTTCCTAGGAGTTAGAATATCTTACACCTACCTCTCTCATTCAACCTCCTCTCCATCTCTTAATATATAAAAAAGGAGGGTTGAAATGAAGAATTTAATAAATGATTTATCAAATAATCTAACCAATAGTCTAATATGCATTGATCATGAGAACAACATACCAAAATTAGATAGCAATCAACAAGTGAGTTGTAGTCAAATTATAGTTAATTCCTTTGATCATGCAAGAGTTTAAGTAACCATCGATGGTTCAATCAACCATCGATGGTAAAGGGATGACCATCAAAAATTGAGGGGCCATAGTCAAAATTAACTAATCCACCAATGACTGGTGGTTAATTCCTTGAAATAGTCCAAGGTTGATAATTCAAGAATTAGTAAATAATCTAACCCAAGGGGGGCCAAAGGGTGTTTAAAGGTTAATGTGACATCTAGAGCTATAATGTATGGTTTTATAACATATAAACTTATTTTGAGATAAGTAAATTATAAGACACATTCATCATCTCAAAAATGGAGAATTATATTGGGCTTGTTATATATGCATAAGCCTTCATGAATAAAAAGTTAGATTTTGGAGTCAGATTATAAATTTTATAAATTCATAATGGTTCAAATATGATATGAGTTAATTCACATGATAAATTTTAGCACAATAGAATATTACATGCATACACACTCACTTTACAAATACTTGAGTATAAATTCATACACACTTGGATTCATACATAGATTTACACATATACATACACTTGAGATACAAGTTCTCAATCTTAGCATATATATGCATAAAATTATATATTAGTGGGTATAGATTCAAGGGACATGATACTTATTCATGCACATATATGCACTTTCATATTCATGATACATGATATTAGTTCATGCATATACACATTATGATATAATTATAATAATTCCAAATTGGCATGATAAAAATTTATATACATTTACACATTTTTTACAAAGCACTCTTTTAATCTGCACTTAGTCATGAGTAACCTTAAATATATAAATTAATTTGGAGTGGTATATTAATGTATTTATAGGTAATGTACATTTAGGTTTAGTGACCCTCAATATCCATGGCATTATTTCTAGTGAACCCATCATGTGGTTCCCATTATTTATCATATACAAGTAACTACTTGGGTTAGTACATTTTTTACTTCTCCCCATTTTTATTAGGTTTGGGGCATGTTGTCTTCCCAAAATAAGGTCTTACATAGTTACATAGAATTCATGTTTTTATCACCCTTTATCTCTCCATGGTTTAAGAACAGGAACCAATCTCCAAGTGTTTTTATTGAAAACAACCTTTCCCAATGCTTCAACAAGGAAGCATCATCTCCAACAAGATGCAAGGGTAACATGTTTTCAACAATGTATAGGTGTAATACTTCATTTTTCTTCAATTTTAAAATTTTATATTCAGATTTAAAATTTAAATTTATGAGAATTGATTACCATATGCTTTTTTGTAGGTTTTGATTTTGAGTAATCCACACAATTGTAGCTTCATGCTAAGATAAAGTGTGTTTTACAGTCTTAGGTATACCTTTTCCTTTTAATCTAGTAATTCCATTACTAGAATAAAAGCGGGGAATTTTAGATACTAAAATCTATTTGTAATTACTTGATAATTAAAATATTGACATACTTTTACCATGGATGACTTGTGTGCATGAATATAGTCATAACCCACGATTCTCTCACACCTACATGCTACATTGTGAGTTTGACCCTATTTTTTTGTTGTCAAATGCCTAAAAGAACCTTATTGTCTATTATAAAATTACATAATATCATGTAGAAACATCCCTCAACCTTTAATTTAGTCAACATGTGCATGGGTTTCTATTGTTATATTGGGTCAGTATCACCTGTCAATATTGACTTGGGTCTTTCGATAGTGACCCTCTCCTAACAACATATAATTTTTAAAATAAAATATTTCATTAGGGTTGACCCATCTCCATATCATGTCAGTGGCATGATAAATTACCTAATTAAACTTTATGTATACATACATACATACATACATACATACATACATACATACATACATACATATATATATATATATACACACACACACACACACACACACACACACACACACACACACACACAAAGATGTGTGTGTGTGTGTGTGTGTGTGTGTGTAGGGGAATTGAATTTTATCTAGTATACATCTATACACTACAACAAATGGAAAAAAAACTTTCCTATTCTTCCCAAATTACAAACAAATCACTATAATTATCTTATACTCGAGTCTAAATCATATGAAAGATGAGTCAAATAATGCTTTTTCAAGTATAAAATCCAAATCATTAGTTTCACTCATATAGTGAAGTATCACAATAACATAATCACACTAGGTTAGAGAACTACACATGGATTTATTTCTCTCCTTGGACTATCAAATACATAGGAAATAATTAGTCATCAATAGGGGTGATTGGATTCAACTCAAACCATTACACTTTCATGGGTTTTACAAGCTTATATCCCTTATAAACACACATGGTTTTAAGATGAAGGAGGATAATTTCTAGAGTTACACAAATCATCAAGGTTTTCATCACACAAACATAAATTTTAGAGATAGGATCAAGTGACAGTATGGTCACAAATATTTATTTGGCATAGGGAATTATCAACCACTATAGGTTAGTATCAATAGTTTATATTGATGCAAAGTTGACATAACTGATTATGTAGAAATAAACATAATTTCATATCTAAATAAGTCATAAGCTTGCTTTAGTCTATTTTCCAATCTCATAAGACACTCAAAATCATATGGTCAGTCATAAAATCTAAGTACATATCTCATTTTTGTACTTACTATATTCAAAAAATGACTTTTTAAATGATTACAATCAGTTTCAATATTATCTATTCAAATGTATGCTTGAATGCCATATCTATCAATATACATTCACAAACTAGTTTCTATCCCATTAGGGATTATAAAACCAAATTAGGGTAAAACACAAATAGAGTAAATTACAAAAATTAGGTAATTATTTCAAATTGTATAAATTATGGAAATTAAGGTAAACTAGGGTAAACTAGATTAAAATTTAGATTAACTTAATGAAATTAATTAAAAATAGATAAATTAAGAAATTAGGGAGAATTAAATAAATTATTGGAACCTAGGTATATTAGAGAATTTAAAATAAAATTTGGCCAAACTTAGTAAAATTTAAGTCAAAATTGAAGAATAATGTTAAATTTACAAAATTAAATAAATTAGGGGATTAGAGTAAATTTTGGGGAACTTAGTAAAATTATATCACACTTGAATAAATCATGCCAAACTTACAAAATTGGGGAGATTAGTGACAAATAAAGAAAAATAAAAAATTTGGAGGAACTATGCCAAATTGTGGAAATAAGGGAAATTAGAGTAAATAAAGGTAAAATTAGATTAACTTTAGGCCAAACTTGACTAAATTAGTGACAAATAAGGAAAATTAGAGAAATTGGAGAAATTAGGGGAAACTACAAAAAGTAGAGAAACATGGGAATATTATGAAAATTAGAGTAAAATTTCATGAAACTTAGTAAAATTAAGCCAAAGTTGGTAAATTATGCCAAACTTAAAAAATTATGGGAATTGGTGAAAAATAGGGAAAATTAAAGAAATTAGGGGAATTACACCAAAATTATTAAAATAGGGAAATTAGAGTAAATTAATGTTAAATTAGATTAAATTTAAGCCAAAACTTGCTTAGATTAGTGAAAAATAGAGAAATTGGGAAAATTACAAAAATTAGTGAAACCTGGGGAAATTAAGGAAATTACAGATATTAGTGAATTTTTATGGTTTTCATTTGATATGAATATTATTTTTATCTCATTTTTTTTACCTAGTTTACATTTATTATTATTATTACCTTAGTTTACATTTTTTGTTATAGATATGTCAAGCTTTAAATTAATTTGTTAAAATTCAAATTTTTAATATTCACCACCATTATCATTTACATATAAATATGATTATGGTAATGAAAAAATATAATAATGAAAAATGTGTTGAAGAAGAAGAGGTCCAAATTAGCTACATTGGTGCAAAAATAAATAATAGGATGTCAAAAAAATTAAATAAATAAGGAGAAGGTCAAGATTAAAAGTTATGAGAAAGAGTCCAAAGATGATTTAGAACTTCTTATTGAGGTGTTTTTGAAATATAATTTTTATTTCCCTAATTGGAAATATTATGAGGCATAGCCAATTCACAAGCCACTCCTAAAACCTTATGTGGTATTTACATTTTGGAGGTGTAGTTATATGGTACAATTATCAACTATCCTTAATGTAAATCATGGGCTCTATTGTCATGCCCAAAATATGGCCCTGGGTGCACCTATTAGATTAGGTGTCCTAAGGAGGCTTGTGACACAATAAGGGACTTGAATCCTCCTATTTTAGGATTTTACTAGGGTAATCTAAGGCACATGTTGTAGGTATTGGGATTCAAGATATGGCCTACTTGGAATAGATCTCCAAGGGATACATAGTTACCACTAGAGGCTCAATTTAAATGTGACAAAAGGAGTTATTATTCACTTATCTAAACCAATTTAGTAAATTTTCTATCAAGGCCCCACTAAGTTTCACTTCTCTAAATTCTAAGTAAAAAAGGGGGAGAGCTATTTATCTCAAAATAAACATAAAAAGAGGGATATGGTATGGTAGAAAAGGGTTTTTCATATTTTAATGAAGACACTTGTGTTTTTCAAAATCGATAATGCACCTAGCTATAGTTAGACCATTATATGTAAAGTTTCACAAAGATATCAAAATCTAAGTCACATTGGGAGAGATTCTAGTGAATTAAAAGGAATGCTTGATTCATATTATCCTTCTAAGATATAAACATGTAAAATGCCTATAGTAGACTTACACACAGGGCCTCCAAAGTAATATGTAACTTACACACACAAAGACTTACCAATGTTCCACTAGAAAAAAGAAGTCTACATTTGAATTAGATTTACAACTACACATTCTATGTACTACATTCATTACTTTCAGGATAACACGTTATTATTTTATTAGCACTATCATTAATTCACAAGATATGAAATTATGGACAACCATGAATACAAAACACAATTTAAAGGAAAGATGAAATTGTGTTAATTCAAAAGGGATTGTTTAAATTTTTTTGACCCTTTCACAAGAACACAAAAAAAATTATATAGATATGGTTAAGACATGCCTCCTAGTAGTACATGATCCCACCTCTAACCATCATAGACTGAAGAATTTTTTACAATTAACTTAGAACATGTTATCCATCACACAAAACATTCCTAGGGCCTATTGATAAGAGATTGATAAGGATATAGGGAGGGGAGGGGACCACTCCTAATTACTTTAGGTGCACTTCCTCAGCTACCAACACATTAGCCACCAAGTTACTATCCTTTTCTAGATTATCAATGTTCATAGGTGGCTCCTGAAATATAATCTTAGACTGGGCCACCATTCACTCATGGTCTTAGAGTGGGGCCTCTAATGAGACCTTGATCTCATAAACTTATCTAATGCTCATCATGGATTAGGTTCTCCAATTTAGGATCAACTTCACTCTAGTTTGGTTTAACTTTGCCACCTTTCTTCTCACTAATTTAATAAATTATGCTAGGTGGACTTTAAACTCCTCCTTATTTAGAAATGTTCCATTAGGGTAGAATAACATATAAATGTTTACCTCCTTCAAGTAGGCCAAGATTTATTCCTTATTATTATCTAATGGCTCAATTATAATCTATGTTATGCTCAACTAGTCCTCGATGTAGGTTTTCATGTTATTATAATAATTAAGATATAAATTAAGATCTACTAGATATATGAGCTTAAGGTTTATGAACATCCCTTTGTGGATAATAACTATGAGTTTATTACATTTTATGTCAATGTGGATGTTTCTATCATGGGGTTATTAGAGATGCTCTTTACTCATGAAGAGGGCTTTGATCACCTCTCCAAGAGTATTAAATAGTTATGTGAGGGTTGTTATGACCTAACCAACCAATCTAGCTAGAAAGGTGCTCCTTACCTATCATGCTAGCATTCTCACCTACTCTCTCATGTCTTCCATGAACTTTTCTAAGAGCTCAGGGGTAGCCTTAGCATAAAAATTGAATCCTTAATAATATTTCCCCCCAGTGGGTTTCCTTACTTTGGTGAGTGAAAATAGATCATGTTTAGTCCTCCACACCATTACGTATCCTTCTTGAGTGAACCTTTGAGTAAGGACTCTCTTCATACTCCTTGACTCTGTTAAATTACCATTGGATGTTTAGGTCTACATGTAATACTATTTTTTCCCTTTGTAATCCTAAAGGTGTGAGGGACTTAGTCCATATTTACCCCATAGTAACTCTAAGAGGAGTAGAAGATGAGGAAGGTGGGATAATAGAGGGAGAAGTAGAAGGTGGAATCCTAAAAGGAGGAGAATTAGATGAAGCAGAGGGAAGGAGGGAAGTGATAAGTGGGGGAGGAAGAAAACATTGGATAAAATGGAGGGATCATGAATAAGGAACTTTAGGGAAACATCTAAGTTTACCATTGTTTAATGGTCATGTGGACTTAATTACTGAAGACACCCAATAGTGGGGTGTTCAAGATAAATGAAGAAACTGGTTGGTTAAAGCTAAAACATGGAGCCCTAAGGGTGATGTAAAAGGAATTCTAGAGAGTAATTGTAGAAATAATTATAAATTGAAAAGAGGATTGAAGGATGAGTTCCTTTTTCTTCTTCTTAGGTATTTTACCTAGATTAGATATGCCATAGCGGTTGAAGGAGCTTAGGTAGAAACTAGAGCTTAAATAGAAGTCATAGTAAAAGTTATAATTTTTTTCTTCTTAGGATCCTTTCCTATATAAACTTGTATCATAGTATTTAAATGAGTTTAGGTAGTGCTTCTTGTTAGAGATGGTGGGGATCATGAAGTTGGGGTTCTATAGGACCATAGGTGAGCTATGGGGACTCTTAATGGTTGAAATCACTAAAAAAAGGGAATTTAGATATTAAGGTACCAAACATGGCTAGGGCCATAGGTACTTGGGGCACTTACAAGCATGATGCAATGGGATTTGGGGAAGGCCTCATTATGATAGGCCTAGTAGGAATGGTGAAAATTAGGGGTGGCACTATGAGATTTTAAGGAATTTACATAGTATGAGAGGCAATATCCAAATATGCCTTTAATAAATTCTATTTCAGACTTATATGAAATAAAAATTACATCATGTCTATAAATAAATCTTGGCTCAGAGAAGATAGAGCATGCCCACACTTCTGATTGAGAATCAATTTGTTAAGTGGGATCATGACCAAGATGGGGATCCACTAAACCTAATTAGGGTATCACTTATCATAATACACTATGATAAGGAGGGTTTCAAAGCCTTCAAACTAACACAATCACAAAATAACCTTAAGGGGATCCTAGGTTTTGTTATTTTACTTATTCTAATATTAAATAAATTTAATTTAATCTAGTGCTCACCAAAGCTTGTGGCACAAAGTGGGGGTTAGAAATGAAACAAAGTAAACTAAAAATGCATAGAAGACATATACTCACGTCAATGTATATGGAATCCTAATGCAAGGAAAAGAAGCATAATTGCATTATCTATCTACTCTTACAAAGGAGAAATAAAGTTAGGAATACATACCTTTGAAGACAAACCTGTCGAGCCTCAATCTCTTCCTTGGCCAAGGTGATTCACAAGAGATTTTTATGATATGTAAGGATAATAAAGACAAATCACCTCTAGGATACAAAACCTATCTATGCATCAAAAAGACTTCTCCATAAAAGAATATTTGAATCTCCAAAGAAAGTATAGAAAATTAAGCTTTATTCCTCAAGTAGAATGGTCAATAAGAAGATGTTCATTTACACTTATTATTATTCAATGATTTATCTTTAAATGGTTGGAAATGAACTTGTATATATAGGTAGATCTTAACCCAAATCCTTTTGAATATGTTTGCTATACAAGGTTGACCTAGTCAACCATGTATATTTTTGGGAGATAATTCACTAGGTCCCAAGCTATGTCAGCTAAAGGGATAACAAAATCCAAAGTGAAAAACACCACAAATTAGTATAGGTTCAACTTAGTCAACCTTGTACAGTAATCAAAGGCTAAAAAATATACATGGTTGACCCAGTTGACCTAGTACAACTATCAAAAGGGGGATGAGGTAAGGAATATGAGGATAAAGATGTGACAAATATTTGGAATGGGTACAACTGAGAAGAATAATCTTAGGGTAAATGGTTTTTAGGAGAAAAATGTGTAGATGGAAAGTGGAAAAAGGGAAAAAAATATTACAAATCACCAATGGTCTACCCACCCCTTTCTTGCTGCACCCCTTAAGGCATGCACTCAAAGAGATTGAGACTCTATGGGTTCCTACAAGATACAAAGTGTCAGTAATCAATAAAATTTTGAAAATATTATGTGTATACAAGAATCATCTCTAGCTACTCTTTATGTCAAAGTGTGATTCTTGTGCCACCTATGGTTGGCTAACCTATAGAGGTGGAGTTGGTAGAGTAAGGACTAGAGCTCATGGGGGAGATGCATTTAGGACCCCATGAAATATTATTCTTAATATTTTGGGTGTGGTGTTAATATGTCCTACTATATTTATACAATCTCCCCCTTGGGTGATCTTTTAGTGGATGGGCTCATGTTAGAGATGTGCATATTTCTTCAATAACTAGTCATGAGGAGCCTATACTATCTTATTACATGCCACCTCTACCCTAGCCACCACCTTGACTTAATTGGTTAGGTTGAGGTTGATGGCATCATCTAGGTGGTCCTTATAGTGTTCAACAAAGATTTTTTCTTTAGTGCATATACATAAAATATCCCATGGGGATCTCACTCTCGATGATCTACCTTATCCAAGGTATAATAATTTTGATTATACACCATATTCTACAATTATGGTATATTTTTATACTCATGATGGAAGATGAACACCAGGAACTCTAGATACACTTTATGTTAGTATTTGAGGTATAAACCCATGATGCCCTCAATAAGTTAGTAAGTAATTTCTTATTCCATGAGGTAGTCTATAAATTGGTAGGGTAAAAGGATAGGGGCATCATATATGCCTTCTACTCTCATAATGGTGTCATCCTATTAATACCAAAATATCCAATGGAAAAAACATCCTCTTTATTTATTTAAAACTATGTGGCATGGGCCTATTATTGATGGCTTGGTAGACCACAAGATATAAATACTCATAAATGTCTTGGATGTGATTTTAATAATGGCTAACATTCAGTTTATAGAACATGATGCAAACTAAAGAGCCTATGGGGACCCAAGGTGGGAATGTTTTGTTATTAAATGAGAGGGTGGCATAGACCCCATCCAAAATATATGACATCATGTAAAATTGACCCCATATTTGAGATTTAGGCACACTCTTAATGAGGTTGAATTTTATTACACTCCCAAGGTTTAGGACCTCATACCCTTTAAATATGATGTTATGAAGGGACATCCAGAGGATGTTCACATACATGACATCATTCATTCTAAATAGGCACTTTAGTAATATCATCCCAACATATATTCCTTACTAAATGGTCTGGATGGGGTAATTATTGATGTCAATCATTTTTGGTCCATTGGTTTGGATCAATTATCTAATCTTAGAGAACCTCGTATATTTCATTAGTATTGGTACACTCATCTACTATTCTCTAATCATAGACAATGGTGTAATTTATGAGGCTCTATTTATACTTAAAATTATCCCTAGATATATGTGCATTTTTTATCAAAGAGTTGGAATAGTATACCAGGTCCTAAGTGCCATGTTGAGTGTGCTTAGAGGTCCACAGGAGGTTATTGAAGAGGTTTGTGTAATGGAACATTTTAGGATTAGTTTCAGCTTTATGAAACCTTGATTTCCCTAGGTTGTGATCTCATCTAAGAATTCATCATAATTTTAGTTAGGTATATACACATATTCAATCACTTTGACTAATTTTGTGTAGTGTTCAAATCATACCAAATTTGGTAAGAATGTGTTGTCTCATAATTGTGGATCTAGATTGGGGTTGGAATATGAGGTGACCATGGCTAGGATTTGTGATTTACTAGTATAAAATTCTTAGTAATGAGGTTAATTCAAGATCAAGAGTGAAATTGAGATACTAAGATATAAATTCTCAAGAGCTAGGAGTAAGTAACATAAAATTTGATTACATTGAGGACTCATAAGGCTTCACAAAAATCTAATATACTTATGACATTTGTAGCTCATATTTTGTGAATTCAAATTTTAGTTGTTGGACCAATTTCATTGACCATGTCTAGATTCAATATTAATTCATAATGTTTTAAAATGTTCTCCCTAATCATATTTAGTGACAGTGATGGAACATTTTTAGTTTTAAAATCATCAACCCAATTCCCTAAGTTGATTAAAGAGGGGAGTGTGGCAAACATGCACCTATTTTATCCCTCATGAAACTTGAGTTATTTTAGGTTTGGTCAGGTGTCATCCATGGATTGGTTGGTCTAACATGTACAATTATAAATAGGCATAGAAGGAAGCCTCATTATTTATCATTCTATGCACTAAGGTTGACCACTTGGACCTGAGAAGTGCATGAGGCACCTCATAATAGGATTGAGTATTAACTTATGTGATTTATTGACTCTTTCAAGCCATCCTAGATATTTTTATACTTATATTTATGGGATAAACATGTGGCACCTTACCACTAATTTCAAATCTAGTTGTACTTTTCTATGACTCAATCAAGTGGTTGTGGTGCTTTTACCATTTTCTGTATGGAAGGTACTCATGGCACCTTATTATTTATTAGGCCTTTTTAGGGATCTAACATCTCTGACACCTCTAGGTGATAGCAAAGGACACATGTCACCTTCTATTTTATTATGTATTTCCATGGATTTGATAAATCTAATACCTCTAAGTGTTGTTAGAAGACACATGGCACCTTTTATTTGATCATGCCTTCTTAAGGCTTTGATAGATCTAATGCCTTTAGGTTTTTGTAGAAGACACGTAGCACCTTCTAATTAATTAGACCTTCCCAAGGCTCTAACAACTTTAAAGCCTATGATATTTCAATAGTTAGACACATGGAATAATCATGTATTTTTTGGTCATGGAGTTTTATGCCTTAGCCATTGTATTGCTTTATCATGGATGAACAGGATCGTGCCATATGACATGATCTTGCTTACTCAGGTTCTTAAATGGAAAAGTAGACTTAAAATATACTTCATAAGCCTCATAAAAGTGATATTAAGATAAGTGTCTAAATATCATGGACCTATATGTGATTCTAATATAAAAAGACTTAGTCATTCTGAAAATCCCTAATGAATAATTTGGATAAAGACACATGACATGATCTTTGATACTCAATAATTAGCCATTAAAAATAAAATTACATAGACACTCTCAAATTTGATGATTATTTAGATGTAGAAGATATGTGTGGCCAAGAGAGATATTTATAGAATGACTAGGTATGAAAATCATTATGAGTGATATGAAGTATGCTTTTACCAAAGTTTTTTGAAGTCCATGTAACCTAAAAATATAAGATAATCTCAAATTAACTTTGATTAGTTAGGTTAGTCCATAAATCAATGAAAATAATAAATTGATAAAATTTTAAACTTAAAAGCCAAATATGTGCATAAAATAATTTCAATAAACATGCCCATTTAGACCTTTTAGACTAAAACACAAACAAAATTGATAGAGCAACTTATAATTTAGAATTCTAAGGTTTTCTTATCAAACTTAGACATGAACATGGAATTTTTAATCAAAGTGGGTCCTCATTTTAAAATTTTAAAATGGGGAATGTTTATCAAAATAGGATCTTCACACTATCAATAATTAATATTAAATTTAATACTCGACATAGACCAAGTTGCTAATGTTACCATTTTTTAACCCAGTGTATAGTTTTGTAGATTGGATTTCTATGTTGAGATACAAGTTTAGTATGTCAAATTATGGAGTGTGTTCTAATTTAAATACAATAGAACATTGGATTCATATAGCCCTAAAGGAAATGTGATGCATGCATGATCATACCTACATTGATGGGCATCCTCAAAATTATTTTTAGTTTCATCAATATAACCATGGGTTTATGTATTATCCATCTCCCAATTATCAATACAATGAGTGTGTTAATGATAGATAAGATGCCATTACCTCATTATGCCATGGTAGAAGCAATTATAAATATACAAGATAGTGAATAAATTATTATTTGTTATCAATTTAAATGGATAAAAACACTATATAAATTGAGAAAAAATGTATTTGACAGTGATGATTGATGTGTATATTAAGAATTTTTGAAAAATCTATTTTTTATAAAGTATTTTGAAAAAAATCTAATGTAATGGTTTTTTATGTTATGTAAAACATAATTTATTTCCTAGTATGTTATTATTATTTTTTACATTTAAATATTTCAAAATAAAATTTCTAATTACTTTGATGTTAATTTGATGAAGAATATGATATTTTTAAAATTCTAGAAATTATTATGTTGTGGCACATCATCAATGATTTTGCATTATTACTAGGTTCCCATAGAGACTCATATTTCATCACCCACACCATCACCTCTTTTACTCCCATAACCTCATAGAATATCTATTGTAACAATTGATGAACAGTTTAAAGTCTCTTCCTTCTTCATCTCTAAGGGTAATGGCAGAAAACCGATTTGGACAAGAGCCTAGATCAAGGGACTCATTCCTAAAATCAAGTTCTTTTTCTGGACCCTCCTCCAAAACAAAATTTTGACTCTGGATAATTTGTAGAAATGCGGAATCAATATTGTTAACAGATGTATTCTGTGTAAGAAAGACCTTGAAGATAAAGATCATCTGTTTGTGAATTGTGCCTTCACTCAGCTTGTCTGGAAGGAGGTTCTCAATCTATGGGGTATTACTTGGGTTCATCAAAAAAATGTTGAACTTTCTCTCAAAAGCTGGTATTGCCCTTCAAAGAATCCTGAAGTTCTCTTCTTATGGAAAATTACTCTTCCCCATATCTGGTGGGGAATATGGAAGGAAAGAAATAACCGAATATTCAGAAACAAAGAGCTCCCTGGATGGGTGGTTGGCCAGAACATCATTAGAGCTCTAAAGGAAAATTTTACTTCTCAACAAAATCTAAGCTCTAATCTAAATGTGGATAATCCCCTGAGGAAGGACATTACTTTCGGTAAACATGATAATCCCAGATCAGGTGTGACTTGGATTAGTCTGCCTCAAGAATGGATTAAAGGTAATTTTGATGGTGCAGCAAAAGGGAACTCGGGTAATGCTGGTTGTGGTGGTGTCCTGAGAAACCATGTGGGAATGGTCATTGATGCTATTGCAATCCCCATAGGTATATCTAATTGCCATATTGCTGAAGCAATAGCTGCTCTATAGACCCTTAAATTAGCAGTGGAATCGGGATATTCAAAATTGTGGCTTGAAGGGGACTCTTTGAATGTTATTAATATCCTTAATAATAAGAATTCAGTGTCTTGGAACATAGAGGATAAGGTAAAGGAGATGAAAACCCTTATGAAGAAATTTAAAGAGATAAAAATCACCCATACCTACCGTGAAGCCAATGGTGTTGCAAATTGGCTTGCAAATTGTGTTGTTCGGGAGGGGCATAAAGTGAGGTGGGATGAAACCTTAGAAAGGAACGTGGATTTAAAGGCGATCATTCATCTTGATGCCACACATGCGAATGAAGGAAGGATTGGTGTGTATCAAAATCTTAATGAGTAGAAGGAGTGGCAGCACGGGGAAAGAAACCCAATTACCAAAAAGCAAGGCCCTCAAGAGGGAGAAGCGGATTCTAAAAATCCATAAACAAACTCGACGTCCCAATCAATTTGATAGCAACAAGATCTAGGGTAATATCCATAGTAAACGGGACTCGAAGAAAATGAGTATGGTGTGGGAAAGGAAGGGAGAACCCCGTAAACAGGAGCCCAAGAGCTATGCAGATTGGAAAGAGAAACACCAAGTCTGGAGAATTTTGTAGAAAGGAAATGTCACGAGTTATATGGAAAGGCTTCACGGCTCTAAACCACACATCACGATGGCCTTTTTCAAAAATTGGTCTGACGACAGGGTCACCCTGCATGGTGTAACTGTTAATTTAACTGAGGAGTTTCTTGCTGAGGTTACAGGGTTGTCAATGGAAGGAATCAAATTTTCAAAGCAAACCAGCATATCGAATGAAGCATTCTGCAAATTCCCCAAAACGGATGAGGAGGAGCAGAAATTGGTAAAAAATGGGGATTTTTATGAGCTGGATCAGATAAAAGGGATTTGGAGGGACGTCCTAAGCTGTATTAGGGAATACTTCGTTCTGGATGGTAGAAGTAAACGAGTGCATAAATTCCATTTCATTTTCCTCAACCACTTCAGGCATAAGGTAAGCTTATCTTTTCCTTCCTACCTTCGCTACTCCTTGATTCAAAGCCTTTATGCTCATAAGAAGAAAGAGTTGCGCCCTATTCTTCACGAAGGCCTTATCCTGCTCATTGAAGGCTTTTGCAAGAATAGGGCACTGGTAAAGTATCCCAAACAGGGGAAAAACAAGTTGACAGGGAATAAAAAGGATGAAAATGAAAGCCAAAGAGATAATATTAAGACCCCTATACTTAATAAACAGAATGCAGTAGGAGAAAGGGGTCGGGAGAGAATAGGAGAATCCATGGAGGAAAAACCGGAGGAAGAAGAGAGAACAGAGAGTTGGGAAACCAATTCTAGTAATGATAAAGAAGGATCTGAGGATTTGGAAAAAGACAGTAAATACTGAGGAGGACTCTGTTACCAGAACAGAAGAGAAGGAGGAAAACCAGAAAGACGAGGAGGATGACACGGTCCAGGAAGATTCTGGAGAGGACCCAACACCAAAGAATGAAAAGGAAATCCCAGTCCAGGAAAATATTCAAAACATGGAGATGGAAATTGAAGAAGGTTTCATTGAGCGGGAACTAAAGAGCCAAGAAGCTTTCTTTGAAGAAGCTAGAAATAGCCCAAACAAAAAGTCTGAGGACTGGAAAGGGAAGAAACAGAATGAGGAAATATATACTCCTTTGATTTGGGTTAATAGTAAAGCTGAGTCTTCTTCCCAATTAGACTCCTGGTTGTGTAGGGAGATCATTGATCTCAACAAAAAAGTGGAAACTTTGGATGAATCTCTGAAAGCTGCCTGGAACAAAGTAAATGACATGGAAATTCAGTTAAGCGAGATCCCTGTGAAGCTTAAAGGTTATGAAAATAACCTCTGAGGGCTTATAAAGGATAACAAAAAGAAAATGGATGAAGTAACATCCAGCATTTGTGTAGCTGCTATCAATATTGGAAAACGTGCCAATGAGGAGATGAAAGTACTAGAGGGCCCCTGCAAGAGGACAAGGCAAAGTTCCAGAAAGAAAGACACACAAAAAGGAGCTCTGCTGGAGGCTTCCACCCAGGAAACTGCTTTGAAAGAAAAAGAAGCCATGAACTTGATTCTGGAACTGGATGAATAATCTAGTCCTTTTAATCGGTTAAGAATCTGGTACTGATCTCTAGTTTTATTTTACAAGATTCTGTTTGTTGTTCTACCAGACTTTTGTTTTTTGGGTTTTGATCGGCTGTATCTCTATGGTTTCTAGACCATTCTTGTTCTATTTTTACTACCTCTCTGTAGTGTTTTTAAGGCGTTGCCTGTGGGCTTAGACTGCTCTTTTTTTTGCTCTTTGTTATAGGGTTTCGGGGCCCCTTCAAAACTTGCTTTTTCCTCTAATCTAAAACAATTGATGAACATGTTTAAATATTCACTTTCACTCCTCTTAGACATTCATTTTTAAGTCATCTGTCGACATCTCATATACCAGGATAATCATAGGATGTGTTTGTTAAAGAATAACATGAAGGAATAAAACCACCTCCACCTCATTTAAATGAATATCCCCATTTTTTTATTTCAATGAAACATTTTATTATTCATGTTAGTTTAAAATATCATTTTGTGTTTTAATTAAATTAATTTTTTAACCAATAAATGATGATTATGGGGTCCCTCACCCCTTTCATTCATCTCAAAAAAGTATTACTAAATGTCTCATACAATCCACCAAAGGGATAAAAATAGAGGGTAGATAAATCCCATTTGACCAAAAAAATATACAACATATCATTTGCATGCAAAAATTGAATAATTTTCTATCATATCTAAACCTATGTATCCACAACCACTTCCCATGAAAGCATACCAACACCCTCCAAAACCTTGCACATAATTCAAAACTTTTTTTCTCAAACTAAACTATCTCTTAATATGGAATAAGTAATAAATAAATCCATTACATCTTCATCAATGGTAAAAATATTCATACCAGCTTTTTCACATCAAATCTAAAATTTCCCAAAAACCAAGCCAATCAGTTGATTAAATACTTATTTTTGAGGGGATATGATATTGATAAATCCTTAAATTTTCTAACAGATGAGTAGCTTTATTGTATTCTTGAAATTAATTCTAAAAATATATTATATAAAAATGGTCAGCTGTCTCCCCAATAGCAAAGAGAATGTTATTCAACATCCAATCTGGGGTTGTGCCCTTTATCATAGCATGAATAATGACCATTGAATCCCCATCCATGATTATATATCAAAATAATTTATCCTATGCAAGCCTAATTCTTTTTATTATTGCCATGGTTTATGCCTCATTATTTTTAGCTTGAGAAATAATAAAATATCATGCCCATAAAATTTCCATTGAGTATAATGAACCAAACATCATGTTCCAAAAATCCCAATTTTACCTTATGAGGTGCCATCAAATTTAATTTTAATAAACCCAAGCTTTGGTGGGATCCATTTGGCATCCAATCTAGATTTATTTCCTACCTTAGGATGTTGAATTCTAGTGAGACCAATTTTATGGAACTTTTTTAAAATTCTCATCTTTATTACACCCAACATGTTTTTATTTATCTTAGCCAAGAGAGAAACATTAGCAAAAAATATTTTGTTCAATATTTAACCAACATCTTTCCCATTCACACACTTTATCTTCAAAATTTTATTTTTTTCCATTCCTTCTAAGTGTTCCAATCACATTTTTATGGGTAGCTAATGAAAAAATGGAAAGGGTTTTAAACCCTTAAGTAAATATATAATTTCCTTATTAATTTTTTTGGGATAAACCCAATGTTGACCTATCCTATAAAACAAGCATGACCACATCTTCCAAGCATAATAATAATGAATAAGAATATGATTCACAAATCATTTTTCTTATTTACACATCATACAAACCTATGGTCCAATGAAACATACCCATTGTAACCTATCCTGAGTAAGGATTATTCTCAAGCAAGTAAGATAGACAAAGGATTTGAATCATTGGGTTCTTAATACATTATAAATTAGATAACTAAGCCAAGTATTTTTTGCAATAACAACACTCACAACAACATCACCTAAAACAACAATATCTATAGTATCATCACACATAACATCAACTTCTGCTATATCAATGTGCATGATAACACCTATGTCAAAAACACTCATAAAATAACATATATAGTAGCAACACCTGAAATAACACAATTATAACTAGATATGATAGTATAATACCTTGATTTAACCTTGACTATCTTAAGTTATCCTAAAAATAATTAACAAAAAATATCCTCATTCAAAGAATATGTGAAAACAATTCCCTTTGCTCACCTTTATAATTTATATTTTCAAAACTTCTCCATTATCTTGTACTGCATATCTGAGGAATTGAATCAACCTAGTAATTATAAACTTTAATACCCCAACTACCTTCCAATACTTATTGACTTTAACCATTATATAATATTTACTATAATGTTGGTTCACCATAACAAGAATAATCCCAAAACTTTGCATGCTTTTCATTCCTAACATCCCAAGCCTAATTATTACTGAGAATATTTATTGAGGAAATAATTAAATTCTAGTTCTGAGAGCCTAAAGGTATATTTTTAGTAGTGAAAATCTTCTCAAGTATTTATTTATCTAAATATTTCCTCTAACCAATCTACTCCAAGGATCTAATTATTCTTCATAAAAACACCAAGCTAGTATCTCCCCTAAATCCATACTTTGGACTAGAATATTCTTAATACTATGCCCACCTACTAACTTGATTCTACACACATTTTTCCTTTTTAATTTTTTTCCTCCTTACCATGCCATAATAAATTCTTGATATTCTTGATCATTCTTTGCACTATCCCAAATTTAACTTCTAAAACTGAGAATAGATATACAAGAGTAACATGTAGCATTGATTAAATGTAAATGATTCTTCTTTCCAAATTCATCCACTTTGCTTTCCACCTAGTCAATATTGCCTACAAATTATCAATCAAATTATCCCATAAATTTAACATATTCGGGCTTGTGAGTAAAGACACTCCCAAGTACTTCCTAGGGAATTACCCAATAAGAAAACCTAACTTTTCATAAATCCTTAACTATCTTAGATTTAACACATTAATTATTAAAATTTTATACTTTTCCAACTTAATTTATGTCTTGAAGCTATCTCATATTTTCTAAAAACTTTATTTAGAACAACTGCCTCATTCATTTCTAGTAAGCCAACTAGAAGGGTACCATCCAAAAATTACAAATGAGTACTTGGGTCATCACTGTAATGAGATTTAATACCATTAATTTTGTAAGTAACCCTCAAATTTTCCAAAACCCTACTCAAATATTATGTATACACATAATATTTTTAAATTTATCATTTGTTGATGCTTTATCTCTTAATGCAACCTATGAAGTTTCAATAACCCTGAATGTATGCCTTAAATGGTGCAACAAGAAATGGATGGACATAAAATTAGTGATCCACGAGAGACATTATTGTTTAATCTATCCTACCTATATCCACTATAGTTTCATCATACTTGATCCCCTAAGCAATATTCCTCCTTATAACACCTAACTATACCAAGAACCATATTTTATTACTATATCATCCTAGCTCAATGTAGTATTTCATGATTTTCATCTATTTTTAAACTAGGTCATCCCAGGTTGATGTAGTCCAAAATTTACTAAAGATTATTTGAAGCTAGGTTGGCCTTGGCTAACCTAGTTTGAGGTTAAACCATCATATTTTTAATTACATAAATAATGGTTGATGATGTCATATAAAACTTTGGAAATGGTTAGGATCAATCACCACTATAAATAAAAGTCCCCATTTCAATCCAATGTAGAGGAACATTCATTTTCACATTTTCATTGCTCATAATTCTACTTAAGTCTATATTTGGAGAAGCTATTGATTATATCTTGTCTTAGAGAGGAAAATTTTGTCTTGTGTAATCTTGGATGCTATATAAGGAATCATTTTATCCTAAAGCTTTTTGTGATCCTTACAACCATAACAAACTCTTGCAAAGAACCATTGGTCAAGGGGGAGATTAAGGTTTGACATGTTTTGTTCAAGATAATTATATTCTAACCCTAGCTATTTCATTTGAAAGATACAATTTTCATAATTACTAGCTTGAATGAATGTATAAATCCTTGTTTGAATCTCCTCTACACTTATAATTAGTGTAGCTATAAGTTTTTTACAAACTTTCCATTTCCCACCTTAAGTGACATAGGCCCTCATTTTCCTACCATGGTTCGTTACCCTTTTAGTTTATTTTTAACCATCCCCTTTATTTGTGTTCTTAGCTTGGAAATATTATATTAGATTAGTTCCAACATTAAATACTTAGATAGGGTTATTTGATTTATTTATTGCCTATATGCATTAGAACCCTCTTTATTGATGTTGTGTCATAAGTGCTCCTCTTCCTAGGTTTAGTGGATCCATTTGGTCACATCATAATACATTAAATATCAATGGGTTCTATTTGATTTACCTTCTCCAAGTATTGATCTCTTGCATAGGATAAGTTAAAGGTCAATCCTAGATCATTCCATATATTTTGGTTGACTCGACGTTAACTAACCATTATTTTTTCATTTTTAGAAAACTATATTAGTACAAGTCTACAAAATTTTATTCCTCTATATTTTTTAGAATACTATATCAACATAGGTCAATCTCGTATAATTTGTGTTTTTTTAGGAAACTACATGTCATGACCCTGCCAGTTGGCACTGGTATATAACTATTTTGTTGAGGTCTAGTGGTATGTTGATATTGTGGTTAGAATTAGACCCAATCATTTATATTATGAGAGCAATGATATATATATATATATATATATATATATATATATATATATATATATATATATATATATATATATATATATATATATGTATATATGGTAAAGGGGTCCATAAATGTTTATACACATATACATAGGTATATGTATATAAATGTATATTTGTTCAAGAAGGCTTTTTAGTATCTCTTAGTTCAAATGTAGAGGGACATTTTGATTTATTTTTATCTTAATTCTTTAACCTCAGTATATAAAGGACTTGCATTGAGCGATGAGGTTATAATGAAATTGTGTATGATTTATTAAAGTATTTTAGTTAATTATTATTCATACACCCAAATTATTGAGAAAGAGAAAGTAGATTGATTTTGTTACATTGGGAGCTCGCATGGTGAGGTGTTAACATGAGTTGATTAGTCCTTATATGATTTTCAATGCATTCTTTGTATGAAGTACTCAGTTTACATATGTAGGTATATATGTTTATTGTTTCCTTGGATGGTTGTACTCATTTGTGAGAAATTGAATGGATTGAATTTTGATAGACTAGTCATGATTAGATGAGAGTTGAGGTACTCTCAACTAGTGTAGACCATCATACATTTGCTATGTCTATTGCTAAGCTTGTCTTATAGGAGTTATGTGGTAAATATATATTGTCTTGTTACCTTGAGAGTTTATATAATATCACATTATTGATTTCTCTTTTGTAAAAGGATAGTTACAACATTAGGTATTATGGGCTGCCAGAATTATTTCACATGGATTGAAGTTCATCTGATTACCTTACTTATGTTGAACTTGACATATTAAAATAGAATTTAAATTTCATAATTTTTACTTGGGAGGAAAAATCATGTTACCAGCTTTAAGTTGACACATTTATTTCCACCCTTCTAGTGGAAGGATTGTTATGCAAGTTGGATTTTCTTTTAGGAACATAAATTACCTATTTATCTTTATCACTTTCTTAAGTGTTATATTCACCATTGTTAAACCATAAAGGTTTTTGGGGTGATAAAGTTGTTGGTTGAGCTTATTGTAATGATAGATTATTTTAGTTAACATATATTATATTGAATGCCTAATTCAAACATTTATATTTATATGATAACACAATAGTTTCCTTGTGCTTACACCTTCAAGCTTGTATTTATATTCATATGTTAAAACTATCAACCCTTGAGGGTTGTTTGAGTGATTGTATCAATAAGGCTTAGTGGTGTATTCTTTGGTATGAAACAACCTTTATATTTAGTAGTATTTTGTATTGTACTTATGAATGAAATCCTTATTAAGGATTGATTATGTTATATTATAGTTATTTATTAGAGTGATTCAACCTTGGGCATGGTTAATTTAAGTTTTTAGGATTTACTCATTTTGGAGGAGGGTTACCCATGTAGTTTGGTGTATAAGGTTATAATAGCCATGGATGGAATATTTGTGTGTGTGTGTGTGTGTGTGTGTGTGTGTGTGTGTGTGTGTGTGTGTGTGTGTGTGTGTGTGTGTGTGTGTGTGTGTGTGTGTGTGTGTGTGTGTGTGTGTGTGTGTGTGTGTGTGTGTGTGTGTGTGTGTGTGTGTGTGTGTGTGTGTGTGTGTGTGTGTGTGTGTGTGTGTGTGTGTGTGTGTGTGTGTTATTCAACTTGCCTCAGTGATTTAATTACGTTATGTGAGATCATTATACTACTCACCTTCCTATAGGTTAGCTATAAGTTGCATGTGACATTCCTTGATATACTTTTTTTGACATCCTTAATCTTATGAAAAATTATTACTTAATAAATTTAAGTACATAAATTAATTTCATATATGTATACATACATGTTGTTAATAAGGCCACATCATGATAATGGGTGCTATAAATTTATATTGTAAATGCACTATGTTATGGCCTTGTGGAACTTGTTTTATGATGTTATTTTAGTAGTTTATATTTACACATTAACTTGTGGATCCAAATTAATGGATGTACATGTATCATGATAATATCTTTGCCAATATTGAAATATAATAAAAATGTATTCCATTATGGTAGTGTGAGCATGAAACCATAGTCAACTTGAAAGTTAATAAATGTGTTATTTTTAACTTGGGATTAAATGAGATCAATCATAATAAATGATTATTAAATATAATTATGGGTTGATTCTCTAATGTTAAACATGATTATAATTTTGTGCATTACTCCTTGGAATACATGGTTGGTCATGTGTAAGCATTACATTATGTGGTAACTAGATATACATTAATATAGCCCATAACTAGCCTAATCTATGATAATGTAATTAGCCTAATGGCTAAATTATCATTTAAATAAGTCATTACTCCTTTGGCTAAATTGTTCATTGTTTTTAATTTAATGAGTTAAAAATAACTAATAGTGTGAGGACCATATGGTTAGGAATTTATTAATATAATTATGACTGGATAACAAAATTAAAGTTGGTACATTTTAACAACTAGTGTTTATCTCATACCAGGTAAGAATCCTATATGGATGAGTCCTTATTTATATAATAGGATGGTTAAGGACATTGTGTATTCTTTAGCATGTGTACTTTTTCTTGGTCAATGATAAATGTTCATGATGGTTGAATGTATGTGGTTACCTAATTCCTATGGTAATATTTTAAGGTTGGCTTAAGCCAAATCTTGGTTTGATGGTACCATAAGTCCTCATTTTAGGACCTATTACACCTATTATGGTACCTCCTTGTTATCAAGATTATATATTTAATCATAAATAGAAAGATGACTCACTGTTATGTTGAATCTTACCCTGTGTCATTAACCTTGTTAAGGATACTTGAGGGCTTGAGTGAATCTCCTTGCCTAGTGAGTTGCGAAATCATAACCGAGGATTATCAGATGCTTTTATTGGGATGAGGATTCCTAATTGGTTCAATGGGGAAATTGAGTACCCTTTAAAATTTTGATGGCTATTAACATGGACTCATACATTAATATCCCTCTAATGGTGAACCATCTTTTAGGCATCCCCTTTCTCTATAGAATCCTCCAGTGATGGTCATCCTTTCATAAGCATCTCATTGACACAATCTATTTATGGGTTTCCTACTCACCTATCATAGTACCATGATGACTAAATCATTCATGATAATATTGTGTAGTGGGTTCTACATGTAGTTCTATTGTGTACTTTGTTAATAATTCTTGATTTTTTTGGGTTGTTTCACTACATCGATAAAATTTTATTTGTGTTTTTCCAATAGACTAAATTGACATAGGTTGATACATTATTACACTCATATCTACATTATTTTCTCCATTCACCCAACTATATCTACCAAGTTCATTCTAGTTTTATTTACTAGGTTATTTTTTGCCCAACTATATCAACCTTATCTGATATAGTTCTATTTACTCATTCTTTTAGTCAAATTTATTAAGCAACTCAAATTATTTTTCTATCTAAATTTTTAATTCTATCAAATTTTATTTTAATTAGACAATTATATCAACCTAAACAACTCAAATTAGTTTTGTATCTAAATTTATAATTCTATCAAATTTTATTTTACTTAGATAATTATATCAACCCTTTTTTATTTAGTTCTAAATTCATTTTATCTCCATATCAAACTATATAGACCCTAATTGATATAGTTTTATGTTTACATCTTTATAATAAACTTTATCAACACTCTCTGATTTTATTTATTTTTCTTGTTTCTAGTTATATTTACGTAGCCTTTATTGACCAATGTCGATATAGTTTAGTATTGTGTGAAAAAATACATTAACTTGCATTGATATATTTTTATGTGTTTAATTTTTTAGGATAATCAAGGCAAATAAACTTTTCATTTCATAAATTAATCAAACATTTCTTTTCAAGTTGACTTCTTGTTTATTCACTAGATTTTATAAATTGATTTGAATTTTATTTTCTCTTTGTTTGGATTTCTCTATAAATTATGTTTTGTAAGTTTTTGAACTACTTATCTACTACCATGAAGGGATATGTAGTTTACTTATATAGTCTTAGTCTATTGTTAATAAACATCATGGCATGAAGATCTCACCCCAATACTCATAGCCATAGTATAAATATAAACACAAACATTATTTTTTATATACCTCATGAAATATAAAAAATGCTTAGTATTCCAAATTCATTGAACCTTAGGAAGCCATCCATCCATATAATTATGTAGTACATTGATTAGCAATTAGCACCAAGAAGTTGGTCTCATCTTACCCTTTGAATTAGGTTTAGTGGACTATGGGAATGGTACATCCTCTATGGTCAATGTTCTAAAATATTAGGCCAACACTACCCAATAAACAAGTATCTTTGAGAGCCTAAAAAATTGTCACATTCTTTTATTACATCTACTTGATCTTCATTTTAGATAAATATTTAAAAAAATAGTTGATTTTCCAATTTTCTTGTATTTTGTATTGTAAACTGTATTGTCTAGTGTCAATATAGTTTTGTCCTATGTGTTCTAACTACAGTGGATAACACCAATATAGTTGTCTATGTGTGAAAATACTACATAGACTAGGTTTGATATAATCTACTAAGTTTACTTTTCCTCTCCTTATGTTTATTGAAATGTATCACCTAGGACCAATACAATTTATTCATAGCACTGTAAAATTTTTTCCAACTTTGACTATATCACCTATGTTTGATATATTTTTATCTCTATATTTTAGTATGTGTAACTACATTGACCTTGGTCAATACCAAATACACTGACAAGGATTGATGGAGCCTATATTTTACATCTTTTTTTGTCACTAAATTAACCATAGTTGATATAGTACATTTTTAGATCCATGTTCTTACCTAAATTTTGAACTCCATTGAGTCAATTTGATATAGTTATTCTCTCTATGTAATTTATCTAGTCTTACCCTTAATTACATCAACCTTGGCTAATCTAGTCTATTTTAGTCAATACAGTTCATTAACATTTACTATCCAAACTACTATATCATATTAAGCTAATAATGTTCATTTATTGTAATCAATCACATATTATATAAATTATCCAATCTATATAACATCATGAATTCATATCTTGGGATATTTATTGCCAAAGTCAACCCATTTAGATCTTACATGGGTTGATATTTTATTCTCATCTTGTCCACCATGGAAGACAACTCTTCATGGTAACTTTTTTCCCAAAATCATTATAGATATCCTCAATCCAAATCTTGATATACTTCACACCATTTAGTATATCCATAAAATACTCAAATACAAATCCAAAACCATGACAACTATACACCTTATACCACTTTTACACCTTCTAAACCTACAAGTCATAAACTTGTTAATAAATCTACATTTATTGTTGGAACATCACATTACATTCCACCTATTCAAACCAATGTTAACACTCCCATTTATACACCCATGTCAAGAAAACCTATCATTATTACAACACAATGTAATATGGATGAAATCAATCAAAGTGAATATCTAGATGATTCCCAATTTTTCAATAATATTGATGATAATACCATTTCCACTATTAACAAGAATGGTGGATTTAACAAGATTCATTATTATTCTACCACATTTGGTGTAACTGACATTAATGTTTATAATATTCTTCCCAATACCAATGTTGTAAATCTCCTTCCTAATGTCTCTAATCAAAACCCACCTATTGATACAACTTAAATCCTTTCACAAATGGTCTAAAAAAAACCCTTATGTAAGCTTCTAATAAAAATCAAATGATCCAAATGTAAAACCAATATTTTTAAATGGCTATCCAACCTCAATTCATCATGACTCAATTAAATCAAATTTTTGATCTTCATCCTCTTCAATATACCAATGAGAATATCATCCCTCAACCTCCTTTGCATAACATAATTCTTCAACATCTTCAAAATGAACCTTTATCTCCCCTTAATGTGTCCACAAACATTGGAAACATTTATCCAACTATCACATATGATGAAACTAAGGATCCTTCATTCTTTCTCAAATATTATGGAAATATCTACAAGGAATGGGTTCAAACAAATACCTTTTCTACTACCAAAATTTTAACCAAAACCTTTATTGGATATGCACTATAATTGTATAATCAATTTTATAGACATTACATTACATTACTAGAGGATTTATTCAATGCTCTAGTCAAGGAATTCCAACATAATGATAATACTAAAAACATCCTTAGCCATTTCATAAATTCTATGTAACTTCCTAATGAATTTGCTCACACTTTTATCAAACAATTGAAATATATATCTCACAAAATGGATCATAATATGGGTGGTGATAATATTTTCAAACTGTCTGTCACTTATCTTTAATCTCATATTTAATACAAAGTTATGATGGTTTCCCCTAAGACTTTAGAAGCAACCTTAAATAAAGAAAAAAAGCAATACTTTCCTATGAGTCAATCTGATCATCTCATAAAGCATTAACTAATGTCATTGATACCACTTCATTTGAAATTAAGCTTCCCCCACAAACTAATGAGTATATTTAATACCAAAAGATAAAACCTTACTCACCCTCACTTGAATCTCCATGAACTAAATATAAATATGTCACCTTCTAAATCCATAAGCTTTGACTCTTCTGAACCTCCTTCAAAATGGTTCAATCCTGATAAATTTTATTGGTGGCATGTTATGATAGTTTATTATCATGATAATTTTCATGGTCTTAAATGATTTATTCTTTCTTCTTTGTTTATTCCACATTTTAGTATTAACACTATTACTATAAAAATGTTATGTATATTATCTTAAAGTCTCTCAAGCCCAATCTAATGAATCACAATCACATCAACATCAACTATCTAATGATCAATTTCAACACTTGCCTAATCTAAAATCATCCACTAATGTTGTCTAAACAATAATTTATCCTTATTCCTATAGTAATAAGGAAAGGATAACTAACATTAAAAAATTCAATTGGGTGGATTCATTATCAAACCTCAACCTCTCATGTTACATGAACCTAAGTAACACCTAGTTCAAATGCCTACTCCAAATCACATCATAAATGGTCATAATTTAGCTTATAGACCTCTTTAGACCTCTCTTATAAGTCATATGTCAATTTAAACATCTTTAAAATCTAACATATCAATACATTTACATGTCTTCAACTGTATTGTCCATCCTAATGTAATTCATTCTAAAATTTCAAATTCATCAAACTACATGGGCCATCCTAATGTAGTTCATTATGATAGTAGAAATTTATCTAACTACATCAACCAACCCAATGCAGTTCATTATGATAGTTTAGATTCATCAAACTACAGCATCCAGCCCAATGTAACTCATTATAATAGTTTATATTCATTAAACTACATCTATGATCTTAGTGTAGTTAATTTTGATTGTTTAAATTCATTAAACTACATCAACCATTAATCCTAAACCTACACTATCCAAGATTTACTCTCTATACATCAAATATAATACATTAACTATATTGGATTAATTATCTATGAATGTTTTACTCTCTATAAAATTATATCAACCACTACATACACTATTGGCCAAATACATAAACCCATCTTTTCCAACTATATCAACCTAGTATATACTGTTTGATTTATGTGATAATTTTTCACTAGGCTATAATAAATACCCTTAATCTACCTTTTGAAATTTTATCTCCTACACATTTTCAATTTTAATTTTTAATTTATTACTCCATTTTATAGGATAAATTTCATTACATAGATTTACCCCAATGTTTAATTTTTTGAATCTAGTCCATTATAATTCAAAAATGCTAAAAATTAACAATAAATTCACCCTATACCTTGACTAATCTAGTTGAAACTATGATCTATCCTCCAAGTCATCCACATCCTTAAGAATGTTCCATCATCTCTCTCTTTTCTAAACTTGTATACATAGATCTTTAATTTCCAAAAATATCAAATGTGCAAATGAATAGTAATTCACCCCTTTTATAGTAAAATTTCAAAAAAACCTTCAATTATTTACCAATAAATTGTGTATTTTAATCATAATTTTTTTAATGTAAGTCATTTTCACATACCAAAAGAATCTTTAAAATCCTAAAAAAGTAAATAAAAAATTAGTTATAACATCATATTTTTGTAAAAGGTTCTAATTTTATTTTATTTTTTAGGTCCATCTCTTTTTTTTGCACATTAGACACTTTTTTTCATCTGCTTCCCATGTAGCTTCTCTTCAACAACAACAAGGTAAGTGAAGGTATGTATTTAAAAATTATTTATTTTTCACTTTCTACTATAACTTTTAGCTCAGTTAGTGTGTTACTATTTTCTTTCTTGAAGCACCATCCCATGTTACACTCTAGTGACACGTGATGAGCTTCGAGTGGTGCATATGTTTTTACACATAATATTTTTAAACTTCATCATTTACTGACACTTTCTATATTATATTGACCTTTAAAGTTTTAGTCTCTTTGAGTGCATGCCTTAAAGGGTGCACCAAGAAATAGGTGGGTATACTACTGGATCTTTGTGATAGACATTACCATTTAATCTATCATGCCTATATCCACTATAGTTCCCTCATACTAAATCCCCTAATAAATATTCCTCCTTATAACCCATAACTATACAAAGACCCATATTTTACAACTATATCAACCTAGTTCAATGCAGAATTTCTTGATTCCCACCAATTTTTAAACTAATTCATCCTAGGTCAATGTAGTCCAAAAGTTATGGCAAGTCTTTACAACTAAGTTGGCTCTGGTCGACCTAGTTCAAAGTTAAATTATCATATTTTTAATGACATAAAGGTTGGTCAATGCATTAGCTAAAACTTTAGGAAAGGTTAGGATCAATCACCACTATAAATACAATCCACCATGTCAATCTAATAAAGAGAAACATTCATTTTTGCATTATCATTACTCACAATTATACTTAGGTATACATTTGGAGAATCCATTGCTTAGATATTTTCTTAGAGGGAAAACTCTTGTCTTGTGAAATCATGGATGAAATTTGAAGAGTATTTTTAGATGTGAACTTTATTCAACCTTTTTTATTCTTACAACCAAAAAAATCTATTACAAAGCACCATTGGCCAAGGGGGAGATTGAGGCTCAACAAGGATTGTTCAAGTTCAGTATATTATAACCCTAATTCTTTCATTTTATAGATATAATTTTCATCATTACTAGCTTGAATGATGTATAATTCCTTATTTTAATCTACTCTACACTTATAATTGATGTATCTATAGGGTTTTTAAAACTTGCCATTTCTCACTTTAGGTGATCTAGGCCCTCATTTTCCTACCATGGTTCCTCACCATTTTAAATTTTATTTTACCATCCCCCTTATGTATGTAGCTAGCTTTGAAATACTAGTGTATTAAAGAAAAATATAAATGTAAATAAGCTAATAAATCAAATTAAATCTTAATCTAAACTAACTCAACCTATGATAGAATTGAAAATGAAAAAAATAAAATAAAATTATACCTTAGTACAAAAAAAAGCTTCCTTCATTGTGATGTGAATTTGATTTGCTTTCTTTGAATTGTGGTTTTTCACTCTTCCAACATAATGGCATATGGGCAATGTCATGATATAGAATCTCTTATAATGTCAGCATGATAAACTTGTAATGAATAAGATTAGTTAAATTGAAGGAAAAACCTCAAATTCATAGAAATTGGAAATGGATGTGAACCATCGATCTTAAGATGAAGATCAAGGGATGAGAATAAAAGGTAATTTTTAACTCATAATGGGAATTTTGAATAAAAATTTAGAGTGCAGAACATGCACGACTCATAAATAAATATAAAATCCATTTGAGAGGAAGATATGATATAAAATTAGTATGTGGATGTGAGGTGGATTATTAAATTAGAGAAAATTAAATCATTGAAGATAATGGAAATAAAGGTGGATTATTAAATTGGATCATGGAAGATAATGACAATAAAGGTGGATTGTTAAATTAGATCATGGAATATAATGGGAATAAATGTGGATTATAAAATTAGAATGGTGTGGGACAGGTGGATCCTTAGGGCATTTGAGGATAATTTTTTTTTTTTAGATTTATGAAAATTATTAATTTAAAAAATCCATGGAATTTTTAACTAGAGAAAAATTGGTTAAATAACTTTGGATTAATTTTGGGAGAATAAATAGTGATGATGAATAGTGATTAGGGGAAATTAAGAATGATTAGATAAGATTAGAGATGATTAGTTATTTAGTGCAAAGAATGTTAAAATCAATACAAAGTGTCTAATTTTAAGTTTCTACATTTTTTACCTCTTTGAGAAGTCATTGTGAGACATTGTCAAATAATGACTTTTCAAAGAACAACAAAGTTGATGAAAAGGTGGGGGAAAAATTAGATGAATAAATAATGGATGTTATGATTTTATAATTTCTAATAGATAGGTGAAATAATTTGGATACAAGAATAATTTAATGATGAGAACAAAATAAGGGACCCATGATGATTCCCCCTCAAGTGTTCATGCGATAAAATGGAGGAACACTCGAAATGATTTAGGATGAAAAATGTTGAAGTGGTTATAGTGAAGGTCATCAAGAAATTAAAGCACTAGAAATCAATATCATACTTGTAAGATTAAATTTGGTGTAAAATAATTTGCCCTTAGCTAAAAACTAGAGAATATATAGGAAAAATAACATTTCTTGCTTGGAAGATGCATGCTCAAATGGTGATTAGGACTCAAGGGTGACATGAGTAGAGGTGGGAATGATATATATCAATAAATTGTGGGCATAAAAATAAAAAATATAGAGTTTCCAATTTGAGAGGAAGATTTTACAGAATTGATAGTTGTAAGTAGTTGATAAGGATTGATAGCATTTCAATTAATTGGGGCCTAAAATTATGGATAGAAAAAAGGTTGCATAATATGAAATTGATGGATTGGATGGGAAAATATTGGAATGGAAGGGGATATGCTATAGAGAGAGGATGAATTAGAAAGTGTAAATGGATGGATATTATATGGATGGTTAGACACATACCTTATGTTTCTTTTTGCCTTGCTTTGGAATTTTGACATGAATAGGTAAGTAAGAGTTGAGCAACCTAAGTTTTAATTTAGCATTAAAAAATAATCACCAATGATATGAAATAACCATGATGAATATAGGTATTTCATGCATAAGGACTGAAAAGATTATAATTTATGCAAAATAGAGTGCATCATGATATGGAAAAATCATAATCACACTATAGTGTAATACACAAAATAATCTTGACTCAAAACATGATAAAATGAAAGAAAAATAAACAACTAGAAAGAAGATGAATGCAAACAAAAAGAAAAGTATACATAAAAAAATTTATGAGTGTAAGATAAAATAAGGAAATCATAAGACACATGACAAGACAATCAAGAGTAAATAACTTTAACAAAGACAAGTTTAGTATAATCATAAAAAAACATATATGAAAATAAAAACTAAAGTAATCAACACCAAAAAATAAACAAATGACATGACTAATATCCTAGGCTAATATTGAGATTTTGGGTAGCCAACATTTATGAAAAGATTAAACAATGGATTATAAGGCCCTAATATAACCATGTGGTTTTGGATATAAATCAAAACAAGTGAAATAACATGTTAGATGAATGTAGATGATGGCCGAAGTGATCCTAGGGGCTCCATGCCCCTGAGTGTTACCTATAAAGTCTAAATGTTCTTACCATTGACAAGTGAAATAACATGTTAGATGAATACATATGATGAAGATAGTGACCAAAATCACCCCAAGGGTTCCATGCCCCTAAGCATTGACTACAAAGTCTAAATTCTCTTACCATTGAAAATGGTGTGAATTCCCATGATAATAGGGATAAAATTCAAGCCACATGTAGTTATCCCAAAAAGGGGGAGAAGAAAAAGGAAAGAGGAAATGATAAGAATAAATATATAGAGTGAGATGAAGATGAAAATGTAATCACAAAATAGTAAGAGTGTGGACAATAATAATACTCATAAAAGGGTGAGAGCTTTATATAGAGAGGAGAGGAGTGGGATAAAATATGATTTTTTACCTATTTAGTGATGATAAAATCATAGTGTCCACACCATCTAAGGTAAGATAGAGATAATATATGAGTGGGAACTCATACAGTGATAAATACATTCACAGTGTCCACCTAATTTAAGGAAAGAGAGGGATAATAGATTAGTGGGTACTTGCATAGTGACATATATAGTCATAGTGTCCACTACATCTAAGGTATGAAAGAGATAATAAATGATTGGTCATGCATATAGTGACTGATATAGTCATGGTGTCCACTAAATTTAGGGGTAGAATAGGATGCATTAAAAATTAAGGAATATGGGTGCACTAACAGTTGAAGGGGTGACAATACTAACCCATATATGGTATGAAATCATAGAAGAAACATTAGGTTGTGGATATCAATACAAAGGTAAATTTGATTAAGCAACCTTGAAATGAGGTTGTATAACTAGTCTTATAATGGGAAAAGGGGTGTAAAATGGTTATGAGGTGAAAGGAGTAGTTGGAGAGGGACAAGGCATAGAAAGAGTACCTATGCACAACATGCAAAGACATTAAAGGAATAAATAGATATAATTTAAGAAATTAAATTGATAAGATTTCATGCATCAAATAAATAAAGAAGAAGACATGAGGAAACATGCATGGATATGCATGTAAGATCATTAAAAATTAGTGACTACACTCTAATTAGTGAGGAGCTTGAATTCTAATGAATGAATATGAGGGAGAGCCAACAATGTATTATGCAAAGTCTAAAAAAGAGCTGGATGAATTAGAAGTGATAAGACAGTGAGGTCATAGATAAAGATGATGGTGAAGATGGATAATGATGTAAACACCTAGCCATAGAGAAGGAGAAAAAAGATCATGAATCATGAGTATCACCAAGTGAAATCAAGGAGGATGAGAAAAATGAAATGGAGAAGTGAGAATAAAAACAAAATGTAGAAGATGGGGGTGAGAGGAATTTACTAAAAAATAAAAGATTAGGGAATTGAAAAGGAATGTGAGAGAAGGTTAGAAAAAATGAAGGGGAAGGGGATGGTTATAAATATGGTAGGAAATGAAAGGAGTGAAAAGAGGTATAAAAGAGACCAAGGAGAAAATAGCTTGGTGATGAAAATGAAAAATAAGGAAACACATGGAATAAAGTGAAATGTGAAGAAAGAGGAATGGAATAAGGACACAAAAAGGATGAAATGAGAGTGAAGAAGTAGGTGGTATCATGAGAAAGTAAGAATGGATAAGAGAAATGATGGCAGGTAAGGAGATGAATAGTGAAGCAAAACATATGGTGGTGTTGGAGATGATAATGGGATAGAAGATATGAAACGGGTTAATAAAAATGGGGGAATCAGAGGATGAGTGGACAAGAAGGTGAAGAGATAGGGTATGTGCTAATCATCTTTTTAGAAGAGATTAAAAAGCTGAATGGGTGATTAGAAGAGATTGACAAGCTAAAAAGGGGTGAGGTGGTGAAGAAATAGTGGATATAAAATGGAAAATGGATGATAGGAGAGGGAATAATTGAAGTAACATAGAAACACAATGAAAGGTAATGAGATGAAAATAAGAGATGAAGATAAGGGATATAAGAAGAAAAAGGAAGGAATAAGTAAGAGGTTGATAAGGATACAAATCACAAAAAATCACATAGATGCAAAAGACAAGTGCGTATAGAGATGGAAAGAGGAAAAGAGGAAAGAAAAGTGCAAAGGCTTGCATAAATAATAAGAAAATGGAAATTATGGAAGACTTCTCAAAGGATAAAGAATTATATGAAAGCTATTTGTCAAGGAAAACATAATATTTAAAAGGTGGAAAGGATAAAAATAAACCAAAAAGAATAATAGAAAATGGAAAAGGTGTGAAGAATAGAAAATTAAAAAAATGGTGTAACACGTAAGAAGAAAAGAAGGATGAATAAGAAAATGGGGAACACAAGAGAATAAGAATAAGATGTGCACATATGGGGGCTATAAGAAAAAATAGAAATATAAATAATACAAGATGAAAAAAATGGGAAAGATAAAAACAATAACTAAGAATTAGAATGAAAATGGAAGAGAAGTAATGGAAGAAAATTAAGAAGGTGGTAGTGAAGAATAGAAAGATGTAAACATGTCCATCATTGTGCAAGGGAATAGGATGATGTGGAATAGTTGAGGAAAAGAAAGTGATAAAGAGGGTTTGATAAATTGCCATGGATAAGAGTAAATGATGAGGATGGTGAAAGAAGATGAAGGAGATAGAGGGTAAGGTTGTTAAGAAGTGAAGAGAGGGACAAAAATATGAAGAAGTGGGTTGGGAAGTGAGCAATGAAGTATGCACAATAAATGTAAAGAAAGGTGATGGGGAGATTAATGAAGTAGAGTAGATGGTGGATTTATAGGAGATAAGAGAGGTGGATGAGGAAGGTTGTCAATTCTTGTTTTAAAAGAGATTGAAAAGTAGGAAAAATAGTTAAAAGAGATTGACAAGCTGAAGGGAGGGAGGTAGTGAAAAAATAATTAAATAAATAGAAGAAGACAAATCATGTGATAAAGGAATATAAAATGGGGGTGGCTAAGCTAACCTCAGTAACTTAGAACTACCTACATAGTCCAAAAATACCTCATCCCAATGTATTTCTCTCAAAAATGGGAGGCAAAACAAAGTATTAGATGATGTTAAAATATAAGGATGCAAAAACAAAATTCAAATCTTCCCTGATGTAGGATGCCCTAAGCAAGAGGGAACTATTAGTAATGGAAATTAATGAGAAGAAAAGATGAATAATGGGGATGGTAATTAGTTGTTAGTGGTTGAGCTTCCCTTAGAATTTAAGTAGCACCTACATAGTCTATGGACATCAGGATAATGTAGTTCAACACATACGAGAGGTGATGAGAAAATGGGTTGATGGATGAAGTGTTAAGATTGACCCATGAATTTTATTAACCCACTTAATATAATGATTGCACATTGTGATTGGTTAAGATGATGGATTTATTTTCCCACAAGTAATGATATATGAAAAGAGTGGAGTAGGAATGATATCTCCAAGATAAGCTACACATTTTGAGGTGCCCCATGAATCAAGGTTCATAAGAGTGGAAGTGGGAAAAATATATCTTATTTATAAGCTATGAGATTAGTTTGGTTGACTAATTTAATGACTAATGGAGAAAGGATGGATATTATTATTTATTTGATACAAATCAATTGATGTGGGAGATTGAGTGAAAATAGTAAGAAATGATTATGGATGATTGATGTGTAAACATAAACAAAGAATTTAAGTGACCACATGGATTAATGATGATTAATCAAAACATGGATTGGATATGGATGGGTATAAGAGATAGGTTTGTAGGATGAATGGGGTGAAAAAATTTGTTTTCAACATGACACTTTCCCAAAGCACCAGTTTACTAGTTTTCACTCGTAGATGAACTATTTTTTGTTTCTTTTCTCTTTTTCTTATTTTTTTATTTTTTATTTTGTTGATTTTTTTTGTATTTTTTTTTGATATGTTTGACTCAAATTCCCTATACATAGATGGATTTTACTATAAAATTATTATAAAAAATCAACATTAGAGGATAGACATTGATGATATATCATGTATCTCTATATTTTTATGATAATGCCATGAAAAATGGTTATATATATCAAAACAAAAATGTATCAAATGGATATAACATGATGGCTATGCATGAAACTTTGTGAGTGTGATAACAATTATTTTGTAGGTGATGACCCAGTTATTTTTTTTACACAATATATGACTTTCAATTTATAGAAAAGGAATGAAAGAGGGAATAGGATAAGTATGAAATGGTGAAGATGAAAACCAAAAATCAAAATTTTGCATGGAAAAGGAAAGTGACCTAGTCTTTAGGAGCAAAGGGTCAAAATGTATTTATTTATAAACTAAAAAAAACTAACTTTATTACCTGTTTAGAGAGAACTAGCCCTGATGGTATCGGTAAATGGGATAAAGTTACCCTTTTCAGCATAGACATATAGACAAGCTTTTTGAAGAAATTTTTATTTAGACCTTTTGATTTAATATTAAATTAAAAAAAAAATTTACCCCCTACATTTAGTCTCATGTGACTCAAAAGACACATGGGCTCATCACCAAAGACTATATGTAGGTGAGTAAGAGCATCTCTCCGCATTGCTAATCCCATACAACTAGTGAGATGTGAGGGCTCAATAGCCAAGATCATCAAAGGGTGAGAGATGTGGAACTTGAATTTGATGTTTCATACTATTTAGATAAGGGTTTCATTTTATTTAGAAGGAATTTAACCCCAAGTCTTGGCCTCATGAAACTAGGAAGATGTAAGGGCTCATCACTTAAGACCAAGATAGGCAAGTAAAGTTACCATTTTTGTTTTATAGCATGTTAATGTTTTTTGTATAGAGGTAATTGTAAGAGGAAAATTTATCATGGAAAAGATTCTATACTGATTTTTAGGCTTGTATTTTTTATGTCTTGAAAAAATATGTAGGGAAAAGAGATATACTCTGATTGTAATAACTAAGGCAAGAACCAATGTAATGCTAACTTTGATAATGTTTTCCATAGGACAATAGGGTGATATGAAAAGTGAAATGATATGATAAGATACATTTTGAAAATTTATTTTATGAAAATTGACAAAGAAATAATCACCAAACATGACATCTTATATGCAAGACAAAATGTAAATAATAAAAATGCAATGCAACGAGGGCAATGTGAAATGTAATTGTAAATGGGTTACCCCCAAGTGTCAAGATACTTTTAGACAACAAGTTATTTTGTTTTTGATTTTTGATTTTATATTTTTTTTTTGCCTTTATTGGCATCTAAACCCAATGGAAGGTCACGAGATGCATAATTTTGTTTTTTTTTTCTTTTTTTTTTTGATGTTTTATGATTTTTTTGTTAATTTTATTTTTGGAGTTTTGACAAATAGGATATACACAATAGCATTAGAATGATTTAAGCATAGAATATTTTGAGGTGTAGGATGTTCTTCGGTTCATTAATATCTTCTTCATTTTTAGTAGCCAATCTATAGGCTTCAAATCCATATTTGGTAATGATAACATATGGGCCCAACCAATTTGGTTCAAACTTTCCTTTCTTCTCTTGCTTAGCATTTGTATTCTATTGGTTTTCCTTAAGAACAAGATCTTAGATTTCAAACTCCCTAGATTTTATCTACTTATTATAACAATAGTGAAGGTTATTGTGGTATAATTACAAATGGTTTAAAGCATCAAGTATTTTCTCATCTAGAAGGTCTAGTTCACTAAGGTGTGAAGTATGATAGGATTATTCATCAATGATTTATTGTAAAGATATATGAAAATATGGAACCTCAAATTCTATTGGTATAATAGAGTCACTTCCATATATAAGGGAATAAGGGGTTTCCCCTATGGGTGTGAAGAAGTCAATGTAGTATGCCCAGACAGTGGGATATAGTTGTGTATGCCATTCAAAACCAAAATAATTGATAAATCTTTTAAGGATGTGAAAAATGTTTTTATTGGTTGCCTTAGCTTGGTCATTGCCTTTTAGGCAATAAGGAGTGGACCACTTATGCATGATGTGGTAAGTATGACAAAGAGATTTAATGTCCTTATTATTAAATAATTTTCCATTATCAAAAATGATAGTGGAAGGGATACAAAAATGGCATACAATATGGTTTAATATAAATTTAGAAATTTACTTTCTAGTTACATAAGTAAGGGGCATTTCCATGACCCACTTGGTGAAATACTCTATTGCCATTATGATATACTTATGGCCATAAGAAGAACTAGGATTTATTTTTCCAATGAGGTCTATCCCCCATGTGGAGAATGGCTAAGGTGTAGTGATAGGTTGTAGATATTGTGATGGACTATGGATAAGGTCCCCATGTTTCTGACAAGGTAATCATTTCTTAACATAAGCACATGAATCAGATTCTATTATAGTCCAATAATAACCTACTTGTAAAATCTTCTTTGTAAGGACCATGCCACTTGAATGTGCCCCACATATTCCCTCATATACTTCCATAATGGTTAAAGTTGATTTTTTAGAATTCAAATATCATAAAAGAGTTCCATCATAGCCTCTATAATATAAAGTGTTTCCAAGGATGGTGTAGTAAGAAGTGCTTTAGATAAATGATTTACATTGATTATGGGATAAGTTAGATGGTATGGTATTATTATGAAGATAAGTATAGATGTTAGAGTACCAAGGGGAAGTGAGAGTAACCATTTTTGAATCAGGTGTATCATTAATTACTCAACTAGGAACTTGTTGTGTGTTGATCTTAAATCTAGTAGGGAACCAATGGTATCCATAGTGTCCACTAATCTATTGTTCATTCTTGACACTTATTTAAATTGGATGTATTCAAAAGATAATTTCAAATTATACACCATTCTCTTGTAATGGATTATCTTATCATCATGAGCTTGGAATTTATTAGTGACTTGAATGATGATAAGATTAGAATCATCAAACACAATATGTTTGATTCCCCATTGTATTACCATTTTGAGGCCTAATATGAGACTTTCATACTTTGCTATGTTATTGTTGTAAGGGTATTTGTTTATAAATTCCTTGGGAATACAATCCCCATCAATTATGACCCAAAAAATAAATTCCCATAATTTGTGATTGGTAAAAGAACCATTAAAGAAGAGCTTTCAAAGTAGAGACATGTCTATAGACATCATTACTTCATCTAGGAAATCTACAATAAGAGGTGATGTGTTATTGAGTGGTGCTTTAGCCAATACATCTGATAAGACATGTACCTTGATTGATTTTTGATTAACATACTCTAAATCAAACTCACTAAGATGCATAACCCACTTGGCCATCCTACCAGTTAGATCTATTCTTTATAAAAGATATTCTTTAAGAAGGTCTATCTTAGCAATAATATTGGTTTGATTATTGAAAAAGTAATGTTGTAGTTTTTTAGAATAAAAAACACAACTAATAGAAATGTTTTTTCTATTTGATAATATTTGAGATCATATTATGTCAAAGTTATACTTAGGTAATACATTTCCCAATATTTTCCATTGTCATCATGTTGTGCTAATAATGCCCCTAGTGCAAATTGAGTAGCTGTAATGTATAAAAAGAAAGGTTTACCAATAATAGGTGGTATTAGTACCAGTGGGTTAGAAAGATATTATTTAATATTTTAAAATGTTTTTTCACAATTATTATTCTAAGTAAAATAAGTGTCTTTCTTCAACAAAAATGTGAAAAGATGATAAATGTCCTCAATTTGAGATATAAATCTTCTGACTGCTTGAATTTTTACTTGTAGATTTATAATTTGTTTAAGATTATTATGTGGAGGCATATCCATGATAGATAAAACTTTAGAGGGATCAACTTCTATTCCATGTTGTGAAATAATGAACCCTAACAACTTTCTCGATATCACACCGAATGCACATTTTTTAGGATTTAATCTCTGTTATACTCTCTCGTGTGCTCAAAAATATGATGAAGCACTTGAGGGTGTTCTTATTTGACTTTATATTTAGAAAGAATATTATCAACATAGTCTTTGATAATTTCATGAAGCATTTCATGAAAAATGATAGTCATTTCCTGTTGATATGTGGCTCCAACATTTTTTAAACCAAAAGGCATTACTTGGTAGCATAATTTTACCCATGGAGTTGTAAATGTAGTTTTGTGTTGGTCTTCAATAGACATTTTTATTTGATTATATCCCAAAAATCCATCCATAAAATACAACATCTCATGACCTATAATTTAATCTAATATCATGTCTATGTTAGGCAATAGAAAATCATCTTTCGGGCATGCTTTATTGATATCATGAAAATCTATGCAAATTTTGATCCCTTCTAGTTTCTTAAATACTGGTACAATGTTAGATACCCAATCTAAATAATCAATGGGATGTATGAAACCAATATCCAATTTTTTCTTTAGTTCCTCTTTTACTAATAGTACAATCTTAGGATGCATCATACGAAACTTTTATTTGTTTGGTTTAGCATGTGGATGCACCACAAGGTGATGTATTACTAATTTAGGATCATGCCTTAGCATATCTACATAAGGCCATGTGAATACATCATAGAACTAATGAAGCAAAATTTTAAATATATCATTTTATTTTTAAATAAGTTATATGACAAGTTTAATAATTTTAGGATCTTCTTCGGTGCTAATGTTCATAGGACTAGTTTCTTCAATAATTAGATTTGATTCATCTTTGTAATTTAGGGATGGTGTAGGAAGATGACAATATTATTTAAAATATATTTAATTGGAGGTAGAAGATAAATTGATATTATTATTTAATTTATGTTCACCAAAGTATGTTAAAGCATCTAATTGAATTAGAAACCCTTTATTGTGGTCACCTGCTAGAATCCAATCCCTTATTCTCAAGAATTTAGAAATAGCCTCATCATTATGAAAATGATCAAGCTGAGGTGTTTCATGTCAGTCTTACTATATGAGGGATGGATATGCAAGATCAAGTGTAAGAACATAATTCTCATGAAATAGGCTAGTGAGGGCAAGGTCTTCAAAGTGGCTACGTATGGAACCCACCTCATTATTTAAAGAATCATCCTCTGACTCACTAGAAGAGTCACTTTGGAAAAGTGTGAGATTCATGTTGATTGGGTTAAATCCTATACCATGGTTTGCCTCATTTGATTTTATTGTGATGGGATCTATGTATCCTTGTTCATGAAGGCCAAGACTTTTACCCTTATAGTTCATTATATTACACATGATGGATTTGGAAATGGGATACTTGTTATTAGAAAATTAAGGAGCTAGCTCATTGAAATAAATCCAAGAAGGATTAGAATCTTTGATATGTTCATCTGAAAGGAAACCACCTCATTATTTAAAGAATCATCCTTTGACTCACTAGAAGAGTCACTTTGAAAAAGTGTGAGATTCATGTTGATTGGGTTAAATCCTATACCATGGTTTGCCTCATTTGATTTTATTGTGATGGGATCTATGTATCCTTATTCATGAAGGCCAAGACCTTTACCCTTATAGTTCATTATATTACACATGATGGATTTGGAAATGGGATACTTGTTATTAGAAAATCAAGGAGCTAGCTCATTGAAATAAAGCCAAGAAGGATTAGAATCTTTGATATGTTCATCTGAAATGAAACCACCTTCCATAAATATTATCTTGCCAAGCTTGTTAACCATTCTATTTTCCTTTAGATAACAGGGCCTACCATAGCTATTTAGATTGGTATGGATTATTCTTGTGGAAAAATATTGAATTATATACTCATTCATTCCTATATCAATGATCTTAAAGTGGGAACAAGTGGATGAGGATTCTCTAGAGATGGGTGGTGGATTGAAATCTTGTTCAATAAAAGGGTGATTTTAAGCTTGTTCTATAAAAAGTTGAATTGAAGCTTACTTAGATGTTTGGTTAGATGCTTCATTATTGGAAGCCTTTTTAATGGAGGTGGAGGTAGTTGGTGTATTAATAAAATCACCAAGGGGATGTGTTTGTAATAATTTTTCTAAACGTAATTTTCAAGCAAAGGATAATCCTTAATGGGAGTAAAGTTATCATTTGTAACTAGTAAATAGTTTTATTGTTGGTATTTGCCTTCCAATAGCTTGAAATATGAGAAAGTTTGAGGATCACCTTATATAGTAACTTCAATTCCTACATGGGAGAATTTCAAAGATTAATGCAAGGTGGATGGGATGGCATTCATGGAATGTTGTTGGAACACAACTAGATACTGAAAGGGGGGGTTAATCAATATATTAATTAACTTAGTCCTTTTCAAAACCTTTTAATGTAGATTAAAACTATATGCAGATATTTCAAACACACAAATAGACACAACACAAGATATACCATGGAAAATTAAATATGGGAAAAATCACCATGAGAATAGCTACTAGAAACTACCATTCTAATAAAGCCTCATAATAAGGAACCTCACTGGTTACAATGTTTAAGGGCACTAATCCTAAGGAGATACCAATCCTCTAATTTAAGAGCTTAAACTCTAAAGAAGCACCCAATACCTAATCTGAGCACTAACTTAACTTATCCGATGGCACCAACCAATCAGATTATTCTATGGAGCTAAAACTCTAGGTTATAGCATAGATTCATAAATGAATCTAATATTTATATTTTCTATTATAGATCTAATATGTAACTACTCATACTATACACTTCATCTCTGTTCTCTTCCCTTCTCTGTTCCTCTGGTTCTATGTCTGTCTATTTTCTTGTTTGGCACAATTCAATAAAGATAACAACATTTGTGTGTGTCCTAGTTTTCATATATATAAACAATTGCTATAGGGTTATATATCTTCATTATGTTCACACTTGTTTACAAACACGTCACACTTTGTTCTAGACTTAGTTTATTATATCTTAAATTGTAAGTTTCCTACATATATAACTCATGCTATTCCACCATGATTCCTGGTCTTTTACTATATATAGCATTTTTTGGACTCTAGTTTTGATGAATATGCACATTTACATAGATTTGATCATTTACATCGATCAATCTCATTATTTATGTCATGATTCAAGGCTCACTTACATGTTCTAATGTTTAACCATTAGACTAAAAATATCTTTAAATATCAATCATTGATCTTATGCTTGACACCATGATCTAATGGTCTTTATTCAAATAGCTCAACTTTAAAATGCATCTATTTGATCAATTCTGACATGCTCATACCATCTGTTAGATCCTTGTACACTTCTAAACTTTAACTATTCAAATTTAAAACATGTTTGTTGATATTCCTAATCTAAGCTTCTATGTGATATTGGATCTTCATAGATATATGAATGTTACTTTTATCTAGTTGTTAAATTTCAATCTCTTTATCCCATCTCATTACTTCCTGCATCTTTGGATCACTTTCAATCCATCAATCTTCTCAAACTTACTCAGTCTTTAACTCACCACTATGTTAATAAACCTTGATAACTTTATCCTATCTGAGTCCACTCACTCCATTGAATCTCCTTTACATGATCATCTGCTCAACATCATATCTTATGATAAGCTTGATCTTTATCTTTGCTTATCTCTTGAGAATGTGACACTTGGTATTAGCATGTGCCTTCTATACATTACTATTAGTTCTCACTATTAAAACACTTAGCATCCTCACATTGCTCATTGATAATTTAACTTTAAACTATAGTGTATATTTACTATACAAGATTTGTTATTGTGAAACTTGTCACTAGCAGAGGTCTCTTTGATAAATTGAATTTGCTTACTCTTCATTGGATCTTCAACATATGAATAAGTGCTAACTGTTAATCAACATTTAAAGTTAGACCACCTATCTTCATCTCGCTTCATCTTGGCATATTTAATCCAACACACTCCATTGATCTCCTTGATATTTGCTTGAACTTTACCTTGTTTAGATTTTTCTAAGTATGAGGACCATCTCAATTATGCTTGGAAGGTTAATTTTGCACCTTCATATCTTCTACTTTGGTCAACCACCTAGTCTAAAATTTAAACCATATAAACTAGTCATGATAGTGAACAAACCCATATGCTCATTTATTCTTGAATATTTCATGCATGTGAGATATAATTCCATTAATCTGCTCACTCAGATTATTATATCATAGAGCTAGTTATGCCTTGAACTTGCCTAAAAGGCCAACTTTGTCCTTGTATAACTCTTGTTGTGCTTAGTTAGATGACTTGAAATTTAGTGAATAAGATCCTCTTACATAAGGGATTCCATCCATATATCCATTTGATCTTTAAGCCTTCATATGTGAAAGATATGACATCATAAAAATTCCTTCTTATCTTTTTCTTACAAACTAAAAATTTGACTATGTTAGAAAACATTGTCAAAATGCTTGAGAGCCCTACTTTGCTCAAGCATATCTTTTGTCATGCTATATCGTGTGACTTAATATTTAACATGTATAAACTAGGGAAAAAAATGAATAGACCCATATGATTATTTTGTCTAGGCACATCCATGTTTACAAATATTGATCTCATTAATATGATTAATTGGCTTTATTTAGCCCTTTTACAAATTTAGCTAAGTATAAAAACTTAGTTATTTTCGTCTGAATCATCAACTTTACATCACCATATATTCAACTATACTTCATTGCATGTCTTCAAATCTAATGCATAACAACTAGGGATTAATGTGATCATAACCATGTGACCATCTCCCCCATACTCATTCACACATGACAATGGTGATGTCATCAAAATGCCTTCTTATATTTACCTCTCATAGAACCCAAAATGTCTAGATGATCAATATGAATAGCTAGATGAATTTTACTCATGCACACAAGCATTTCAATCATCTTTGAACTCTAATAGGATCCTTTGTATATCCTCTAATCACCATACTCAATCCTAAACATAAATGGCATGTTCATAATGTCCCTTTTGACATCAATGACAATCATATTTCCAATAATCTCCCCCTTTGTCATTAATGGAAAACTAAATGCTTTGTTCATTTAATACTTTGTTCCTTCTCTAACATTTCTTGCATTGGATTCTGATGAACTTGAACCGAGGTTATTCATACCAAACTTGCTTTCCCTTATGCAATGACACCTTTACTAATTCTCAACTTGGACACTTGCTTTGCTTCTACTTTGACATTTGCATTTTTTTAAACTTTTATAGAGAGCATTTTCACTTTTTCTCTCCCATTGACATCAATGGAAAAAGAACTCTTTTTGACTATTTATCCAAATGTTTCTCCCCCTTTATCAGATAAAGGAAATTTTTCAAAAATATGCAACCATCAACTCATTATAACTTATCAAAAGTATGCATACCTAAGTTGCCTTTTATATCTTCTTCCATGGATAATAAAGCTTATATGAGACTCTTCTAGACTCATGCCCTATCACTAGGATCTAGTAATGTGATGTAGGAGCCACCACTCCTAACTTCTATATCAGATATTCAAATTATTCCTTGGGAAGAACTTTTATGAATATGTCTACAATTTAATCCTTAGTTGGCACATATTCCATTGTGACATCTTGTTATATAACCTTTTCTCTCTTAAAAAGTGATACTTGATTGATATGTTATTGGTTCTTAAATGCATCACTAGATTCTTTGATATATTAATAGCACTTGAATTATCACAAAAACTAGAGATAGGTGACTTATACTCTACCTTGATGTCTTTGAGTGTTTTATTTATCCACAAGACTTGAGTACAACATGTCATTGATACTACATACTCTACTTCTATTATAGAAAGAGTAATTGACTCTTGCTTTTTGCTTAGCCATGAAACAAGTCTATTTCCTAAGAAAAATGCACCACCACTAGTGCTTCTTCTATCATCCACACTTCTTGCCCAATCAACATTTGTATAATTTATCAAAGTGAAATATTAACTTGTAGGATACCATATCCCATAGTCAATTGTGCTCTTGAAGCATCTAAAGATCCTTTTCACTGCATTGACATGTGACTCTTTAGAAGCAACTTGAAATCTTACAACCATGCACACTACTTGCATGATACCTAGTATTGCTGCAGTTAGGTATAATAAGCTACATATCATTGATATGTTTATTGTCTAATTTGCATCACGGGAATCATCCTCTTTACTCAACTTTCATCTATATCATGGGAGTAATAATTGGTGTACTATCCTCCATTCCAAATTTCTTGAGCATTTCATTTATATACATGGTTTGGGATATAAATATCTCTTCATCAATTTGTGCTATTTGTGGACCAAGGAAGAAATAAAGTTATCCTAGCATAGAAATCTCAAACTCACTTTGCATTTGTGTAGAAAATTCTTTATGCATTTTGTTGTTGTTATCACCAAATATGATGTCATCTACATAAACAACAACAATTAACATATGCTTACCTTTTGATTTGAAGTAAATATTATTATCTACACATCCTTTATTGAAACCTTATTGTTGTAAGTATTGGTCTAATATTGAATACCATGTCCTAGGTGATTGTTTTAGAGCATAAAGATCTTTCTTTAGTCTGCATACATAATCTTCTTGTTCTGACAATTGAAAACCTTTAGGTTGTTCTATGTAGACTTCCTCTTCTAGATTCCCATTCAAGAAAGTAGACTTAACATCCATTTGATAGAATTTGAATTTCTTATAAACAAAGAATGATAGAAACATTATTATAGCTTCCAATCTAGCAGTTGGAGCAAATGTTTCCTAATATTCTATTCCCTTAACTTGTGCATATCCTTTGGACACCAATCTTGCTTTATTTCTTAGAATTCCATCATCATTGATCTTGTTTCTATAGATCCATTTTGTACCTATCACATTCTTGTTTGAAGCTCTTTGAACTAATTTCCAAGTTTTATTCTTTTCAATTTAGCTCAATTTTTCTTCGATGTATTTTAGCCAATTCTCATCCTTGCTAGCTTTAACGTAACTCTTAGGCTCAATTTCAGACATTTGAACAAAACTTACTTGTTCCTTATTCGTTGTAACTCTTCTTCTTGTCTGAATTCCTTAATTATTATTGCCAACTATCTACTCTTTAGGATGATCCTTTTGAACAAATCTTGGAGGTGCCTTTTCATTCATTTCCTCAACCTCTTTATTATCTACTTCTTTTTCAAGATTTTATTCTTCAATACTGATTTCCTTGTCAGGTTCAACATGTTTTAATCCTTCTTCAACCTTGACATTGATGCTCTCTAAAATATTGTGTAGCCTTTTATTTTAACATGCATAGGCTTTGCTTTGAGTGGAATAACCAAGAAATATTCCTTCATCCCATCTTGATTCAAAGCTTCTAAATTTTTCCTCTTTTCTCTTGATGTAGCATTTGCTTCTAAACACTCTAAAGTCCTTAATAGAGGTAGGATTTCCATACCATAGCTCATAGGGAGTTTTTTCACTATTTACCCTCAATTTAACTCTATCCAATATGTATACAACTATTTGGACTACTCTCTAATATCCATGAGGTAACTTGGCCTCTTTTATCATTATTTTAGCCATCTCCTTGAATGTCATGTTCTTTCTCTCAAAAAATCCATTCTATTATGGAGTATTTGCTACAGAGTAATGCCTTTTTATCCCATGCTTCTGACAATACTCTATGAACTCATTTGAGGTGAATTATTCACCTTTGTTAGATCTTAATCATTTGATCTTTTGTTGTATCTCATTTTATACCATGGCTCTAAAGATCTGAAATCTCTTAAATGCCTATGACTTGTCTTTCAAAAAGTTACCCATGTAATTATTGAGTAATCATCTACAAATAACATAAATTATCTGTCTCATTTATATCCTCTTTTCTTAGTAAGACCACACAGGTTAGCATGAACTAATTCTAAAAGTTTTGTATTTCATATTCCTTTGTTTGAAATCTGACCCTTGTCTACTTACCTAGTTGACATTCCTTACAAGTAGTGTCTACAAGTTTAGTTATATTTGGCATGTGTCTAACACACTTATTTGTGCTCATTTTGACTAGGTTATCAAAGTTGACATGACCCATTTTTCTATGCCATAACAAACTATCATAAATAATTCCTATCATGTAGTTATTATCATTTACTTCAACAAGATTATAGATGTTGCTTTTAGTCCTTTTTCCTTTTGAAACTAATCTTATATATCTATTTAACTTGTATCCTTTTACATCAAATGTGACCTTATATCAATTATCACACATTTGGATAACACTTAATATATTATGCTTTAATCCTTCAACATAAAGGACATCATGTGTAGGCAATTTTCCATCTATGTTCAAGGTTCCTTTACCTCTAATATTTACTATAGTGTTATCTCCCAAGTTGATAGATCCTTCCTTACACTTGCTCAACTTGATGAACTTGCTCTTATCATCAATCATATGTTTTGAGCAACCATTGTCTATTACCCACCAATTTTACTCCTTAACATAAAGTGTAGTTTGAGCAATCATATATTGAATTTTCACTCTCCACACATCCTTGGGTTTCTTATATGGCCTATTTTTATCCTTTTTAGAGACTTGTGAACATTTTTTCACATTGGGAGGCATGTTTTTATTTACATTGTGTACTTTTCATCTTACAAAGCTAGTTCTACATTGTTTAGCTATGTGAACAAAATTATTGAAATTATTTCATAATACATTTGTATCTAACAAGGGAGAAAATGAGTTTATACTTACTAAATTTGTTCTCTTTTAAGATACAACTCTCCAATCAATAGAATTATGACCAAATTGATTACAGTTGTTGATGCCTCTAAGTGTATCATAGGTGCTCTTAGTGTTTAAAGAATACTTCTCATATTAGAGTTTGACTAATTCAAAGCATGAGTAGCAGGTTGTGATAATCTAGTTAACTATGATGAAATAATAGTAGATCAAGCAAACTATTCCATAATATTTATATTAGTTGGTGGTTAGGAGCCACCTTGACACTATATTTACGAAGTGAAGTAATCTATGTTAATATCAGTGAATTATGATTAGATTATAATTTAAATATTAATATATATGAATATTTATAATGGAAACTATGTTAACGTGATTTGGTTAAAAAATAAGTAAAAAATCAAGGTAAGGTAGAGAAGAATTTTTTTTTATCTTCATCTTAGACATCATGACAAAGTTCCAGTATTTCTATGCATGCACTTAAAACCAATATATGAAGTAAAACAAATTGAGCTCAAATCACAACATATATCAGGAAAACTTCTAAGGAAGATAAGAAACAATGTAAATAAGAACCACGTTTACTTTAAAGATTTACTCTTTTAAGTAGATAGCTGATGTACATCTACAAATGTAGAGAAAATAAAATGAATAAAACTGAAGAACCTTCAATTAACCAAGCATATGCATAAGTTAAAAATTCTTCATTCAAAAAGTACATGCCAAGAATTCAAAAGAATTATTTAAATCTAAGATTCAGAATAAACAATTGAGAGAGAAACTATATAGCAAATGATGCAAACAAAATTGGACAATCTTTTCAAAATTTCTTGCTTGCATTAATAGTTTAATAGTATATAATTTTTGGCTCAAATATCCCTCCTTTTCACAATATAAAATACTCCTTTTATATAAATAAGGAATTATGTCAGTCATTTGTATTAACTTACAAGTATACATATGTAAAGTATAACTGCCCTTTTTAAAAAGTTTCTAGAATACACTAGCCTTTCCAAAATGAATTCACCTATAGCCAAACGTGCTAACAAAATGTGTATGCCTTTACAAAAGAATATCTCATTTTCAAAATTTACAATGCTTCAATAAAAGAGAATATTCCTAACTAACTATTAGACCTTGTGTTGATAAAGTCCCTTAGTTTTGCTAAAGTAACCTTACTACCTTTTGATATTACCTATCAATAAGTCTCAAATTAAATACAGGTTCAAGGAAGAGTTCATCCTCTTACTCAACTATGTCTTCAAGGTCCCTATTATTTCTCTCTAAGGCATCCTTAATTCTCCTTACCTCAAGTATCTTTTATTCTAATGTTAGGATCTATTTTAGATAATTTTAACTTATATTCCAAAGAAAGAAGAAGAAAGAAACTAGATATAGGTATGGTTTAAAAATATATTTAGTTGTGCCCATGTTGAATCAAATGATTGTAGAGAGCTCTTCTTTGGCTTGGGAGGAATGACCTACAAATAAGACAACACTAAATAAAATGGTTGGTTAGATAGATAGTTGGGTGGATTGCCTAGCCTTAACTAGATCCCAGAAGTAAGAGATTCTTTAGGGGATATTAATCCACATATTTTAAACAATTATATTTATAAAATTGAAGATAAATTACTTGCATCAATAATAAAAAGGTACTAAAATTGAATATAAGAAATGATTGATAAATAAATAGACTAAAATGACTAATATAGTAATAAGCAAGTCAATACTAATGCTAAATAGTTTAGGTGTGCTCCAAAAAATAGGTTAGGGGTCTATGAATATGCGAACAAAAATAAAGTTAGATTTGGTTGACGGTAGGTGGGTGAAAATAGCTTGTTATTTTCTACCATAGTGACCATCAATGGTTGGTGTGACCATTGGTGGTTAAGGTGACCATCAGTGGTTGAGTTAACCATCGACAGTTAAGATGACCATTAGTGATTATTATGTGTTGGGTTTAGGTGATAAAAAGGTTAGATTTATGCGGTCATAGAAGGAAATTCTAAGAGATTTGTTTATGTTGGGCTGATTACAAAATGGAAACAAAATAATTTATGGATTGAAAACAAATACTTAGCTTATTGGAGATTGATCTAGTGAATGGTTAAGGTGGTTGGCTCATTGATGGACTCTAGCATGATTCTAATAGAGTAATGATACTTGGTTTTTGGTTGAGGGGTGGTATCAAGTTGGGTCTCTATTATGATGGCTAGATTACTAGATCATTGAAAGAATACATGCAAAAAAACTTTGGATACAAAAGCTCTTGATATTTATGGGGATAATTTTTTAACCACATACTCCTATTTTCCTATAGGAATGAAGGAAAGGTACAACAATATGTTAATAAAAGATCCAACTTGTTATCTAATTTTAACTTTGATAAGCATGGGTTCTCACATGAATTAGACAAGTTAATTATAAAAAAGCAAGGTGGAGTGAAGGGTTAGTTAAGTTGGTTTAGATGGTGAAACCTAATTGTTGGTAGTCAGGGTGGCCATCAATGGTCAGGGTGATTGTTAGTAGCCAAGGGTTAAGGTTAAGTTGAGTTAAAGAGGTAGTTTTAGTCAATAAGTCAATCTAACTAAGGTTAGGTCTAGTTGTCAATCAAAAGGTCAAATTGGGGCCCTAGGGGGTCCTAAAGTGTTCCAAGGGATTTGTGACATTTGAAACCATTGTGTGTGGATTTTTGGTGTCTACATTTTCCCCCTTTTTGTTATGCAATTTGTATTAACAAGCTACAAAACAAAAATGGAGTATAGGTCAGAGGTTTACTTACCCAGTATGGAAGGAGGTGTTTCTCCTCAAACTGGGAGTCGATAAGGTAAAACTAAATTGAGTTTAGGTTTGATAAGTGGTGAAGGTGATGAGAAAATGTTTGTGATAGGTTGGGCACTAAAGCATAAACATGTACATGCATTGTGATATCCAAGATCACACATTGACTAGGTTGTCATAGTTGGTAAAACTTAAGGTCAATGCTAGAAGGATAAGTGAAAAGTGAACCACATGACCACATTTAGACATGACAATTAGGAACACTCATAAACACCAGTTTCCTAGGTAAGTTATATATTTTCATGGGATCTAAGGTAATAAATAATCTTGGGGAAAACACAAATTGGTTAGGTGAAGTCATGGGTATTTAAGGTAGGATGTGCTCTTGAGAAAACACAAGTTGGTCTGGTGTGTGATGAGTTCATAAAATGACTCATTATTATTATAATTTATGGCCTTAAATATGTCAAATGGTTGAGCATTATATGTAATATTAAAATTTAAAACTTGGATAAGGTAGAAAATAGATTATTTTTCCTATATAAACTCATGTAATGTCTAAGTCTATCTTCTTTGCACTTTTTTCTAACATTTAGTTTTAGGATCTACATTTTGACATGTATAGGCAATAATAATATAAATATGAGTTTTGACAAGATTTCATGAAGATAAGGAGGATCCAAGACAAATAATGAACCATCTAAGACCTAGCTATGGATTTTGAAGCTTGTTATGTATTTTGATAATTAGTTGTAGATTTTGATATTTAGCTTTAGATTTTAACAGTCAACTGTGGATTTTGATAATCAACTATGGATTTTGATAGTCAAGCTATGGATTTCAATAGAAGGCTATATATTATACTATTTTTTCTATAGATTGATCTAGTTTACTTTGGAATTGATATTAGTACATTTCAAAGGGTTCAAATAGCTTCACCAACCTCTTCATGATAATTTGTATAACTCTTTTCAACATTTCCATTTTTGTGCAGTATATAAATAGATGTCTATTTTTGGTTAGTCTTCCATTTTGGGAGTTTCTAATCTAGGTTACAATGATGAAGATAAAATATATGAGTATCAATATATGTAAATATTTGGTTGATATAGTTAGGTGTGGAAATTATTATCTATGTATTCTTTGACTCCTTAAAGATCTCAATGTAATGACTTTCTATTCTAACTATATCACTCAATCTGTTTAGAATCTTTTCTATTTTCAAATCAGTTAAGTTGTTTTTGGGAATATAGGGATAAAAAAATTCTTGGTATAGAATAAATACATAGATCCATGATTATATCTATAACTTTTATACATATATACAGAGATATTGTAATTTTGATGATTTTATAAAATACAAACTATTGCAACAGTTTTCTTTCTCAATCTATAGTTGAAATATCTTAGAGCTAAGTTAATTTGGACCTAGGTCTGAGGGTGAGAAAGGTCCCACTCCCTGAGGAAATATGTGATTTATTTGGTATTTATAAGTTGGTTTTGTATTCCTTTCAATTAAAAATTGATATAAATATATTTTTGTATAATTTAGATTGAAAACCTAAAGGGAAGATTGAATAGTTAATCTATTATTTCTAACATAAGTATTTATTTCATTCTTTTAGATTATGAAAATATAGATTTGTGATTTCTTTTAATCAATGAGTGAATATTTGATATTCTCTAATTCTACAAGAGTGATTTAATAGGTTTTTTTAGTTGTGTGAAGCATTTCTAGATTTTGCAAATTAGATTAGATTGAGTTATTTATGTTATCTACAAAGAGTATTTATTTCCAAATAATAGCTTAAGAGTTATAAGTAGATATATATTATCATAAAATTAAAAAGAACCCAAAAAAATTACTATTAACTTAAAATCAATAAGTACCTCACTGCAAATAGCTTTAGGCATCACCTTGGTAAGAACAGACACCAACATACATTGGTTAAATTATGGGGTAATAATGACACCCATCATTTTTAGCACCTTTTCTAGGGACTTCAAAGTGTTTTTAAGGTAAAACTTAGGCTAATAGTCCATAAAAAATAAAAATACAAAATTAGAATAAAATCACTCTCTTGTCAAAATCAAGTATATGAGTAGGCCACAAGATTCATAGGGTAGATTTGTTTCAAAAGATTCTGATCTTTTATATGAGAGAATCAAGATAGTCATATAAAAATAGATAGATTAAAAAAATAGATAAGATAATCCTTAAGAAATATCTCTAAAGTAATAGAAGAATCCTCTTCTGCAATAACTAAAATTGTAGACACTGAATGACCAAAATCCCCTCCTCTCAATAGAAATTTATTTGACATGGGAGAAAATGTAGGCCAGGTGGAGAACCCTTGTAGGAATGCTCTTGAGAGGAACTTTTCTTATCCCATTGTCTTTGAAGATGATGAAAAAATAATGAAAAATATATCTCCACCCAATCTACCAACCTTTAGAGGTTTGTTCATCGAAGACCCATATCAATTTCTTTTTGATTTTAAGGTTCTATGTTAGACTTATGATTACACCTAAGATAGTAAAAATCTAAAACATTTTCCTTCTACTTTGAAGGAAGGAGCAATGAGGTGGTTCACGGGGCTTGGAGGGAACTCTATTCATACTTGGAGAGAAATGGAAACATTATTTTTGGATAAATATAAAGACTATTGCAAGGTCAAGGATAGGAAAGAATATTTTTTTAAAATTAAACAAAATGAATATGAGAACCTTGAGGATTACTTAGATAGGTTTGCCTTGGCTCTCAACAGATGTGGTTATGAGCTACCTAAAGAAGTAATCAAAATTATTTTCCTTAATGGATTGGATGACTCTTCTAGAGATTATTTGAGTCTTATGGGGAAAGGATATTTTACTAAATTGGATTTCTAAGAAATCACATAGTTATGCACAAACTACTCTAAAACAATACCTAGCAGTAGAAAAGGGAAAATCTAGTAACATAAGCTAGCTCATGGAAAAATGATCAAACTTTAAAATAGACATATTGGTCTTTTTAAATTCCACATTAGATGGATTTTAGGATAGGGACAAATCCAATACTAAACCATTAGAGATCTATTGCCCAAAATACATATTTAAACATGCATTTAGAGACTATCCTTTGGATAAAACTAAAATTTGTGGAATATGTGATGCTAAGGATCATGATACAAATAATTGTATTCACCTTCCTAATCTCAAGAATTAATTCAAAAAAAATGCATAAGCCATAGAAAAAATCAATTATGTTCAAAGACAAGGAAATACATGTCAACAAAATCAACAGTTTGGCTCAATATTCCTTATCAACAATGACATGCACCTCAACAAATGTGGGTTGTACCACCAGGGGGCACCAGGAATGGATGCCATAACATTAGATGATGCCCCAACCTTTTCAACAAACATGGATGCCACAAGGTCATCAACAACCATGGATAAATCAACACTAGAATTTTGGTCCAAACTATAATCAACAACGCCAAAGAAGGTATCCACAACAACAAAAACAACAAGCATTAATGGCTCCCCAAGGAAATCAAGCCACCCTTATAAAATAAGTAAACCAAATTAAGCTACCTACTCAACCAATATCAAATCCAAAAAAATAGATAGGTTTTAATAAATGAATAAGGTGAAACAATGGGGGTAGGAGCTATTAAATGTGCAGACATTCATCTTAGATCAGGAAGAATAGTGCAAGAACCTCATATCATCATTATAAAAATACCAAAAGAAAAAACAAGTCTATAAATTCAACCAGAACATGAAAAAGAGTCTAAAGAGGAAACTGGATAAATATAGGAATTATCATGACACCTTCTTCTATGCCTTTTCTAGAAAGATTAAAGGAATTAGAAAATAATAAGGAATCTAAATTGATCCAAGAACTTGGAAAAATAAACATAGATATTATATTATTACAAGACATCAGAGACATCCCAAAAGTAAACTAGGTAATCAAAATCTTGTGTATCAAGACACCTAGCAGAAAAAGACAATATCCTAAGACCATACAGGTTGATGGTAAGTTTGCTAATTTATTATCAAGAAAGCTTCTTTTGCCTAAATATGGAGACCCAAGAAGTCCTATCATTTTTATAAAAATTGGACAACATGAGATACCAAATTTATTGGTAGAATTAGGATCTACTATTAATGTGATGACTATGGATACCATGCAAAATCTCTCTTTAAAAGACATGCAACCAACCACCATAATCCTACAAATGGTAGATCATTCAACTAATAAACCAAAAGGTGTCATTAAATACATATGTTGACTATAGAATCATGGGAGTATCCTATTTATTTTATTATCCTCCAACCTAAAAACAAATAGATTAGATACCCAATTGTTATAGGAAGACCTTGGTTAGCAACTGTAGTAGCATTGATTGATTGTAGATAAGGAGATATGACCATCTCAAATGGTCTTAAAGAAAAATGTATTTATTTATATCCACCTATTCAACCATCAATCAATACTATTAAATAGTTGTGGGTTGACTAACTTGATGAAAAATGTGATAGCATCTCTTCTCTAGCTATGATTACAATCATTGAACATGTAGAGGAAGTAGATGATAAGTTATTAAGAAGTATTGGAACTGCTATAAATATTGATAGTCCAACTATAGATTTTGATAGTCCAACAATAGATTTTGATAGTCCAACTAAGAATTTTGATAGTCTAGCTATGGATTACATTAGACTAGTTACAGATTACAACATAATAGCTACAGATTGCAACAGACTAGCTATAACTTATAATAGACTCATTACAGATTTGAATAAAGACCTTTTAAAAGTAGCACTTCCTATTATTATAATCATTCATCCTCTTCCACCTCTTAAAATACATTATATGATTATTATGACATTCAAAATAGTGTGATGCAATGGGCATATGAAGGCCAAGACTCATTTCTTACAGCCTTCCATTGTCCTTTAGTTGGGGTCATTCCTACATGATTTTTTTTTAAAGATTAGATTACATTTAATGCATTACTTCCACATCCTTGTCTACTCAAATCATTTATGAGTGAATTCAAACAAATAAATTCTTCTCATCTAGGCACTAAACAAATTATAGTGGCATCAGGGAAGACACTCAACATAAATAATTGGTTGATAAATGATCAAGAAATGAAAGTTTTTGATGTACTTAGGGATCTCACTCAATATTTTTCAAGAAATATCAAGATATGAAAGGAATTCATCTAATCATATGTACACACCATATTTACATAAAAAACATTAAGTTAATAATACAGCCTCAAAGATGAATTGATAATTTCTCCCAATAAAAATGGTAAATGGAGAGTATGTGTGAAATACAAATAAATAAACAAAGCAACAATGAGAGATTAATTCAATCTACCCTTCATTGATCAAGTACTTAACAATCTCACTAGAAAAAGATACTTTTCTTTTCTATATGGTTTTAGTGGATGTAACCAAATACAAGTGGCACCTAAGGATTAAGAAAAAAACACATTCACCTACTCATGGGGGGGAATTTACCTATAGAGTCTTTCCATTTGTTTTATTCAATGCACCTACCACTTTCCAATGAGTTGTCATGGCCATATTTTCAGGCTTAACCAATGATTGTGTAGAAGTTTATATGGATTATTTTACTATGCATGAAAAAACTTTTGATGAAAGTTTAAATAATCTTATAAAAGTATTACAGATATGTGAGAACCACCATTTGTCTCTAAGTCATGATAAATATATGATTATGGTAGAATAAGGCATAATTTTAAGACATCATATTTCTACAAAAGGGATCCAAGTAGATCCAAAGAAAATTAAAATCATTTCAACATTGCCTATTCCTCAAAATCAGGCTGACATTAAGAGTTTTCTAGGACATGCATGGTATTACAGAATATTCATAGAAGATTTCAACAAGATTGATACTCTAATGTTTTCTTTGCTTATAAAATAAAGGGAATTTATTCTATCAACAAGCATTTAAATCCATCAAAGAAAAGCTCAATACTGCACCAGTTTGAAGAGGACCTGATTGGTCACATCCCTTTCATATTTATATTAATGCATATAATCATGCTATGGGATCTATTTTGGGACAAAAATATGAAAATGGACATATGTATTCCATATATTACATAAGCAATAACTTGAATTGAAATAAATTATACAACCACTAAGAAGGACTTCCTTCTTGTGATTTATGTCATAAACAAATTTAGACATTATATTACTGGCCATAAAATCTTTGTATATATTTATCATGTAGCTATCTGGTATTTGATGAATAAGCTAGTAGGAGGAGGAGGATTTATTAGATGGTTGTTATTACTACAAGAATTTGACATAACAATTATTGATAAACCAAGAAAGTTCAATGGGATTGCTGATTTTCTTTCTATATTGCATAATAAAGATGAAGAAGAACCTATAGAATAAAACTTTTTGAATGAACAATTATTTATTGTTTCATTTCAAACACCTTGAGATATAGAAAATTTTCTAGCTACAGGGAAGTTTCCTTTTCAATGTACTAAAAAGAAAAGAAAAATTTAATTAGAATAAGTTCTTATAGATAGATTAATGGTATATTATTTAAACTTAGACCTGATTATGTTTTATGTAGGTGTGTGAAGGAGAATGAGATGGAATGCATGATGAACCCGGAGATGGACACTACTCAATGAAAAAAATGGTACACAAAATCCTTAGAGCTAGATATTTTTGGCCAACTCTCCACAAATAAGTAAAGACCTATGTTTGGTAATCTGATGCATATCAAAGAATAGGGAAACCTAAATTATCCTTTGATAAGCCTCTTCATCCATACATAATTATAGAACCTTTTGAGAAGTGGGCTATAGACTTTATTAGGCCCATAGATCTACCTTAACAAGGTAAAGAATACTTTTTGGTATGTATGGACTATGTAACCATATGAGATGAAGTTCAAGCTCTTTTTTCTATAAGAGAAGAGGTAGTAGCAAACTTCCTCTATTCTAAGATCATGCAACATTTTGGAGCATTGAGGGAGATAATATCAGATCAAGGACCACAATTCATGTCCACTATGTATCAAGCATTCATGAAGATCTACCAAGTCAACCATCAAAAATGTTTACCATAGCATCCTCAATAAAATAGACAAGTAGAAGTCACTAATAGAGAGTTAGAGAACATCTTTACCAATATAGTCAGTAGTAGTCAAAAGAATTGGGTAGCCAAACTTATAAAAGTTATTTGTGCATACAACACTATGAGGAAGATGACTACCATTTTTTCACCATATGATTTGATCTATGATAAGAAACCTCTTATTTCAATTGAATTTGAAATACAAACTTTGAAGACTAAATTATAATTAGGAATTGATTTGGATGAAGCACAAAAAAAATAATGTTGTAGTTGAATGAATTGGATGAAATGAGGACAGAAGCCTTATAGTAGATATAAATGACACAGTACTATATAAAATAATGAAATGACTTAAATATCAAATAAATATAAATCAAATAAGGAGATTTGGCACTCTTATATGATTCAAAATATCAACATTCCAAAGGTAATCTCTGAACTAGATGGTTAAGACCATTATAGATAACAAATATTTTTTATAATAGTTTTGTATAATTATTACCTATAGATGGAAATTAGAAAACACTTCTTATAAATGGACATCATTTTATACTATATCAGAAGCATACCAATAAAGAGGAATTTATTTAGTTAGTATAAAATGAGTTTGGTGCCATGGAAGAACTCAAATCTTCCATGGTAGTTGATCTTTGAAGACAAAATTGCCCTGAATAAAGGAAGAAAATCTTTCTCTTCCCTAAAAATGTTCAAAAATAAAATAAAATAAAATGATAAAAAAAATTAAATAAATAAATATATAAATTCAAAAATGAAAATATCTCAAGACATTGTTGATAGCCATGATAAAAAAATAGCTTGCTAGTTGTTCATGTACTGAATAAAGAACCTTGACTAAAAAACCAACAAATGATTGGTCAAGGGTAAAATAACAAAAAAAATAAAAAATAGAAAAGTCAGTTTATAAATTTAGTTGGTTCTAAAGTAATAAATTTAATTCTATTATCTAATGTACTATTTTTCAAACACTAATTCATGTAGTTTGTTTGTGAATAAATAGATAAGGAATATTGATAAGGACAATATTGATTTGTAAGGTAAAGTATGTGTTTTCCTATTAGATGTTGGTTTTAGATGTCTAAAAATTGCATGCATGTGCTTAAAACCATTGATAGAAAATCCTCATATGGTGATATAAGGGGATTAAAATTCATGATGTCAGCAAAAAGTCATTTCAAAAGGTCATATTCCATGATTTCAATGCAAGTTCTATAGATAATATCCCTTTCAGTTATAAAAATGATTCATAATAACACATCATTATAATCATGTGTCATTTATAAAAAGACATCAAGTGAGGGTTAAAAATAATTGATGGTAGAATGATTTAAAACAAAAATTACATCATCATTACTTTTAATTTATCTTATCATCATTACTTAGCATGCTTCGAGTAATATCTATAACCTAAACCCTCAAGGGATATTATTGCCATTTAATCACTTTGCAAGCATATTTTAGCATATTTTTGAAATCAAAGTGAAGAATCAACTATGTAAACCTACTTTGAAGGTGAATAATTTGAAAATGGGGTTGAAAAATAAATTAGAACCAAAGGATGCAAGTGAGCTATTAGAGAATGAATTAGTAAAAGAAATATTGGTTACAGTTGGATGGCTCGACTTCTTTCTCAAGTTCTAGAGTTTTGATGAAGCATTGGTGACAAAATTTATTCTTCACATGAACCTTGATGTCTCCACATTCATAGGTGTTTAAATACCCTTCTCCATATAATTCCTTAGTGAATTATTAGGGATTATATATGAAGGAGCTCAAATAGTAGGAAGATCCTCATTTCATGATCTTGTTAGAATTTTTAGCAGTGAAGGAGAATCCACACCAGTTTTCATGGAAGATGTCAAAGTTAGAATAAAATGGGTACATAAAGAGTCTCTACCTAAACCTTGGAGATTAGTTTATTTTTGGCTCATTATATATTTAACATGTGAGGGACAGTGTAGTTTCTTGATTTGTATGGTGTTAAGAATGTTAATTCATTTAAAATATAGTGTTCATCAACCTCAATACAAGATAAAATTTTCCTCATTACTCCTATGATCCATTCAATTTATAGCTATCAGGTATTCCAAAAATCATGTTTACATACATCATCATGGGTTGATTCAACTCATTATTTAACACCACTTTTTATACCAAGAAAATAGAATGGAAGCTTAGGCTACCTTCCTTGAATGAAAGAGAAAGAAAACTCAAATTTGTCAAACAAACTCCTACACACATTCATGCCTCAAATTAAAAAAACCCCACCAAAAATTTCTCCTAAATAAATTGCCTCTGAATTCATCCACAACATAAGATCCACAACTAATACTATTCCATTACAAACCCTAAATCCTTCTCATACATTCTCTCCTCTTAAGCCAACAAGTAGAAAATTAAGGCTCTGATCCTCTACTAGAATCCAATATTTTATTTCCTAAGTTGCTTAAGTTTAAGAAACCATTCAAATTATTAAATAAGAGTCTTTTGTATACCCTACTTTCTAGCCAAAAACTCAAGAAACCCTACCTACAAAAGCTTAACCCCCTCTTAAAATAAGAAGAAGATTGATCCTAAGAATTGATAGTGATGAGACCATTACTGCTAAGACATTAAATAGTTTGAGACAAAACCCTACATCCACTACTAGTGAAGATCACAATAGAGAAGAGGAGGAAACCTTTTTCCCACATGAGGATTTAGTTGATGACTTTGTTGAGACTATTCCTAATGAAATTCTTATTCCTCCTACACAATAGATGAAGGATAAATAAAAAGCCCCCATGAATGAAGATAGGGGATAGACTTCAAAGGAAGAAGATGATGTATAACTCCAACATGCTCTTGCCTTATCCCAACTAGAAGCCACTATTAAATAAAATGCAAAGGATATAACCAAATTAATTGTTATATCTCAAAAAAATATTTTATGATTGCTCATTTAATGAAATAAATTAAAATTTTGGAAATACAGTCCCTAAAAAAAGTAGATGAGGCAGAAGATGAAATTATTGATGTATGGGGTCACACTAAATCACTAGAAGAATAAAACATTTCATTGAGGAGGAATCTTCTAAAAACTAAAATGGAAAATTCTAGGTTAATAACCCAAATAGATTCTAACTCTTCTAATGTTCTTTCTAAGGCCATGACAAAACAAGGTTGTTAGACTACTTTGTCGATTTCAAAATTGAAAAACCAATGGGACCAAGTTTGATCATAATTGGAAGAAATGAAGATACAAAATCATCTACTTAAGAAGGAAAATAATCTTCTTAAGAAATAAAAACAACAAATGTAGGAAGAACTAACTCAAGCCCAAAAAAAGAAGAATAGGTTTAAAAACTATTCAGTTTACTCTCATTTAAGTGAAAATTTGTTCTCTTTCAGAGTCCCTTCTTCTAAATATAACCTATTTTTACATGAATAGTTATTCATATGGAAATTATTTCATATATCTTGTCATTTACCACATGAAATAAACACCAGTGATGACTTCATGGTAGGATTCATAAATAGTATTCCTGACAAACAAGATCTACTTTGTGAATTTTATTTGTATGACATTATTATAAGAAATACAAATAATTTACTGGTAAATATATTTGTGGGAGAACTTTAGATGAGAGACCTATTTTTTGCATATATAAATCAAATTGCCTGGCAAGAGAGATATGATGATCACACTAATATTTCACAAGATGTTGGTTTATGCATTAGACCTCAATTTGGTAGTGCATAGTATATATTATAATAATTTCATAGGTTTTATCAACAACCAAAAATTTGTGATCATTATCTATCCACCTTATAAGGTGGCCTTCTCAACTTTGAGTTGTATGTTCAACATAATTTTAATGATGTAGTGGTGGCTTATAGACAATGCTTGCATATGCTACCAGTTACATTAAGACAAAGAGAAGTGTTGTCACCCACTACCCTTGAATGGTCTTTAAGAAGAGATAACATTATTGTGTAGATAATTTCAGAAGTTTTATAGAGGGATGAAATAAATCCATGGATAGGAATGAGGTTCATACCTCCCTTACTACTTTCTCTTATGTCCCTTTGGCATAATATAGGACCATAATCTCAGGAACAATTTTATATTTGGCTTCATTTTGTGTAAATGGATATGGATTTCACTCCTTATAATCAAAGGATACTTTAAAAAGATCTATATTCCATTTATGATTTGAGTCTGAATCTATAATAAAGAGTTCATAACTATGGACATTGAGGATATAGTTTACAAGAGGGAATTGCAAAAGGTAAGGAGTGGGGGAGATGATGAGTCCATAAAATGACATATTATTACTATAGTTTATGGCCTTAAATATTTCAAATGGTTGAGCATGATATGTAATATTGATATTTAGAACTTGCATAAAGTAGGGAATAAATGCTTTGGCCTATATAAACTCATGTAAACTCTAAGTATATCTTATTTGCACTTTGTTCTAACATTTTCATATTTTAGGCTCCACATTTTGTCATGAATAGGCAATAATAGTATTAATATGAGTTTTGACAAGATTTTGTGAAGACAAAGAGGATCTAAGACAAAGAATGAACCATCTAAGACCCAGCTATAGATTTTGAAGCTTGCTATGGATTTGGATAGTCATATGTAAATTTTGATAGTCAGTTGTGGATTTTGATAGTCAGTTATGGATTTTGAAAATCAAGCTACAAATTTTGATAACAAGCTACATATTATACTAGTTTTTTTATGGATTCACCCAATTTGCTCCAAAATTGATCTTAGTACATTCCAAAGGGTTTAGATAGCTTTTCCAACCTCTTCATGACAATCTGGAGAACTCTTTTCAACATTTCCATTTTTGTGCATGTATATAAATAGATGTCTTTTTTTTGTTAGTCTTCCATTTTTGGAGTTTCTACTCTAGGTTACAATGATAAAGATAGAAGACATGAGTATTAATATAAGTAAATATTTAGTTGATATAGTTAGGCATGGAAATTATTATCTATGGATTCTTTGACTCCTTAAATATCTCATTGCAATGACTTTCTATTCTAACTATATCACTCAATCTGTCTAGAATAACTTCTATTTTCAAATCAGTTAAGCTATTTCTTAGAATATAGGGATAAACAATTTCTTGATATAAAATAAATAGATAAATCCATAATTGGATCTATAACTTTTACACCTACATATATAGATATTATAATTTTGGTGACTTTTTGAAATATAAAGTATTGTAGTAGTTTCCTTTCTCAATCTATGTGTTGAATAAATATCTTAGAGGTGAGTTAATTTGGACCTAGATTTGAGGGTGAGCAAGGGCGCACTCCCTAAGGAAACAAGAGATCTATTTGGTATTAATAAGTTGGTTTTATATTCCTTTCAATTAAATATTGATATAGATATATGTTTGTATAATTCATATTGAAAACCTATAGGGAAGATTGAATAGTTAATCTATTATTTCCAACATAATCATTTATTTCATTCTTTCAAATTCTATAAATATATATTTATGATTAATTTTAATAAGTGAGTGAAGATTTGATATTATTTAATTATACAAGAGTGATTGAATATATTTTTTTTGTAGTAGTGTGAAGTATTTCTAAATTTTACAAACTAGATTAGATTGAGTTCTTTATGTTTTCTGCAAAGAATGTTTCTTTCCAAATATTAGCTTAGAAGTAGACATAGATTAGAAAAACATCCAAAAAACCCTAAAAATAAGTATAGTTAACCTAAAATCAATAAGTACCTCACTGTAAATAGATTTAGGCATAGCCTTGGTAAGAATAGACAAGAACATACATTGGTTAAATGAAGGGGTAATAATAACACCTGTTAGTGTGTGTAGGGTAGTGTAAGTTCAAAAATAGTTCAATATGGAAATTATTGTCTATGCAGTCAAAAGGACCAGGGAAGGTTGTCATAAAATCATGTGCTAGGTTGGGCCAAAAATGGACCAATAGTGAGGTAATGAAGTGGGTAAGGTGGGAAAATAGGGTAGTCTCCATGGGTGGTTATTGAGTGTGGGTGCTAATTTTTTTGAAAAGTTTTTAGTGTGGTGGGTGAAAACAAATCCCAATTACCTAACCATTGATGATTAGGGCTCCTTAGGTCAATCTTCGATGGTCACCCTGAGCATTAGTAGTTAGGTTAAAACCTTAAAAGTGTGCAAACAAAATCACCGTATGAGTCAGTTAAATTATTTTGTTTATTTTGACTATTGACAGTGAGAGTTTAGTATTTTTTTGGTGTTTTGTTAAGAGTATTGATAGTGACGACTAATGGGTGGGTTGCTAAGTTAGATTGACAAAGTGGACTAAGTGGACTAGAGTGTTAGAGAGTGACCAAGCTAAGCTTCAAGGTGGATGAGGATGGGGCTAAGTAGCAGATCCTAGGATTCCTTCTTGATGATGGTTAAGGAATGAGGTAGGGGTGGTTATTCGAATTAGTAGATTAGTTTGATTTGGTATTTGTAATTAAATTTATTTGATTTATTATTGGCTTGTTGGGTGGGTTTGGGTTTGACCTAGGTATAGTTTTTGCTTAGTGTTTCAATAAAATTTGTGGTTGAATTTGAAATTGGCTAGGGTCTAGTAGCTAGGTTAAGGTGGGGGCAAGATTACATATCAATTGGTAGGTAAATTGTGTTATTTAGGTGATTCTTTGGGTAGTAAGGTTTGAGGTGAGTTCTACCAGTGGTCACATATAGTGACCATCAGTAGTCATTATAACCATTGATGGTCAATACCATAAGCAGAATGGTTGCCTGACTATCGATGGTCATAGTGATCATTGGTAGTCGACCAAGTGGAAAAATGATCTAATAAAAAGTCAAGTTAATTTGTTTAATATTTTTGACTGCTTGAATGTTATAAAGTTTGTTTAATGGGGTATCAAGGGTAAAATCTTAGTCATTAGTTTTAAGTCTATAGCAATGGATGAGGTCAAGGGTAGAGTTGTAAGATAAGGGGTAATGGTCAAATAGGTGATGACAAGGGTGTATGGTAACAGGTCATGGTTTAAGGGTAGATAAGATATGTTAAGAGGCTAATTTCATAGTCAAAATAGTATAGAGAACTAAGTTGTTTTCTATTGAACATTTACAAGCATGGGAGTAGATTCAGACATGAGATTGAGTGCCTCACATTTTTCTAAAGATCTATTAAGGGATGACCATAGTAGACTAGAATTACGTGGAGAAAGTGGGCCTTGGAGTGATGTTGCACTATGAACATGTGATGTGGGATGTGGCAATGATCATGACCCTCATCAAGATATGGGATCTATCCATGAACACCTTCCTACTATTGACTAGTGAGATGATGATCTTGTCAGAGGATGTGTACAAGATCACTCGATTGCCCATACAGGGTGATATAATATATCACATTGAGTAGGAGGAGAGAGATGATTTCTTAAAGCTATTATATGGAGATGATCATGATTTTTTTAGATGGCACACTAGAGGATTTAGCAACACCTAACTTTACTAGAGGCTAAGGGGTGAGAAGAGACTACTTATGATGATGATGACAATATCATGCTTTACTATTTCAAATTTAAGTAGTGGGAAGTTTCCCTATCTACTAATAAGGGTATTTATTGAGATGTTATTGGTCCACATAGTGTTTGGTTGGGTGTCTTTGCTTCTAGTTCAAATATACAAGGAGCTATGGGGTTTTAGAGCTCATAAGAGATATGACATTAGCATTGGGTTCATGTTAGCATATGAGTACATCTGAATTTTGTGAGTAGTGGGGTTAACATGGGAGGGTTATGCCTAGATAGAGTTCATAATTGGCTTCAAGTGGTGGAGAGATGATTTCTCCATATCTAGACCAAGAGGAGGGGTACATGATATTGATTGGTTCAAGGGTGCCTTGGATACCTTGGTCAGAGGTGATGTTATCTAAAGGCCATACTTTAAGTTTCCAAAGTAGGCTGGATGTAGGAGACACACATTATTCGTGTAGAGTTATAGGTGGATCCTTCGTAGGAGGGATGGAGAGGCAGAGCTCATCCCATTTGATAGGGTGTGGAGTTAGTTTAACCTAGTGTAGGGCATCATGGGCCCATTTCCTAGATATAGGTGAGAGGATGTAGAGATCCTACTACCTAAGCCATAGCCAGTCTAGATATTTCTTGATTGAGAGGAGTTGATAGCATAGCTAGAGATATACAATGTAGGTTTTGTGGATGGTTACCTACATAGTACTATGATCTTTATGCAATAGTGGATTTTGGTAGAGATGGTGATAGAAGGAAGCTAATGGATGTTTACCCAATTGGTAGAGGTGGCCAAAGGGAATAGGTATAGGGGATTACCCTAGGTACATAGGTAGGAGTAGTGCTAGTCACAGTATAGGCTCAAGTGGTAGCTTTATAGGGTCAGCTAACTATAGCACAAGGTCAAATAGCTATGGTTGCAAGTGAGAGGGACCAAGGTAGAGCTCAACTAGTCTTGATTACTTAGGAGAGGGACTCCTTAATATAGGATGAAGGAGAAGCCAAAAAACCTACAAGACCACTAGATACTATCCCTATAGCACATTATCTAGCCACACTGGAGGAAATATGCTACTATAAGGCCATAGTCTTGAGATGATATCTTAATGAGCCCTAGTGGGGTGAGTACATAGCTATATTGATAGGTGGTGCTAGTGTGGTGACACCAAGTCAATGGGATAATTATATTGGTTGATAGGCAATTACCTTAGGAAGATAGGCACCAAGAGGCAGTGGTGCCCTAGGAGACAGTGGTGCCCTAGGGGCATAGTCATGATATAGTTATGGGATACTATATTTTGTTGTATATCATTTTAATACCAAATTTTGAGTTGATATGGTGAGATGTATATCTTGAGAGAGAGAGAGAGAGAGATGTATATTTTTGTATAAATTATGATGTTATTGATGATAAACTCATGATTTATAGATATGCTCCTTGTATATTATTCATGGTTTAGTTTTATGTTGATGATCATATTGATCATTGATGATGTTATATTGAGTATGGTTTTGATGTGGATATTGGTAGGCTCATGATGACACATATATGGATTTATCTTAGCTAGGTATTGTCAATGTCTCTAAATGCACCACAAAGGTTCTTAGTGTTTAGAGAACACTTTTCATTTTTCAATTCTAGGAATTTAGAGCACGAGTAGCAAGTTGTGGTAACTTGATGTCACCTATGGTGAAATAGCGATAAAATAATGTATAAGTGTTCCATAAAATTTATAATACGTGATGGTTGGGAACCATCATGGCCCATTCTTTGTGAATTATAAAGGATCTATGTTAATACTCAGTGAATAATGGTCCAATTTAAGCAATAGACTAATCTATATGGATATTGACAATGAAATCTAAACTATAGTGATCTAGTGTAAAAAAGGGAACAAGATAAGGGTAATGTAAGGAAGAAATAAGTGATTGCTGATCTTGAACTTAAATATCATGATAAAGTTTCAATTCTAATTGAACCTACCTTTAACCAATATATGATGAAAAATGGTAAAGCTCAAATTTCACCACACCAGGCATATTCCTAAGGATGATATTAAATTATACAAGTAAGAAGTGGATTTCACTTTAAAGGTTTGTTACCAGACTCAAATAGCATTAACACATATGAATATGGAACAAATAAAATAAATCAAATCTAATATCCTATAACTAATTTAGGACAGGCACAAATTAGAAACCTTGTATCATAGATGCAAATTCAAAATTTAGAGAAACTATTCAAACTTAAGCTTTAGAATAAATAATTAAGAGAAGGAGCTATGTTAATAATTTACACATTCAATCTGGACAATCTTTGCATAGTTCCTTAACAGCATTAATTTTTTGAAGTATACAAATTTTCTCAAATTTTCTCTACCTTTTACAAATGTTAATATTACCTTTTATAGAAAGATGAGGTAGTACACCAGTCAGTCATAAGATATAAAATGTATGAGTAAGGATCGTTGTCCTTTTTATCAAATTCTAGAATATATTTGTCATTTAAAATTGGACTGACCTAGGGGTAATATGTTAACAGACTAGCATATACCTTATAGATTAATATTCACTACTTTTGAATATTACAATGTTTTACAAAAGGAATATTAACTAGTTGATGGGCCCATTACTTAAGGGTCCCCTTATTTTTCCAATAGGAATTCCATTACCTTTTGATGTTGCTCTTTGATAAGCTTAAGGTCCACAATTGGTTTCATGAGGCATACTTGTTTTTTATTAGCTAGGTCATCCAAATCCCTATCATCTCTAGCCATAGCTTCTTTTATGCTCCTAGCTTCTATAATATTTTCCTCTACCATGAAGATCATGCCTAGAATTTTGTTATTATCCCTATGAAATTGGACTTGGCTTTTGTTTTTGACTAATTACATTACCAAAGTGACCTTGTGCTTATAATCTATATCATCAATGATCCCTAGGGTTGTAGTCAAGGTAGGATTTTCCAACATAGTGCCTAGGAACTACTCAATCCTAGTGATCAGACCCTTATCATCAACTAGGAGTCTATCTAGATTCCTTGTCCATGCATTCAAACTCTAGATCTTGTATAAAATCATTCCCAATATGGCATTCAAATGAGCCAAGATAATATATTTGAACTTAGGAATCTTGTTCCTAATCAAAATTCTAATGAGGTCCCTTATTCTAGTCTCTACCTCCTGCCATTCTATTATTAAGCCCTCAGATACCATAGTTTATTGGCTTAGGGAATCCTACCTCAGCTTTATTAATCTCAAAGAATCAAATATATCAAATAATAAAGCCTTAAACATGTTAATGATAACATCATGTACTAATAAAATAACCTATGTCTCCAAGTTTTCTTTCTCCTTTTCCAGATTATGAATCCTTTATTTCATTCCTCTAACCCATCCTTGGCTTAGTCTGACCAGGTCTCAATTAAGCTCTCAACATCCTCTACATGGATGGGATGTTATCTTGGCTATTGTCCTTCTACTAGGATTAGTCCTAAAAAAGGTTCAACTTTATGAAAGGTGAACTCTTTAGCTCCCACCATAGCCTTCCTAGTTGTGACCCTCTTTAATCCAACTATCTCTAGATTGAATTGTACTGTGGTGACTAGATCTACAAACCTTGGAGGTTCTAGGACCTCAATTATTGTGCATTTTGATGCTCCCAAAGCATCTATTTTATTTCTCTCTAGCCCTATAGTGGCCTTAATTATTATTTCTTCTTACTCCTTCATTATAGCCCTAATCCATGGCTTGATTTCATCATATACATATATGTTGATAGCTCTTGTTAATTCCCATAAGTGTGACAAAGAAGGGATATTATATAATTTCCCATATATTAACCTAATCAAGGATGATTGGTCCATGAATGGGGGAATATTCACTGAATAGATTGACCTCACTAGTGGGGTAAGTGAGGGTCAATGTTGGCTTCTTCCTTGGTCCAATAGGGACCAATGCCAACTTTGTCTTCCTCTTTTACTTGGGAGTTACTGGGACTATATCAAGTATTTTCCTTTATCCTCCCTAAACTCCCCTACTTAGACTTATGTTTTTTCAATATGCCCTTCTTCCTCATCAGTGCCATATGCCTCAAAAATATCTTTGAGGGCACCCTCAACTATTTCATCTAGTTCTAGGGTAATCATGTCCAAATACTCAACTAGAGATGGAGACCTTTGAGGTGGTTCTAAGGATGAGGATCCCTCTTTAGGTCTCTCTTTGAGATTTTCCTTTCCATGTCTTTGCTTAAAATCTTTGGAGTGGTGGCTGATTCACTTGAGGTTATTCTTGAGGTGGCTTGGAAGGTCCAAGAAGTAAATGATATTGGAGGGGATGCATCTACCATACATCTCTTGTTGGTTTATCTTCACTTGTTAACCTATGCTCCAGCTTAATGTTGTATCCTTTGAGCCTACTCAAAACTTCTTCAAATTTATTTGCCTTGATGTAAATGGTGTCATGGATATTGAGATAATACACATAGACTAGCTTGGGGAGCTATTTTTTCTTCAAATGATCACCCACTATATTTTTGGGATCCCACATTTTGAGTTTATCTAATTGGAATCCAAATGAGTCCCTATTCTTGGACATGACCTCCACCTACTTCTAATCTTGTAGCACAATCCTTATAATGGTTAGAGGAAAGGGATGGAGAATTCCCTTCCTTTTTTCTTTACAAACCCCATCAACACCATTGATGAGTTGGGAGGTAATTTTTGGTTCTACTAACTTACTAGGAACATACATATATAATCTATAGGGTTGGAACATGATTCCCTTGATTCAAATTATGGTGAAATCTAGATAAAACTAGATATTCCCCATCATCTCTACATATTTATTGATAAATGAGTGGACCTTATGCATACAAAAACCTATGATGGCCTCCACTAGATCTGGATAGACACAATCATAGATGAATTGCATGTGGCTCCTACATTTAAAGATGTGTAATTTTGAATAATGGTGGGATATGGTGGTTCTACCTTTAGGAGAAAAATATCTAAAGCTTGGGAAGTTGATGAAAGTAAGTAGGGCATATAACAAGTATGACATCATGAATAACTTCTTGTTAGTCTTCCTTTTGATGGTAATAAATTGCTTTCCTAGGAAGATGTTGATCAAGTCTCCAATTGGAGGGGTGACCTTCTATTCTATCATGAAATATATATAGGGGACCCATGTCTTGTTTACATATATGGTTGAGGGGGATCTTGATGCTCTTTTTAATAGGTTTATGATTACCTTGGCACTTTCCCTTAACTAGACTATTGGGATCTTACTCTCAAAGCCTCTAAAGACATGGATTCCTTGATGCAACCATGGTTTGAAGATGGTATCCAAGTCATGATTGCTAGTCCATTCCCTAATTTTTGACAAATATACATGGGGTTTTGCGAGTTTATAGTAATTTTTGAAGGCCAAAGGGGAAATGTAGGCTACCTTCTTAGAAGTTCCTTCATGAATGATCCAATCATTATTTATCCTACAGTCTATGAAAATTGGAGCAATCACATCAATACAATGAAGTACCTATGGTTTTATAGTAGCATAATGAAGGTTGGCCATCTGAACCATGACTAGGTTATAGTGATTCCTAATAAGCTAGTAATTCTCTAGTCCTCCTTAGTGATGGCTTTTAGCTCATCTATAATGAAAAAGAGTTTAGACCCATTCTTGTTTTCATTTTTTAGGGTTATGACATCCAAATTAGTGTCCTTAAAGATTATTCCCTCATTATCTATGGATAGATAGAGCTTTGTCTCCTCATTCAACTATTACCTATGAGAAGCCATGGCTCTTGCTTGTAAATTGTTCACTATCAAATAGTAATTTATCTCTATGAAAGCTCTTTTATGCTAAAAAATGCAATTAATAATCTATCAGATCAAATTGCAACTAAATGAATCCACTTAGGGTCTCTTTTATGTAGGGTTTAGGGTTTTGGAGCTTTAATGGCTGGATGTATCTAGACTTTGGCTCATACATGCCTTAGATTTGATTTGGACTTTTTACCATTGTAATTTTGCATTTTTGAGCACACAATATCTCTTATTTTGTCTTTTTTTCTTGCATGACACTTATGTGGCATCAATTTAGACCTTTTGTGGCCTTTTTCATAAATTCATTTGAGCATTAGCCATTGGCATTTAAAATGCCTTCTTTTATTTTGCACCATCAGATGAAGATCTTACAATTGACTATGAGCCATCGATCATGACTTGGGTCCTTGTTTATCATTATCTCTTTGGTACTAGTGCTCTATGGTCATGACACTTGGCACCTCCATGGGGCTTTCAAGTTCCTTTGAAAATTTGTTGGTGCTTTTGCTCTGTTGGATCAAGGAACATGATGAAGTGCAAACTATTATATCTTTTGTCAGTTATGTTTGGAATCTATTTTTGCCATGTGTTGAGCCTACAGGCTATTGGGGCTCCATTGAAAAGTCTTCAACATCCTCTAACCATCGGATCATCCTCCCATGATGAAGCACAAGCTATAGATATATAAAGATGCATGAGCTTTAAATTAGCACATTATTAAGGTATGGACTTAGGTTTACACATCTTAGGCTAAGGTTTATTTTGTGTTTATTAAACATGAAATAAACTTTAGGCTAAAGTGTTTATGCCTAAGTTTTTGTGGATTAATAAAAAATGGGAACATATCTAAATATTTTAGACCAAAGTTTATGATGTGTCTAATAAACATAATGTATACTTTGGGTTTAAATATTTATGTTAAATCTATAAAACATTCTCAAAGGAATCAAAATGATCAAATGCCAAATTTTGATGATAGATATTTATCGTATTAACAAACACAATAAAACCCTTTGGTAAGAACATTTGAGCTAAGTTTTATGTTATCAAAACCCTTTTAAAATAAGACTTAGTATAAGTCTTTAGCCTAAGGTTCATGGTATTTAAATGAAATATAATAGGGACCTTAAGGTACAAATTTAGACTAAGTTTATTTTGCATTAATTTAGAAAATAAAATTATTTCAATATTTGTAGATTGGATATTTCTAGTGTTTGAGCATCTTTCAAGGGATTTTATTAGTATGTAGGGTAGATCACAAGATTTCTAGTAACATTTTAGAATGTATTTTAGTCTTGAACAAGATAATTCATTAGATTAAATTTGATGGTCTTGTAGACATCAAATATATCCTTACAACCATCAAATACATCCTTGCAGATGTCGAATGATGGTCACATGAACATCAATTTTAAACTAGTGAAGATTTTAATTTGATGGGTGCATCAAATTCATCCTTGTGGACATCAAATGACAGTCATGTGAATGCCAAATTTAAGCTCATTAAATTCTTATGACCTAATGTGAGAGTGCCACTTAGCACCTTTTTGGTCCTTCCTAGGATCTCAGACTTAATACGCTCCATTAGATTGAGATCCTGAGAGTAAGCGAGATCCATAAGATCATGATCTAGGAGCTTGCTTGTGATTAGTTGATTTTTTTTGGTGGGCCCTTTTGATTTTAATATTTGAATGTAGGGATGCCACATGTCAACACCATAGAACTCCCAAGCTTTTGAATTTTACATGCTATCTTTGCTCCATCTAATCTTTGGTATGTGATGAAGTGAGAACCATTGATTGGGATTCAAGAGCTCAAACAAGATTGGTCTCAAGGATTAAGTGCTAGATTTTTTCACACCATTGGATTTATCTTCCATGATAAAGTGTAGATCATTACATCTTGAAATTTTCATGCATTTTTAGTTAAATCTTAGGTATTCCTCATTTTGTTGGATCAAGCCTCACGATGAAGCATGGCCCATTGGATCTTCAAAAAGTAAAGAAATTAAGTTAGGACCTGAGGTGACATAAAATACTTAGGATAAGATGTTAATTCTAAGGTTTCATTCATATTAATAAATATTATGGGGCATTAAGATTAAAAATTTAGGTTAAGTTATGAATTAAAGGGATCAAGTTAGGAAATATTAAAAGGGACCCTAAAAAATTGACATTTAGACAAAGTTACAAATATAAAAAACTTAAAGGGGGAAATAATAAAGGGGACTAAGCATTTTGGGCTAAGTTTGAGTTGTGTTAAGAAACATGACTAAATATTTATACATGATAATTGTGATTAAGTCCAAAATAGGTTTTAAAAGGTTCCTACCAATTTAGTTCCTATCACTATTCAAATTTGAACTAAGGGTTTGCCAGGGTTTTAGAACATGAATTTCTCAAGAAGAACACCATGGAAACTAAAACTCAAAGCCATGAAGACTATTCATTATCAATTTTAGACAAAATTAAAGAAAAATTTAATAATTAAGCTTGCCTTTGATAAAGTGGATGATCTTCAAATTCTATAGATGATCTTAACATGCCATATTTTCATGTTTAATCTTCAAGGTTTCTCAAGGATCTCAAATTTTCAAAAAAATGGGGGTATGTTGGCCTCAAAAAATGGAGACTTCTAGGGGAAACATATTATATATTAGAACCTAGAGATTCTGATTTAGACAAATAATTAGGTCATCAACTCCACTTGATCAATATCATTATCCAGATCAGATTATGGTTGAAATAAACCTTGCACTTGTAGATTTAGGATCAAACATTAAGACATAACCATACTATGTGTGTGATTTTATTCCACTTACTATTTTCCATTGGGTTTAAGAAACAACTTATAAGTTTCATGTCCTTAATTATTAACACTAACTTAGAGAATGTTTAGATATCCATTAGAACCATGCCTTTTGCTCAAGGAAGGCTTGGGCATTGCTCTACTACTAGTCAGGCATCTACAACCTTGATGAATATTACCAAAATCACATATGCTCACAAAGCTTTTGATTTTGCATTGAATCTTTCCTTTTTATAATTTCTTTAGATATGCTTTCAACAAGGTTGGGAACCAGGGTAGTTAGGTTTTAGGATTTAGTCAAGTGTATGATTTTTAGAGAATCACCTATGGTTTCAACCCTTATCTCAAGAAATGATGTTGATTAAGTGATAATATGGCTATACTATGATAGTTTGAGCTCTCATCTTATAAGTGAAAATATTCTTAAAATCAATTTGAGGTCTAGACCATGTCTAAAATTCTTATGAAATAATTAGATTTTTCTATTGGTCTTTACTAGTTTCTTCAGATTACAACATTAGACTTCTATTTTAGAACAATAGTCATCATATGTATGAGGTACACATCTACATTTTTGAATTTTTGGAATTTTTATGAAAATTGCCTAAATTTGAGCTCAAGGTTGTCCAAGAGGACTTATTGTAAAACAAAGAACCAAACAATAAGAAACAAATAGGAAATAAAAAACAATATAAATAGGGAAATAGAAATAAACAAATATACACAAGCTTATATACAAACAAGGGACAAGAAGTAAAAAACTTGAAAGAGACTAACTAGCCTACCTACACTAAGTCTAATCATCTTACAAAGCTTATTCCATGAAAACCCTAGGTGGAGCAGCAACAAAATAGTGCTTGAGATATTGCCCATTGGTGGGCAATGTGAAATCTACCCCTTGAAGGTCTCTCAACTTAAAGGTGTTGCTCCCAAGTGTCTCTACTATTTGATAAGGACCAATCCATAGGGGTGTGAATTTTCCATGCTTCCCCTTTGGTTCAGATGCTTTATCCCAAAGGTGGATCATATCTCCCTTTTTGAATACTTTTACATTTTACCTTTTGTCAAACCACCTCTTCACTATGGTCTGATGTCTACTAAAATCAAAAAATGATTTCTCCCTTTCATCTTCCATCTAAATGATGTCCAACTATCTAGAGTTGGCAAGCTCTTGGCTTTCTTCCATTTATTCCTGCATGAATCTATAATTAGGTAGCTTAAGCATGATAGGAAAGATAGGTTCTTGTCCATATACCAAAAAAAATGGTGATTCCTTTAAGGCTTGATTAATTCTTATCCTATCAGCCCATAGTGCAAAATTAAGGATCTTATGCCAAGTTATGGGCTTGTTTACATTAGACTTGTTGATTACCTTCATTAGGTTTTTTTTGTAGAATCAGAGACTCCATTCCCTTGGGGATAATGGTTGGATGCAAATTTGAGAGTAATGATATTATCATAATCCCATTCAGTCATCTCTATAGATATAAATTTAGATCTATTATCACATACTAAAGAGACTAGGTTTCCAAACCTAGTACATATGTTCTCCTCCAAGAATTTGATCACTTCCTTAGTCTTGCATTATTTGGTGGCTACAGCTTCAGTCTAACTTGTGCAATAATCTATGGTAGTCATGACATACTTGTGACCTTTAGATGAATTGGGGTTGATGACCCCAAAAAATTCTAACCCCCATTGAGAAAAGGGTTTATCAACCATGACTAGTTACAGAGCCATTGATACCTTTGGTTCCTTAGTGCTAAATAATTGACATGAGTGACATTCCTTCACATACCTATGAGCATCCTTAAAAATAGTTGGCCAGTAATATCTAGCTCTAAAAATTTGATGGGCTATAGTTCTCCCAGATGAATGTCCACTACCCAGCTTTTCATGGAAGGTGCTCATGACTTGGGTGGCTTCCTCTTGTGAGACACATCTCAAATAAATTCATTCAAAATTTATTCTATATAAGACCCCATCCTTGATTAGATAATGGGTTATCTTCAATGGTAGGGCCATATTTTTCTCCCTAGATAATCCTGCAAGACAAGTACCATTAACTAGTAAATGTATAATTAAATCATACCACTCACTAGCTTGAAAGCATGTTGATCCACTTGATTACTACTTTGCCTAGGGTTAGTATTAACAATCATCTAGATCATATCTTGGCACCTTACCAATTTTTATATTTTCATCTCCAACTCATACTCTTACAAAACTAACATCCACTTGTCTCTATGTTCTCCCATCTCATTCTGACTTAACATAAGATTTATGGTAGGGTCAAGTAAGATAACATGCACCTTATTTCTAAGGAGATAATGTTTGAGTTTCTTAATTGATTTAACTAATGCATATGCATTTTTATCAATTAATTAATAATTAATTTCAACATTATTAAAATTAGTGCTCATAAAAGCTAATGGGTGATCACACCCATCAATATTTTGAGTTAACACTTCAACCATAGTATGGCCAAATGAAAAAGATTAGAGATATAAGTCCTTTGAAAAGTTAGGACTTATGAAGATGAGGGCTTGGATAATGGCCTCTATGATGTCACTGAATGCCTTTCTAGATTGTTCATTCCATGAGACATTGGTATCCTTCTTCAGCATGTCATTTAATGGCTTGAAAATCTCTATAAATCAAAAAAAGAATTACCTTACAAAGTTTATCTTGCCAAAAATGAATTTAGCTATTTTCTACTATTTGGAGGCTCTATTCTAGATATGGCCTCCACTTTTTTAGGATATATAGAGATCCAATCCTTGGTTATGACATGACCCAATAATTTTACTTATATGACACAAAATATACTCTTCTTAGAGTTTAATAAGATCCCATACCTTATACATCTCTCAAAAAAAAATTGTAAGTACATAAAGTAAGCCTCCCTATTTTGATAAAAAACTATTAGATCATCCATATATATATAATACACTTACCAATTAGGCCCTAGAAGGCATGGTCTATAGACGTTTCAAAAGTAGCTCTAGTATTGATTACCCCAAAGGGCATTCTCTTTTATGCAAAGGTTCCCCACTTGATGGTGAAATTTATCTTCATCCTATCTTTTTTGTCAACCAACACCTGGTTGTAACCTAAAAAGCCATCAAGAAAAGACATCATAGCTAAATCTAAAATAACTTAAATTACCTAGTTAAGAGAAGGAAGAAGATAGTTATCCTTTTTAGATGCTTTGTTTAAGTTTCTAAAGTCAATATAGAGCCTAATCTCACCATTATTATTCATGAATAGAACCAAATTAACCACCCAAGTAGAATGCATGAGGGGAAGACTATCCTAGCATCTAGTAGTCTCTTAACTTCCTTGAAGATCATTGGTTCTAAAATAGGGTTTACAAGCCTCTATTTTTTCCTAAATGGTTTACATTTTTCTCTAAGGGGTATAGTATGGGTAGTGACTCTTGGATCATAGATCTTTAAGTCATTATATGACCAGGCTATGCGATCCTTGAATTGGGTAAGGAGCTATTTGACCTTTTGTTCTCAATGTTTGTGCATGCTTTTCCAACATTTACTAGTTGGGGCTGATCTTGGAGACCAAGATCAATAGCATTGTAGTCCTTCCCATTTACCTTGGGAATATTATAAACCTCAGCTAATTTGTGTTGATCAAACAGTCTCTCTAAATAAATCAGCCCCTTAGGGATCTTATTGTCATTCAACTAAATGATTTTACCATCAAACTTGTCCTCCTTCGATACATTTTCATTAGCCTCATCAATAACATGAGAATTAAATGCCCCAAAATTGGTCATGAAATTCAATATCTATTGATCATCTCTAAAAACTTGAAAATGATTAACATTATCAAGCACCAAAGGACAAGGTATCAACTCAATGCTAAAATTAGGGGAATCTTAATTAGGCATGAGGTTGGCTACAATAGATGCCATCTCATTAGTAGCTTGGTTCTCTTATCTTGGGATGGAGGTAATGCTAAAAGCATAAAAGGACTCAATTAGATCCTAGACCCTAAACTTATACCTCTTAAGGTATGAGAGTTTGCATTGGTATTTATTTCTTATTTTATTGACCGCTAGTTTTGAATCCCCATAAACTAGTTGTTCTTTGACCTTATTCTTTATAGTAAATTACAAACCTAGGATAATAGACTCATACTCAAAAATATTGTTAGTACAAGGGAATTAGAGTCTATAGGAATCATGGTATTTCTTACCAATAAGGTTAGTAAAAATATTGCCTACTCTAGATCTAGCCTTACACCTAGCACTATTAAAATGTACTTTCCATGTTCTAGGAACAACATGAGCACTCTTGAGATCACATTCCTTAGCAGTATATAAGGTAAAAAACCCTAAATTTGAGTTGATAATGTTGACCCTCTCATTCATATCATTATACTCAGTGATCATGTGTTTCATCCTTGGCTCTCTCTCAACCTTGATCTGATTAGGAACTCCCTTCCAAGGTAGCCACAAATGTGAGTAATCTATGGACATGTAACCATTCAAAGCCTTAGTCCATTCCCTACTCAACAAGATTCCATAAACATCAAGTATATCAATAACTTGAATATCAATGAATTTCTACACTCTAGGTTCAGAAGCTAACGACATGTGAAAATTTAATAACTCCCCAACAACCTTAACTCTAGATTTATCTAATTGGGTGAAAACCCTATCAGACTTTATAGGTGTTAATCCAAGTTATTTTCATATACTTACAGGCATGATATTTATAGATGCACTAGAATCTAGTAAATAATTATGCAAATTATTACCAAACATCCTGACAGTGAGCAAAAAAAGAGGAGATTCAACTTTAGCTTTGTGCACAATCACATTGGCATGGTCAACCTTGGGTGGCTTGTTAGACGTCTTTAATAATGATTCCAATATAAGGCCCCTTTTCTATGTGATCTATGTCAATTCATGTAAAGTGATGTTAGCCTTCATTTTATTCATATCCTCAACTATATTATATCCAATTTTATTGGAATAACTAGGGATATTAATATTAGGCTTAGAGGTACTCCATTTAAGTGGCTCAATATTATTACTTGAATAAGTGTTTGGAGGAGTTCCAAAGTTTTTTGGAGACATTGAGGTATTCAAGGGCTACCTCTACTCTTTATTCCCTAAGGGATAGGTCTTCTTCAAGAACTATTGAAAGGGTTGGATCTCCTCAGGAATCTCATTAGGTTCATTCTCTTCTTGAAAAGGGAAATCAAAAGTATCTACCATGAAGGCTTGATCAGATGACTTGGATCCAAAAGCACCTATACAATTATCCTTGTTAGGGACCATTTCAAATGTATCCAATTCTTCTTGGAAACCCTCAAAAGCCTTGAAAAACTCAATGCAATTAATTTTACCATGCTTGGTTATGTAATTTACTCTATAATAATTAGGTAATGAAATATTAGTAAGATTAATATCCATATTCTTATTAATAAAAGATGGTTTATTAGCCTCATTATTATGGAAAAATATCATTTTAAAACCTATTTTTTGGCCTATTGAACCTTTGAAATAAGAAATTTTTACTAGAACTTTCATTAGTATTTACAACTTGTTTTTGCCGCTGAAGAAAATTAGTGCTCAAATTTTGGACCATTTTTAGTATAGACTCATACTTATTTTTAGGAGTTTCCAAATTATATACATGGTTATTGTTAGCACCAGTATTTGGTACTAAAGCTCTTTGATCATTTGTATTAAATCCATTAGTAACATGATGAATCAAAAATCTAAGGCTCTAATTGGGAGCAACATGACTCAAGGGAAATTAATTGAGGTTTAGAAGTTGCTTTAAGGATGGGATATTTTGGTTATTATTTGGAAAGATGTTTAGCATGGGCATATGTGGGTTAATGTTTGGAACATCATAGGACATTTGTCCTTGGGGATGCATTTGGTCATCAATGACCATTGACTAAAAATAGGCTTGGGCCAATAAGGTTATAGCTGAAATAGATCTCTTCAAAAATGTAGAGGTCATGGGATCTACTGCATCTTTGTAGATTTTAGAGCTAGAACATCATCAAATTTATAAGGCTTTGTGGTCTTGCTATACATTTTTTGAAATCTAGCATTGAAGGACCTAATAGGCTCACTTGCATCCCTCTTAATGGTGTTGAATTGGTGATAAATAACACAAGGACTGATAATCTTACCAAATTGGTCTATAAAAACATTTGTGAAACCATCCCAGATAGTGATATAATTATCATGTAAATTCAATAACCATTCATAAGTAACATATTTAAAGGTAAAGGGGAATAACCTAAAAGCCACATCCTCATACACAACATTTATCAACATTAAGGCAACTTTAAAATATTTTATGTGCCCTTCAGTAGTTACTATACATGCTAGACTAAATGTAGGAAAACACTTTTCAAGGTTGTGTGGGAGATCATGTACCACACTTGACACATTGATTTAATATTATCCCAACCAAGACATACCTAGACAAAGGTTGAAGGCAAAGGTACCTTGAAGGGGTGAAGTTGGAAAAGATTTGGATCTCCAGCACCTACCTTTATCATGCCTGGACTTTCTATGAACCTCAAGTTCAAGAAAAAGTTCCCTTATCTCTAAGTGTGAGCTGGTTTAAATCTTTGGCAACTCCATCTTGAAGGTTGAAGATCCTATTTGAAATATGATGTATCAAACTAATATTTATAAGGAACTAGGGTTAAACCTAGACATTAAGCTCATTTTACAAAGATTATGTAAAGGAAAAGCAAAATATGTTGATCTTTGCCTAAAATGGCTTAAAGATGTATTTAATTATGATAATATGATTTATTTGTATAAGTTTAAGCTCAAATGAACTTAGATCTATGAAAGATATGCCAATATTTGATCAAAAAAAGTGGTCCTAACCTTAAAAACAAGCATCAAAACTTAAATAAATCTAACCTTTATCTAAAGGAAGCATAAAGATATGTCATAAATCACAAAGGTCAATGATCTTTACACTTATAATAAAGGAATTACTCAACAGTGAAAATTTAACATCAATTTTAGATAAAACACACCAAAATAGACAAAGATCCACCCACTTCACAAAGGTGGCCCTCATTCTAGCACCAATGGAATGCTTCATGTTGATGTCTCTAAATACACCATAAAGATTCTTAGTGTTCAGAGAATAATTCTCATTTTAGAATTCTAAAAATTTAGAGCATGAGTAGCAGGTTGTGGTAACTTGATGTCACCTATGGTGAAATAGAGGTAGAATAATGTATAAATGTTCCACAAAATTTATAATATGTGATGGTTGGGAGCCAACATGGCCCATTATTTATGAATTATGGAGGATCTATGTTAATACTCAATAAATTATGGTCCAATTTAAGCTATAGACTAATCTATATAGATATTGATAATAAAATCTAAACTACAGTGATCTGATGTAAAAAATGGAGCAAAGAGGAGGGTAGGACAAGGAAGAAACAAATGATTATTGATCTTGAACTCAAATATCATGATAAAGTTTCAATTCCAACTGAACCTATATTTAACTAGTATATGATGTAAAATAGCAAAGCTCAAATTTCACCACACTCTAGGCATATTCTTAAGGATGATATGAAATTATACAAGTAAGAACTAGATTTCACTTTAAAGTTTTATTACCAAACTTAAATAGTATTAGCACATCTAAATATGGAACAAATAAAATGAAATAAATCTAAGATCCTTTAACTAATTTAGCATAGGTAAAAATTAGAAACCTTGTATCATAGATGCAAATTCTTATTTTAGGGAAACTATTCAACTTTAAGCATTAGAATCATTAACTGAGAGAAGAAGCTATGTTAATAATTAACACATTCAATCTAAAAATTCTTTGTAGAATTCCTTGATTTTATTAATTGCTTGAAGTATATAAATTTTCTCAAAATTTCTCTCCCTTTTACAAATGGTAATACTGCCTTTTATAAAAAGATGAGGAAGTACACTAGTTAATCATAAGATATAAAATATACAAGAGTAAGGATAACTGTCCTTTTTAGCAAATTCTAGAATACATTTATATTTTAAAATTGGACTAACCTAGTGGCAATATGCTAACAGACGAGCATGTGCCTTATAGAAGAATATTCCCTACTTTTGAATATTACAATGTTTTAAAAAAGGAATATTAACTCGTTGGTGGGCCCATTACTGAAAGGTCCCCTTATTGTTCTTGTAGGAATTCCAATGCCTTCTGATGTTGCTCTTTGATAAGCTTAAGGTCCACATCTAGCTTCATGAGGTAGACTTTTTCTTAATCAGCTAGGTCATCCAAATCCCTTTCATCTTTGGCCATAGCTTCTTTTATTCTCATATCTTCTATAATCTTTTCCTCTGCCATGAAGATCATGCCTAGAATTTTTCTATTATCCCTACCAAATTAGCCTTGGCTTTTGCTTTTGACTAATTGCATTACCAAAGTGACCCTATGCTTATACTCTATATCATGAATGATCCTTAAGGTTATAGTCTTGGTAGGATTTGCCAACATAGTGCCCAAGAGCTGGTTGATCCTAGTGTTCAGACCCTTATCATTAACTAGGAGTCTATCTATATTCATTATCCATGCATTCAAACTCTAGATCTTGTCTACAATCATTCCCAATATGGCATTTAGATGATTTAAGCTAATAGATTTGAACTTGGGAATCTTGTTCTTAATCAAAATGCTAATAAGGTCCCTTATTCTAGTCTCTACCTCTTACCATTATGTTACTAACCCCTTAGCTACCTCACTTTGTTGGCTTAAGGCATCCTACCTTAGCTTTATTAATTTCAAAGAATCAAACATTTCAAAGAATAAAGCCTCAAACATGTCAATAATAACATCATGCACTAATAAAATAGCTTGTGTTTCCAATTTTTCTTTCTCTTTTTCCAAATTCTGGATCCTTTATGTCATTCCTCTGATATCAGGCTTGGATTAGTTTGACTAGGCCTCAACTAAGATCTCAACATCCTTTGCAGGGATGAAATGTTGTCATGTCTATTGTCCTTCCACTGGGGTCAATCCTAGAAAAGGTTCAACAATTTGGAAGGTAAACTCTTCAACTCCCACCATACCCTTCTTGGTGGTGACCCTCTCTAATCTAGCTATCTCTAGATTGAATTGCACTGTGGTGATTGGCTCTATGAAATTTGGAGGTTTTAGGACCTCAATTCCTATGCTACTAGATGTTCTTAGAGCATCCATTTTCTTGATCTTCAACCCTGTAGTGGCCATAATTTTTCTTACTTCTTCTTCCTTCATTATATCCATGATCTATGGATTGAAGTCATCATGTACATCTATGTTTATAGCTATTTTTAATGCCCATGAGTGGGAAAAAGAGGGAATATTTTTAATGTATCATAGATAAACCAATCAGGGATGATTGGTCCATGAATGGGTAATTTTTCACTAAATAAATTAACCTCACTAGTGGGGTAAGTGAGGGTCAATGTTGGATTCTTCATTGGTCCAATAGGTACCAATGCTAACTCTACCTTCCTCTTGTCCTTGGGAGCTACTAGGACTATATCAAGATCAACCTCTTTTCCTTTGTCCTCCCCAGACTCCCTTACTTAGACTTGTGCTTCTTCAATCTACCATTGTTCCTCATCAATTCCATATGCCATAGTAATATCTATAAGGGCACCCTCAACTATTTCATTTGGTTCTAAGGTAATCATGTCCAAATACTCAACTAGATATGGAAGAATTTGGGGAGGTGCTAAAGATGAGGGTACCTCTCTAGGTCTCCCTTCCAAATTTTCCTTTTCATGTCCTTGATCAATTTGTCTCTAGAGTGGTGGTTTCTCCACTTGAGGTCATTCTTGAGGTGGCTTGGAAGGTCTAGGCATCAAATGATATTAGAGTGGATGCATCTGCCATACCTTTCCTATTGGTTTATCTTCACTTGTTAACCTATTATCTAGCTTAATGTTGTATCCTTTGAGCCTGGTCAACACTTTTTTAAAGTTCTTTTCCTTGATGTAAATGGTGTCATGAGCACAAAGCTGATGCACATATACTAGCTTGGGGAGTTGTTTTGTCTTTAAATGATCACCCATTATATTTTTGGGATCCCACATTTTTATCTCATCCAATTGGAATCCAAATGAGTCCCTATTCTTGGACATGACCTCCATCTGCTTCTAATTTTATAGCATGGTCCTTCCAATGGTTAGAGGAAAGGGATGGAGAAGGCCCTTCCTCTTTTCTTTGCAAACCCCATCAATACCATTGATGAGTTGGGAGGAAATTTCTTATTCTACTAACTTACTAGGAATGTACACAGGTAATCTATAGGGTTGGAACATGGTTCCCTTGATTCAGATTATGGTAAAATCTAGGTAATACCAAATATCCCCCATCATATCTACATATTTATTGATCAATGGGTGGACCCTAGGTATGGTAAAACCTATGATGGCCTTTACCATAGTGGGATATACATATTCATATATTAATTACATGTGTTTCATGTATTTAAATATGTGTAATTTTGAATAATGGTGGGATATGGTGGTTATAGCTTTAGGATACCAATTTATAATGCCTAAGAAGTTGATGGAAGCAAGTAGGGCATCTAGCAAGTATGACACCATGATGAACTACTTGCTAGTATTCCTTTTGATGTTAATGAATTGATTTCATAGGAAGATGATGATCAAGTCTCTAATTGGAGGGGTGAGCTTCTCTTCTACCATGAAATATATATAGAAGAGCTAGGTCTTGTTTACATATGTGGTTGAGGGGGCTCTAGATGTTATTTTTAATAGGGTCATGATTACCTTGGTCCTTTCCCTTAACTAGAATATTTTGATCTTAATCTCAAAGCCTCTAAAGACATGGTTCCCTTGGTGCAACCATGGTTTGAAGATGGTATCTAGGTCATGCTTACTAGTCCATTCCCTAATTTTGGACAAATCTACATGGATTTTTGGGAGTTTATAGTACTTTTTGAAGGCTAAAGGGGAAATGTAGGCTACTTTCTTAGAATTTCCTTCACAGATAATCCAATTATTATCTATCATAGAGTCTATTAAAATTGGAACAAGCACATTTATATAATGATGTACCTCTAGTTTTACAGTAGCATAATGAAGCCTGGAAATTTAAACTATGACCAAGTCATAGTGCTTCCTACTAATTGTGGCAATTCTTTGCTCCTCCTTAGTGATGAGTTTTAGCTCCTCTATGGTGGTTTAGACCAATTATTATTTCCATTATTTAGGGATACAATATCCAATTTAGTGTCCTTAAATATTCTTCCCTCATTTTCTATGGATAGATAGAGCTTTGTCTCCTCCTTCAACTATTGCCTATGATTTTTCATGGATTTTACTTATAAATTATTCACTATTAGATAGAAATTGATCTCTATGAAAGCTCATTTATTCTCAAAAATGAATTAAGATTCTCTCAGATCAAATTGTAACCAAATGAATCCTCTTAGGGTCTCTTTTATGTAGGATTTAAGGTTTTGGAGATTTAATGGTTGAATGTATCTAGAATTTGCCTCATACATGCCTTGGATTTGATTTGGAATTTTTACCTTTATACTTTCACATTTTTTAACACATAATATCTCTTATTTTGTCCTTTTCTACTTGTGTAGTGCTTATGTGGCATCAATCTAGACCTTTCATGGCATTTTTCATAAATTCCTTTAAGCACTATCACTTGCCATTTAAAATGCCTTTATTTATTTCACACAATCAGATGAAGATCTTATTATTGACTGTGAGTTATTGATCATGATTCAGGTATTTTTTTGTCATTGGCTCTTTGGTACTAGTGCCCTGCGGTCATGCCACTTGTCACCTTTATGAGCCTTTAGAGTTCCTTTAAAAATTCATTGGTGCTTTCACATTGTTAGATTGAGGAGTGCAATGAAGCATGAACCATCAGATCTTTTGTCAGTGATGTTTTGAATGCACTTTCACCATGCATCAAGCCTATGGGCTCTTGAGGTTCCATTAAAAATTCCTCAACATCCTCAAGCTATCAGATCATCCTTCCATGATGAAGTGTGAGTTATAGATCTACAAAGATGCATGAGCTTTAAATTAGCATATTACTAAGGTAGGGACTTAGGTTTAAATATCTTAGGATAAGGTTTATTTTGTGTTTATTAAACACAAAATAAACTTTAGGCTAAAGTGTTTATGCCTAATTTTTTATGGATTCATACAAAAGGGGACAATGGCTAAATGTTTTAGGCCATAGTTTACACTATATCTAATAAACATAATGTATATTTTGGGCTAAAATATTTATTTTAAATCTATAAAACATGCTCAAAGGGTTAAAATGATCAAATTCCAAATTTTTATAGTAGATATTTATCATATTAACAAACATAATAAAACCCTTCGATAAGAGAATTTGATCTAAGTTTTATGTTATCAAGACCCTTTTAAAATAAGACTTAGTATAAGTCTTTAGCCTAAGGTTCACGATATTTAAATGAAATGCAATAAGGACCTTAAGGTATAGAATTAGACTAAGTTTATTTTACATGAATTTAGACCATAATATTATTTCAATAGTTGTAGATTGGATATTTCTAGTGTTTGAGCATCTTTTGAGGGATTTCATTAGTTTGTAGGGTAGCTCACAAGCTTTATAACAACATTTTAGAATTTATTTTAGTCCTAAAAAAGGTAATTCATTATCAAAAAATTTATGGTCTCATAGATGTTAAATATGTCCTTGAAAATATTGAATGATGGTTGCCTGGACATCAATTTTACGCTAGTGAAGATTTTAATTTTATGGACTTAAAGTTGATAGTCACACGAGCATCAAATACATCCTCATAGATGTCAAATGATGGCCAAACAAATTTCAAATTTAATCTCATCAAATTATTATGACCCAATACAAGAGTGCCATTTGGCACCTCTATGGGACTTCCCAAGATCTCAGACTCAATGCGCTTCATTAGATTGAGGTCCTATGAGTAAGTGAGAGCCATAGGATCATGATCCAGGAGCTTGCTAATGATTGGTTGCTTTTTTCAAGTATGCCCCTTTGTTTATAATCTTCAAATGTAAGGATGACACATGTTGACACCATGGAGCTCCTAGGATTTTTAATTTTTCACGCTATTCATTCTGTCTAATCTCTAGTCTATGATGAAGTGAGAACCATTGATCAAGATCTAAGAGCTTGAACATGATTGGTCCTAAGGATTAAGTGTTGGATTCTATCAGGGCCTTTGCACCATTGGATTGATCTTCCATGTTAAAGCGTGGATTGTTAGATCTTTCAAGTTGAATGCATTTTAAGTTAAAGCTCATGTCTTCCTCACTCTATTGGATCAAGCCTCATGATGAAGCATGGGCTATTAGATTTATGAAAAGAAAGGAAATTAAGTTAAGAATCAAGGTGACATAAAATACTTAGGATAAGGTGTTAAGGATAAGGTTTGATTCCTATTAATAAATATGATAGGGCCTTAGGATTAAAACTTTAGGCTAAGCTATGAATTAAAGGGACCAAGTTATGAAATATTAAAAGGGACCCTACAAAACCAACATTTAGACAAAGTTAGAAATATAAGGAACTTAAAGGGAGAAATAATAAAAGGGACCAAACATTTTAGGCTAAGTTTGATTTGTGTTAAGAAACATGACCAAAGATTTAAATATGATAATTGTGCTTAAGTCTAAAATAGGTTTTAAAAGGTTCCCACTTGTTTAGTTCCCACCAATATTTAAATTTGAATTGAGGGTTTGCCAGGGTTTTGGAACGTGAATTTCTTAGAAAAAACACCATGGAACCTACAACTCAAATCCATAAAGATTATTTATTAGTAATTTTAGACAAAATTAAAGTAAAACGTAATAATTAATCTTGCCTTTGATAAAGTGGATGATCTTCAAATTCTACATATGATCCTAACATGCCATATTTTCATGTTTAATCTTTAGGGTTTCCCAAGGGTCCCAATTTTCAAAAAAATGGGGATATGTTGGCCTCAGCAAGTATGTGATGAGATGTCTTTGGTTTATGTTCATGATGATTCTTATGATATTTATGTTTATGATGATGTTTGTTCATGCTAAAACTTGATGAGTATATGCTTCCTTATTTAGATTTAGACATGTGGTGAAAATGGTTCATTGCTTTATTGTTCATGGATGTTATAATGTTGATTATGATGATGAGAGTGATGATTATGGTTTATGATAATGATGTTTTTTTTTTTTTTTTTTTATGATATATGCTGGTATCATTATGGTCATGGTCATTATGCTTAAGGTAAAACACATAAAGTAAGGTGAGTAACAATATTAGATGTAAAAAATGGAATATAACTAATAGACAAATGTCTAAAAGAATATATTGACTAGTTATGAGAGGATAAGAAGAGGCCATGATATATATTCTTTAGCAAGGACTAAAATAAAAACTAAAGTTAGATTGGTTTAAGGAACATAATCCATTTGAATGCTTCGCATTAGCATTCATTAGTTGGTTAAAAATGTGTCTTGATTACATTATGTCAAGTGAGCTAAAAATCCTTTGATATATTGTATAAAGGGGAGATGGATGAAAATGGAACCTTCTTGTGAGACAATCATGACTCTTCTGAAGGTTACCAAAGAGTAAATATAAACAAGTCTATTTATTATAAGGTGTAAAATGATCAATGTAGGAAGTCTACTCATGAGAGTTGATTGTGGCTTTCAAAAATTATCACTTATGAGGGCTGATTGTAGCCTTAAATACATTATTTTCCTACCTAAGCACTAGGCTGATTATCTGGTGACTCTAGATTTGTGTTCATCCATCCTTATACTTGATTGCTCCTTAAACTAACATCTATAACATTCACTATCTTAGTAGCCAATAAAGGGTGTACTTTGTTCTCTTCTAAATTAATCCCCATAGGGAAAGAATCATATTTTGCTCTAGGTATTTCACCCTAATCACCCATCATAGCCATTACATCCCTCTACTCTAGTTGTTCTACTTACATAGGTACCACTGATTGTTACCTCAACACACATCCCCGTAGACAGTGAGGGTTCCCTCCATGGATAATCTAAAGGTCAAATTCTCTAGCCCTATACTTTGCATAATGAAAGTCTCACCTTCTTCACTATTGAGGAGGTAAGAGTTTAGACTTGAGCTTAGGCCATGGGTTCTTTTCTTATTATTATTGGTTTAAAATCACTTCCATTATTGCCATTACATGTTACAATATTTGATGGATATGCACATTCATCATGTAGTTTATTTCAGGTCATGGGGGTTGTTTATTATCTCTGCCATTGCTCCCATTGTTCACCATCTTCAACCTATGGTAGTTGTCTACATCTTGAACAACCTACAAAACCAAATAAATGCATGATAGATATTCATTCTTACCATGATTATTTAAATAGACTACCTGATTATTATTCTTCACTGACATGATTATCCATTCCACTGATAGGGAGGGTCTTTTGATGTCATTGATTCCATTGAATAGTCTTCCCATTTAAAATGGTCATGTCTACTCACCTTTTCATGTGGACATGTAGCCCTTGATCGAATTGGTCATCTTGATAAAGTCATTATGTTTTATCATGATGTTTTTTTGTCACCCTTGTCATTCAATCCATATCTGATGTCTTTGTTTATTTTTCCACCTATTAGTCTTTTTGGGCCTGGTGGTCATTTGCATCACCTTAACCTAGTTGACATAAATTGGATTATAACCTTGGGCTGCTATAATGGTCACACTTCTAAAACTACTAATATTAATGGTGGAGGTAGATCTCAAATGCTTACCACTATAGACGCTCCCCTGTCTTATCCAATTGTATAACTAATATCCTTGACCACATAGCTCCCTACTAGTAGGGCCTCTTCTAAGTGGAACCCAAAGTCCTTGGTTCTAAGGAAGTAGGATAGAAGATGTAGACATAGCCACCATTTATCTAGCCTACCCATGCAGGTCTTGGGTAAGGCACAATCCATCCTCTATCACTCACCATGCTGCTAACTTTCTAACTTGTAGAATCTACTTAGTCATCAAAGAAATTCTTTGTAGGTCATCAATTTGATATTTCCATTAAAACTTGGCTCATAATGGTGATGAACATTTGTTAAAGAGACTATGTAGATCCTGATAGACACCTACCTCTTAAAACTTAGCTCATAGTGATAGATGCCATCACTATACTTATACCCTCACATAATTTTAAAAAGTTGTAACCTCCTCACAAAAGCACATCTTCTTTGGCTTAGCTCCATCACAAGACATTTGTGATGGTTAGCCTTTTATTACCCACTTATTTATCCTACCATACCCATATATGTCTTTTCCTCCTATGCATGTGGGATTGTTATGGTGACTATTCACCAATCTGTACCATGACACCTCATTGTTACCAAACTATCAACCCAAACCTAACCATGTGGTATATCACATTGGGGCAGCCCATCTAAACTCTATGAGAACTACATTAGGCCTAATTTTTTGTTGATATCACATCCATGGAACTATATAGGTAGTGTCCACTTTCCTAGTGCATATGGAGTCATCTTGGCCACCCCTACCTAAATTCTTGCCAACCACTCTACCTAACCAATTGACTATTTGACCATGTCCACCTTGATATTAGCCATTTTGACCTAACTACTACATAACTTTGTGATGACCTTACTTAGGACATTATGAATAAACTAACCAGCCTTTCCATGTTATATTTTTTCATGACATGACCATTTGGGTTATTCCACAAGAACACTTCCTACCTTGGATACCTACAATCAACCTTAACCCTATCTAAATCGCTTGATAAGCATGACCTGATTAACTATGACTAATGTTGTGGACATGTTACCCCCAATATATGTCCCTCTAAACCCAAACTTAAATTAACCAACATTGACAACTTTAGTTCATGTGTGATCTTTGTTACCGCACTTAGTCACATTTTATGTGCATGTTTAAGTCTCAAATACCCAACTACCTTATGGCACCACCTAATGCGTCCCCATAAACTGCTTATCAAACCTTCACCTGATTCTTCTTTACCTCATCACCTCCTATTTTGAGTGGGAACACCTGCTCCCATACTTGGGGAATCTTGAACTTTGACCAAGTGATCCATTCTTGTTTTTTAGCTTGTTAATTCAAAGCCACATAACAAAAAGGGGCAAAATATAGACACTAGAAAACTACACACTTATAGTTTTTGATGACTAAATTCCTTAGGACCCCCTAAAGACCCCATAAAACCTTTTTAACCCTTAACCAACTCCTCTTAACCTAACCAAATCACTATTCAAATATAACTATTCAAAAATACTATTTGAAAGTACTATTCACTATCACTATTCACTGTGAGACCCATTGCCACTATTCATGATGACATGGAAAGTGACATGGAAAGTGACATGAAATGTGATTTGGGAGGTGATATGGTAAGTGACATGAATTATAAGTGAAGTGGTTTGATGTGGGACATCATACCCTACCTAAGACTCTTCCTTAAGGTGCTTAATGACCTCATTTAAGCATCACAAGGGTCCCCCCTTAAAATATGGAGAATTTTCCTTTAAGGTTCCATCATTAAACATTTATTTTATATTCACACATGAAATTTTCCTTCAAAATTGGATACCCACCTCTTTAGTTCTTTATAAAAGACAAAGGGCACTATATCCACCCATTTTTTGACTCTTTAGCAAAATGGGAGACCCATGATCAAGGTGAGAATCACACCACCCTCATCTTTTGAATCATTCATGAACCCACATATAAAATGGTTCCATATTTTGTGGGGTATCTCTTTAAGTTCTTAGATGAAGATAATAAATGGTGGTGAAAAGTCGTTTGGCCTCATTTAGGCCCATGTGCATGATTCCCACTCAAAATTGGACACATGTGCAAGGTGGGAGACAGACCAACCCAAATGGGATACTCATTAGTAATGTGTGAATCCCACCACCCTTATCTCATTTATAATTTATGATCCCAATTTGGAAATGGTGCCATACTTCTACTATTCCCTTTTTTGGCATGATTCTTCAAATAAATGCTATAAATACCCCCTTTTCCTTCACCAAAGGATACATTATTTTTGGTTAAAGAATTATTGTTAAAGGTTTTCTACCTTTGTATTAGGTCATACACTTGAGAAGTATGTCATCATCATCTTTGAGGAGAAAATATCAAAGAAATGAAACTCTGCCAAAATTGCTTCAAGACTTCTTTAACATCACTATCTTCAACAAGTCATCAAAATCAACATTCTTCTTAAAGCTTGGAAGGTAAAATTATAATTTGATTTTGTTTATTTCATTTAAATTCTTTATTTTCATTTTCCATTCCTTCTCTTTACCTCTTGACTCCATTCACCATTATTTCCTTTGTCCCTTTGGTGTCTTACACATTTACCCTTTTACCCCCCTTTTGCCTTCTTAGCCACCATTTACCTTCGTTTGGCTTCCTCACTACCATTTTCCCTTTTCACCTTCTTGAACACCATTTACTAATTTTTATTTTTATCACCTTGATCATTTCCTAACCCCAATAAAACTATCTTTTTGACCCTTTTTAATCAATCCAAACCAGAAACCACAACTTTGTTTTAACTAATTTTCAGCATTAGCATTATTCAAACTAGTTGCTTTATTTTAGCCATCTCAGCAAAGCATTTAATTTTATTAATTAAATTATTGTTATTTGTTTTCCTTAGTTTAAATTTTATGTAATTTTATGAAAAATCCTTTCATTTTCATTTAGAAACTTAAGTGTTTAAAGCAGGTGGATTGACAGCATCCTAAAAAGCTTTCGCTTCTAGGATCCAGCTCATGCTAGGCAATCCACCTTTCTACTTGTCTAAAAAACTAGTTTTGTGGTATTATTTTAATATATATAGGTCATCCTCCCAAGCCAAAGAGGATATCTCCACAATAATTTGGATCCAACAAGTACACATTCAACAAGTATTTTTCTACACACCCTTTTTCACTAGTTTCTTTCTTTTTAAATTAAGCAAAAAAACAAAAAATTAGATAGAAACATTTTGGCATGCCTAGTGGGACCCTTGAGTTTTCTTGGGTTCATTAGTTTTTTTAGGAAATTTAGAGTTGCATTAGTAAAAATTTCATTAATTTTCATTAGTGAAAAATTCATTTAGTTGCATTTTATACACACTAAGTGTTCTTTCTTGCATTTTAGTTGCACTTTTAGTTGCATTTTAAAAAAATAGAGTTAAATCTTATTTTATTTCATTTATAAAAGGGAAAATAAAAAATCAATCATCCTAGGATTATTAATTTCATTATCATCATAAACTTAGGTTGCATATAGTTTATATTCATTAAAATAAACTTAAAAAAATCCTTTGGGATTAAAAATAAACTTGCATACATAGTTTTCTTGATTGTTTAATTAGCTCATCTAGTTTAATTTAAGTAAATAAAATTAACCATAGTACATTAATGTTACACAAATAAAACCACTTTCACTAAAAAAAACATCAAACACACTTGAGACAAGTCTTGACTAGGATTTCATCACTTAGCAGATCACTTTACCCTTTCTCAGTTATCGTACTTGGATTTAATCACTGAAGGGATAACCAACTTAGCTCTCTAGTTAAGTATAAACTCTAGATAAATAGTATAAAGGCTAAGCACCCACACTAGCTATGATATTGTGATGTGAGGGGAGTAAGCCTCAAGTATTAAGCCATGTACCTGTTCTAATACTAACTTCTTTTTGAGTACCCACTAGTAGATATTGGCAATAAATGACTACATGACTAAAAAATTTAGTCACAACAACTAAAAATGTCTAAAATTATACTAATTTTTTGTAACTGATATCTAAATGAGTAAATAAATGACTAATTTTGTCATTGACTAAAAAATTATTTAGTCATATAAATAAAAATGACTAAATAGTTACACAAATACAAATTAGATAAAATTTAAAAAAAAAATTCTAGCGGGAGTGTATTACATGAAATTCATTATTCATTGAATATTTTCACATTTCATTAGTTGGTAATTAGCCTAGCATTGAGGCATTTTGTGTTATAATAGCTACTTGCATGGGCAATAAAGCTTGTTTGGAGAGGACCTAGAGACTTATAAAAAGGTGGGAAAGAAATTTGGAGTTTGTTGTAAAGAATTTGAAGTCAGTGAGGCCCTCTACAATGAAGTTAGATTTGAGGATGCCCTCTACAATGAATTAAACACAAAATCTATAACTTTTTAATTGACAACTTATAGTAGTTACATAAGCAACTAAGTACCAGAACCATATAGGTCATTTAGGGTTTAGGGGACTATTTTTTCATTATCTTCCTTTATGAATTTTGGATAATATGGTAATTGAACTTGTAACTCAAGTGAAGCACCACCTTCTTCTAGTCATTGGAAGAATTCCATATCCTTAAAGCATATAGAAAAAATTATAGAATTGCCACTGGGGATTTTATTTATGAATTCAGACTAAATACCATTTCCTAATGCCTCCATAAAATTTTGTTAATCCAACTCTATTTCATCATGCTAAAAATGAATAACCCCAATGTTTTTTAACAATTCAATGGGTACTTCTTCATTGCTCTTCTTTAGAAGAGACTTTGTTGTCTTAAGAGAATCTAAGGTTACATTAATGTCTAACGATATTAATAACACACCCATCTTGATAAATACATGGGCATCACATGGATATGTGTGAGTTTCCTTTATTAAAATTTCCAAAGAATTCTATTCCTACCCTTTTTGAGCATATATGGCTTAAAGCTTTGAAGCTCTCATAGTTCTCAGGTTGGACCTCCAAAACCTTTTCAAATTTTGAGAGAGAACACTTAAGATATCTTAGCTTCAATTGAACCTATCCATAAAATATTATGGCCTCTAGATTTCTTTGATTTATGCCATGTATTATCTTCTAGTGGTGTCATAATCACCTTTACTATGATAAGATCATGTAATATTATAATATGAATGAGATTTCATGAGAGGGTGTTCAGTTGAAACAAGATCTATCTTAGTCAACTATTCCACAAAAAATGTTACCCTGTGAAGAAAGAATGGTTTGTTAAATGATTCAATGCCATTACATAGTATGGGTATAATTCAAAGGCTCTAGACATCCTTTCCATTCCTTCATGAACACTACCTTTTTCACTAACTGTGAGAATATTCAAAGAAAAAATGCACAAAACTAACCACAAAGATTTATATAGAGGAAAAACATCATTTCCTAATGCCTCCATAAAATTTTGTTGAGCCAACTCTAGTTCATCATGCTCAAAATGAAGAACCCCAATGTTGTTTAACAATTCAATGGGTATTTCTTCTCAACTCTTCTTCAGAAGAGACTTTGGCATCTTAAGATAATATAAGGATGCACTAGGGTCTAACAATATTAACAACTCACCCACATTTATAAATGCATGGGCATCACATGGATCTATGTGAGTTACCTTTCTTAAAAAATTTAAAGCCTTATGTTGGTTCTCAAGTTTGTAGTATGAAAAACCTTAAAAGTATGCCAAACTTTATGATTAGGTTATGCAACCAATTTGGCCAATTGACAAAATCAACCCAAGTGGTTAGGATTATCTATAATTTAGTCTCTACTTTGCCTAGGTGGGTGTTACCTTAGATTCACCAATGATTAATTACTCCTCAAATTTGTTGGTGACTTCAGATTAGATTAAGGGATTTATGTAATTTTGTCAATTGAATCATCTAATTCACATTAATCCAAACTGGCATATGATTTAAAATATATATATATATATATATATATATATATATATATATATATTTTAAATTATATTCTACTATTATTCCTACTCCTACACAATAGAAAATTAAAATTGGAATTTTTGAATATGATACAAGGAAATGATTCTGGAAAAGAATTGATCAGTGCCTTTCTCAAAAATTGGGTAACAGAGTCTATTCATAGAAAGATTTGTGCTTTTTATCTAGCCATAACTTGAATTACTTGGCATGGGATTATCTATGACTATCATAGACATGCAATATTATTATTACCTAGATTTTATTAATTATCCAAATTGAATCCTCCAAGTTACAATGATCTATTTAATGGAAGTTAATCCCTACTTAAGGAAACCCAATTACATAAACCACCTAAAAACAACAAATGTGTTTTGAAGAACTAAACATATACTTGATATCTTAATTCAAATAACAAGGAGAAACAAAAATGGAGACAACCAAATAAAGTATAACATGAATATTCAACAAGCAATTGAGAACTAGATATATGGCACTAGATAAATATGGTTTGATTTTATTGATATATCTTTGAAGATCAGGCCTTATAATGTCTTTTTTAAAATCAAATTCCCAGAGAGCTTTCTCAAGGTCTTGGTTTCTTTATTATAGGGGTGAAGGAAGCTACAAACTTTAGACATTTCACTTTTCAAAAAATGAATTTTCATATACCTACACCTTAATATGACCTATTACAACATATACTTTTTGACAAGTCTTAAAAAGACCACCAAACATATTTTGAATACATATTAGAAAGCATAAAAATAGGAAAAAGACAAAATAGGAGGATGCCCAAGATTTTTTGGTATCATGTTAATGCCATCTTGATGCTCATTGCTCCTTTGCATACTTGGCTTGCTTATTCTTCAATTGTCAAATATTGATTCTCTCATTAGTACACTATGAAATCCTTAGGACACTTATATTCTTGGATCTAGAGAAAGCTAGCCTAGTGATATTTCCATCTTTTGTCTAGTAGTGCTTTGACATCAATGATGAGATTTGTATATCCAACATCCAGAGCAATTACTCTATCCAAAATGACATTGAAACTAAGAATATTTATGTTTTGATCTTTTTTCAAGAAATCAATGACTTGAGAAATGGTTTGACCATATTCACTTTTCCATGCATCAAAACCTTTGATATTTTTATCCTTTGTCAAAATGGAAGGAATAAATTAGTGTTTGAAGGTATCAAAGAATCAATCTTTGCCTATATTTTTTGTCTCTCACCATTCACATACTGAAATTCATCCGATATCATTTTCACTATCTTCTTTATTGGCTTGAGTGAGGTCAGAGCACCTGGATCTCTTTGTAGAACTTTTCACAAGGTTAGTAATGTATGGTGTGTAGGTTTCCATTTCTTATATCTTGGATCCAAAATAGAAAGATTAACCTTCAAATGATTAATGTCCTGAGACAAGGAAGAATAACATTTATGCACATCTCCCAACTTATCAACAACCAACTTTACTTTGTATTCTAAAATCTTCTCAAACACCTCAAGGATTTTTAATTTGGCCTAATCCTTTGTCTTCTCATTTAACTTTTTCAAATCTTCAATTTATTTCTCCAACTTCAACTTTAATGCATTTAACTAATCAACTAGGACTATATTTTCACTGGTTATTTATGGTATAGGGGCTTGGTGTGGAACAATTTCTTGGCTTTGATAATAAAGACCCTTAAATATCTACTTTAGTTTGACATTTTCCAAATACAACATATTCACTTCATCATTCATCTCAATTTGAGTTTTTTCAGAGTCGAGCAATCTTTGCTCCATTTTCTTGATAGCAGCTTGTGTGAACATTGTAGAGTGCACAATAAGGGTGGTAGATTCAAGCACTGATGTATCCTAAAATGTTTTCACCATAGTTATTCCCCTAAACTCCTAGACTACATTAATTAATCTTGGCTTGTTGGTGTTCTTCTATGTGGCCCATATTGTTAGAGTCGCTATCTTTGGGTTAAACCCATAACCACTGACACCGTCCTCATAATCAAATTTATAAACCTTCATGGGGTCATCTTGATTTCTTGCTTGGTCCAACAAAAACATTTTATTTAATTCAAGGCTAGGGATGATTAGCATATTACTCTTCAAAACCATTTGTCTAGCCTCATTAGGGCTGACATTTATTTCATCAATTTTCAAATCCTTGAAATTTTGTGTCATAATTTGATCATGCTAAGATTCATCAGCACCCATTTTATTTATTTCCACCTTTTCTTCAAATTCTTTCATCTTCATTTTGAGCCAAAAATCTTTGAATTTTAGGGTATTGATAAAATCATCATTCTCGATGAACCTCATGGAAGCCACAACCCTTTCATATTCTTATAGTTCAAGTTCACCTTGTGCCTGTTCATCCATTCTTACTTCTAATTTGTGTGCTTCCATTTCTTAACCAACAAGGGGTTTATCAACTTCCTCTTCCTCTCCCATATACCTCAAAATCTTGGCCACCTCCTTAGAGTCACCTTCTCCTTCAGTCATTTCATATGGAACCAATGGAGAAATATCATCAGTCTTTTACCTTTTGGCAAGTGGTGAATCAAGAACAACTAAATCTTACACTGACATTACATCTAGACCAAGTTCTTCAATCACAACTTCTGTTAGTTATTTAACAGAGAGGTTGGTAGCCTTTGTAGGCTACTTCTTAGACTTGCCATATATATTTTCAAAATTATCAATTATTTAATCTATTATTTTCAAAGGGTCCTTTTCTTCAACAAAAAATCCTAAAAAATTAGGGTTTTATTTTATTTTTTCATCCTCAATCTTCTTCAAAATTTCCCATTTTCTTTTCCTATTATATATCTCTTCAAAAGTGACACAATTTTTTATCACATCCTCATCAAAATTAATTTGATGGGATATCCCCATCCTAGTAAGGATGACTTGTCTAACAAAGTTCATGTGACCCTCTAGATCAAAAACCCTTTTTGTCCTTGATTTCAAAGAATATTTATCCTTTAAATAGGCTTGAAACTCCTCCAAGGTATCTACACCAATGCACCATTCACCAAGCACAATGGAATCTAGAAGAAATGTGCCCTTCTTTTATTTTTCATCACATCTTTCTCCATCCAGAGCATTTGCCACATGAATTAAAGAAAATTACTTTTGTTTGGCACAAATTTGGGCAACACATGGGGTGGCTGAGTATACCCATATACTCTAATTATAGTCTCATCAAGAAATAAATACCAATCATCAAAGTTATGTTTGTGACCCTATTTTGTCCTATGAGCAAGAGGCCTCAACATTTATTTTACCTCTTTGGTCAATCTAGGAAAAAGGATACCAAGGGAATTCATTGGTATGACTAATAAATTATCATGGAACACAACATAGTTACAATTCTCATAATGATTGTCCCATTTGTAACACCAACACTGTGTAGGCAATCTCTATCTCTTTTGATCAATCATGCTCAAGTCCATCTTGTTGGACCAATTCCTTCTATTTTGATACAAAATTAAATGACACAACAAAGAATAATATTTGAACTCAATAAGTGTCTTGTTCTCCCTTATTTACAAAAATCCATCATCCAATTTATTCTCAATAATTGATGCAAAATCATACCCAACATTAACCTCTAGGTTCTACATTCTCATGGCCATCATCATCATTCCAACTAGCATTATATCTTGGGTATAAATTCCTAGCACTTGACACAAATAAAAATACATCATTTTTAAATACACATCAAATTCATCAACTGGAAAAGGCTCAATTGAAATGATTGGGATTGAAATCCTTCTATTATTGGCCCCTTTCATTATGTACATGGACAACTCATCACTCTTATGTGTATTTTTAAGACTAGTATATCCTTGTTCACTCTTCTTCAAGTCAAATTTTTTGAGGGCTTGCTTATTGAGCATGAAGCAATCAATGATTGCATTTCTATCCATAGCCACTAATGGTGACCCATTTGGCAACCTAACAGTTTTGGTGGTTGGATGATAGTGTTGTGCCAATATTCTGATCAAATATACATCAATGAATATATTTATCACCACAAGCTTAGCCAAATTCAAATTCCATGAGTTTTCAATTGGTCCCTGTCCATCTTGTTTTTCACAAAAATACCAAAAAAGGTTCCATCCTGAGATAGGGACTCTAACATCCTGACACCCCTCTATTGCATCTTTGAATATTTTTTTATACCCTTTGTCAATTGAATTTAGCAAAATGTCCAACAGTGACTGTTAACAGTGTTGACACCTAAAACTAGCCATCGATAACCTCCAATTAGGATTTTGGCTACTTTCCATCTAAAAATGCACAATTTGGCCTAAAAACACTAAAAAATGCTAAATGATTTGAAACTAACCTATTCAAGTGCTGATTTTGGCCAGGGTATCACTAAATGGGGTAAATAAATTTATGGGCTAGCTAACTTTGATTAGTTTATTTTGAGTCAAAATGCCAAATTTGCACCTACATGCTCTGGACTACTCTTTCCTATCAAATATTTTTCACAAAACTTGTGACTTTATTATTTACATCCTAAATGGGAATACACATCCAATGCATCTAAAATAAACTTCCAATTCCAATCTAATCAAATTTAGAACCAATACTAAGGCATTCAGATCAATTTGAGTAATTTATGCATAATGTGTCAAAACATGCTTAAGAGTTAATTAACCCAAATAAAGGCCTAATAAAAAATTCCATGTAAACTTGTTGAATACTTGTTTTTGGAAATGAATATTGAATATCTATATCATCAAGTGACCTCATTTCTTGGGAAGACATCCCTAGGCCATAAATGCCATAAATATCAGGATTCATGCCTCCTATGCCTCATCAATTCCTTCCATGATGCCCTCTATGCCTCTTAATTTCCCCTTATTCCAACGATATGATGAGGATAATTATAAAATTAATGCCAAAAATTGAATTATTCCTCAACCACACATATCAATCTTGAGATGGATGGTTGAGGTTGATTCTGATCAAATCCAAAAATCTATAAATAGGAGGCCTCACAACATCATTTCTAAGTTATTTTGGTGCAAAGTTATTATGATCAAATATATTCAAGGACTTGATTATGAAAATTTATAATTCTAAATTGATTTCAAGCCAAGCCAAGCCAAAGCCACAAGGTGCCAAAGAGAGATGAAGGTAGCCAAGCTTCCATTGCCAATGACTTCATGAGCACAAAACAATTAATCCACTACTACAAAGGCATTTGGAGCATCCAAATAAGGTGAAGGAATTATTGTGTTTTATTCATTAATTTTTAGTTATGTTTTTCATTTTTTTTTGTTAATTAAGCTCTCCCTAGTGTCTAGGCCTAGAGATGTTATGCTATTAGTGTGATTATTTCATTTTGTTTTTATTTTGGAACTAACACCATACAAACCATCCTCTCTTGAGTCAAATTCCTAAATCACAAAAGGGACTAATTATTGGGAATAGGGGGTTTAGTGCTCTTACTTGTAGACTCATATTTCTTAGGTGCCATAGTTTGATGCTTTTATTAACTAGGATTTTGATAATCACTTGTTTACCAAACCAGTTGAAAATAAAATACAAACTAAATACCAATTTTTATGAAGAGAGTGATGAGGTAGACTTACCCAATTAGAATATGGTTAAAGTACACATACAAAGCTTGAATTCACCATCTAAAATCACCACTAAATTTTCTTGAATGATAAAATACAAAGAAATTCCAAATTTTATTCTGTTATGGAGCCAGTCATTTTACCATTACTCTAGTTCATGCCATGAAATTGACAAATCTTATCATTCAAGTATTTCAAACATAGATTGTTAATTTAGTCTAATCCAATGGATAAGCAAGCACTTAGATCATAGGAATCAATGATAACCACTGTGGGGTGGTGATATAGTCATTTTATTATTTAATACTTTACCACATCACTGTAAGACCTATTTAGATCTATTGCAAGACTACAGGAGCTTTTGGATGGTTATAACACAACTTTCACCACTTATCACCACCTTGAAATCCTTGATACACATAATTGTACGATGGTGGGATACATGTTACCCATTATACCTCATATGACATTACTGCCCACCTTTGATCTAGCCATCATGAGACCATGGGATCCTTTGGCATCCCTTCACTGTTAATCGTATCACCACAAGCATTAGATTTGAATATGGTGGGAATTAAGGACATACTTTATATAAATTTTAATTCTTATCACTAGCCCATAATACCTTCTCTTAAATATGAAAAAATATAGAAATAACATATATTTTATAGAGTGTTACATAAAATTTATTTAAAAAATTTGACCCAAAAAATGTATAATTACAGTTTTGATTATTGTTTCTCTACCAATTGGATTTGGTAGGAGATGGTTACCATGATCATAAAAAATGATCCTAATAGGTTTCTCGAGTAGAGAATAATTTTTTTACAATTCATATGTACCTTCTATAGTTAAATTTTTGACCTATAGTGTCAAGGAAAATATATGAAAAATCTAGAGTGCAGACTCTAGAGAGTTAATATCTATAACTATGTATATTAGGGTTTGGGTGGCTAATGTCCATTGACTAACCCTTTAATAGTGATACATTGTGTGATAGAATAATAAATTTTTTGAGAATATTGAAATAACAAAATATGTGTCTCATATATTACAAATATGTTTAAAGTTAAGTTTGTAACTGATAATGCTTATGTGTGAAAGGAGTTACAACACTTATCTATTTATAAATGACTTTGAATTCAAATTTTATAATTTTAATAGATGAAAAATGATTGTAAAATAAATTCATGAAACATTATGAGACTATACACTATTATACTAAAAACATAAAATAACATAATAATTGTTATGAAGCTTTAAAAAGGTGGTCTCCAAATTTAAAAATCAACCACAATACTAATATCATTCAATTTTAAAAATTAAGTATACGTATATAAATATAAATAAAACGTAGGGAACCATTTTAAAATAGCCTAAACCAACCCCACCTAATCCACCAATCCCCAATTAAATATAGTTTCCAAGTTCATTTCATAAAAGTCCAATCAAATGTCATCTTTTTAACTCATATAAAGTTATAGTAATATTAAGTCACCTTACCATACATACATCATATTTATTAAAATAATAGTCTACCCTTACCTCCATACTACCATTTATCATTTTGTCTATCATGGGGATGTGATGAACCTTTACTATTTGCTCTTATTGCATCACCATAGGTCAACATTTTGTTTGTTTTGGGGTCATGGTAAAATATTATATGTTACTCAAACTCTTATCGCTATCCCACCAATTACTTTTAAGACCTCCATAGGGATGTGATAACTAGTCTTTAGATATTGTAACACTACAAGTGAAGTTCCTACATGTTGTAGGGAAGTGGTAACTATTTTTTAACTTCCTTTGGTTCTTTCACACCCTCCAAAGCTATTTGAATATACTGTGAGGTTACGGTAAGAGACAAAAAACACATCAATGATCAAAATACAAATGTATTTCACATAGACATGATATGGGATGCTTATGAATGACTCTTGGAATAATTTTAAAAGGAATATGGACTCCTAGGGTGAATTTTATGAATTTTGGAAAAAATGCCTCAAATAAATGTGGTCTCATGGTGATGGAATGCCATGATAAATGCCATGATAAGAGAATTGTTATGAATTGTCATGGCATTCCATCACCATGAGACCACATTTCTTTGAGGCATTTTTCCAACTAGTTCACTACCTTGTCTATGTTATTGCTTACTAATATGCTTTGATAGATTTTTTTCAAGCATCTATAGCTTGTTCGAAAGCGCTTGTTTTAGTATTTTAGCCATATCAACAAGGTAGTGAACTATTTGATAAAATGCTTTGGTAGACATGAATAAAAAATGTGGTAGCATAGACAAAGCAGTGAACTATTTGAAAAAATGCCTCAAAGAAATGTGGTCTCATGGAATGCCATGACAAGAAAATGCAATTAGTAGTTTCTTCTAGTTATTAGTTATGCAATGTGAATTAATTGCATAACTACTTAGGTTGACTTTGTAAAAACTATATTGTAATTAAAATTTTGTCATTTATTAGCATCTAGTTATTATTTATGCAATGTGAAGTAATGCTTTGAGTTTGAAATATGTATAATGCAATGTAATCAATAATTTGAATATAAACTACAAAAATATATCTTTTACAATTCATTAGTTAAAATATCTATTTTATTTGCTCTCTATAACTCTATTTCTATGTAAATGCCTTTCAATTAAAAAAATAGTTTTTATCTCTTAGTCTACAAATTTTTACATTTTTTTAAAAATCTAATCTTTTCCAGATATTTTCAAAAAATCTCAAACTTTTGGTTTGCTAATTTTGTCCCTAAAATATTTTTGTTTCTATGTGTAGAACATTACAAATGGATCAACGCCAAAAGTTGACTATGGATCAATACCATGCATTTGATGAGAGAGTAGCCAATGAGAGGGACATAGATAAATATCCATGTCCATGTAATGACTGTCTTGGTGGAAAGGTGAGAAAAATAAATCTAATTTATTGGCATATGATAAGATATGGTCATAGTGGTATAATCCCTTAGGATTACAATTATTCTAAAGATATGATAGAATTATAGAGTGTGAGAGATATAGAGGCAACAAACATAGATGAAGTGGCACCAAACATAGATGAAGAGGTAGCAATGTTAGGCAAAAAGAGTTTGAAGTTGATAATATATTGATTGAGGGTCTAAATGATGATTGGGCCAAGTTGATGGAGGATGCTTTAAAACTTGTGTATGATAGTTGCAAGTTAAGTCATTTGACAACAATCCTTCAAATTCTTAACTTGCAAGTGGTGTTTGGTTAGATAAATGAGAGTATAGATTAGTTATTGGAATTATTAAGTTCATTATTACCACCAAACTCCACATTTCCAATAAAATTAAGTCAATGTAAAAATCAAATCACTTAGGGTATGTAAACATCCACACATGTGTGAATAGTTGTGTATTATTTCACAATAATATTGCAAGTGAGAGTGAATGTCTGAAATATCATGAAGCAAGGTATAGACAAGGGTTGAAATCAGTTGTGGTTCCTAGAAAGGTTCTTCACCACTTTCCAATAATCCTAGGATTACTTTCAATGTATAAGTGTAGAGACATTACTGAACTTATGCAATGGCATGCCCAAAATAAGAGCACTAATAGAAAAAATGACATGTGATTGATTCTAAGATGTGGATGTAATTTGATAACAAATTCCCTAAATTTTATAAAGATACTCATAATATAAGGTTGGGTTTGGCTCTAGATGGGGTGAACCCATTCTTAAATTAAAGTACTAAGTGGTCAACTTGGAAAGTGTTTTTAATAAATTATAACTTGCCTCCATGGTTAAAAACTAAACCATTTTTCTTAATGCTATAATTGATTATACTAGGAAAGAAAAGTGTGACTTCAGATACAATTGATGCTTATCTAGAGCCATTATATGATGAGATAATGGAATTATGTAAATTAATTGAAGCAATTCAATCTTTAATGGATGACCATTCAATAAAATTCACTTTAAGAGACTCCTTATTATTTACGATTCATGATCTTCTTGCATATGGCACATTAAATGGTCTCAATGTTCATAGATACCATGGATGTCCTTCTTGTAACTTTAAGGATTTTTTGAATCAATCAATAATTTTGTGTAAGTGTATTTATTATGGACATCATGCTTACCTTAAAATGGATAATTCATATCAACAACAAAAAAACACATTTCAATGGTCAAGAAGAGAATCATGAAGCACCATTGTTAATAATAGGTGATTACATTATTGAGAATGGACAAAAAAGAATGTCATTTATTGAAAATGATGGGATTTTTGGTAGTAGATATGATCTATGTAATGAAAGTGGTGTAAAATGGTTGTGCATATTTTATAAGTTGCCATACCTTAAGGATATAGCCATTAGGCATACTATTGACTTTATGCATATTGATAAAAATATAGATTATACTATTATAGAAACTCTTTTTGGTGATTTTGATACTATTTCATCATGTGAAGACTTTTGAAAATTAAAAATTCATATAAATAATTGGGTTGAAAAATGTGATGATGAAAAATATAGAAAACTTAGTGCTCCTTATGTCTGAACAAAGGAACAACATGCACAATTCTTACAGTTGATGTCTCAAACTCACTTTCCCATTGGATATGTAAGTAGTAGTATTAGAAGCCAAACTGACATTAATGGATTAAGAGGCCTTAAGACCCATGACTATCATGTCATAATTGAGAATATTTTACCTATTGTGGTAAATATATCAAGTTTGGAAAAGGGGCCAAGATTGACAATTATAAGGTTGGGCCTAATATTAAAGAGAATGAGTTTACTTGTATTAGGTCCTTCAAAATTTGATAGTTTGAGGGAGGAGTTTATTGAAGTCCTTTGTCTATTGGAATGAGAATTTCCACCAATAATCTTTAAAATTTATATGCATCTTTTGATACATATAGAATATGAACTAGAGCATTTTGGACTAATAAGAATAAGATGGATGTATCCTATAGAATGATATATGAAGGTTTTAAAAAAAATTGTTTGTACTAGGGCAAAATCAAAATGTAACATGTCTAAGGGATATTCAATGCAAGAGGCCATGGGATTTTGATAGAATATATGAAGTATTTTTAAAATGTCAATCAACATGTATGGGTTGATGACAAAGATGAGAGAGTTGCAGGTGAAGTATTAGAAGGCATTGGCTATCACTTCAAGATATCACATCAAGAAATAAGTGTAATGCATGCCTATATTCTTCAAAACACATGTTCATTCGATAAGTGGCGTAGGTAAAAAAAAATTACATAATAATTTATTTACTCAATTACATTTACACATTTATATTATTAATGTTACTAATTTTACATTAATATTCTATGTAAAAAATATGAATAAGAGAATCAAGCTTGGATGCAATGTCAACCTCAAAAGCATAGACGTCATGATTTGATTGGAGGTGATTCTTTTCCAATATTTGAAGAATAGATTGCTAATGTAGTCATTGATGCAAAAGAAGTAGGTCAAGATATAACAATGGAGGAAAGTGAGCTTTCACAATCTCCACATTTATGGGCTATGCATTTTAGTGGAATGTGGGCCTATGGTAGTCATTTAAGAGTGGAACAAAATGACAAAGGAAAGACAAATTGTGATTGTGTTGTTACTGCTGAATTTCTTCATGAAACTAAGAAGAAATTTTATGTTGGATTCAGTGGATTTTGGTGAAAATAGTCTTATATTTGGTGAAAATTTTATAGGTAAGAGATTTATGTATATAAGACATAATATGATATATTTTTATTTTATAGGAAAGAAAAAGAGTGCAAAAAAATGTGGAGAAAAAACAAAAGGAAATAAAAGATACATTGTCACTATCTCATAAAAGCCAATGTATTTGTGATTCAATAGATGTAGTTGGTGAAAATAATAGTTGTGATGATGTGTAGCATGATATAGCACATGGTGATGTGTAGCATTATATAGCATATGGTGATGTGTAGCCTAATATATCACATGGTAATATGCAACATCGTGATGATCTCTTAGCACAAAGTCTAAGAGAGATTATTTTAAAAAAATAGAGCAAAGGAAAAATAAGGCTATAGATGATTTATTCAACATTAAAGGATGTGTTTGAAGTGAAATCTATGAAGACCAATACTAATCTACCTACTCATGCCATACCTGATGTGCCCAAGGAGCATGAAGTTTTAGTTAATGAAAGTCATGAAGAGAGATCGCTTGCATCTGATGTACCTCAAAGTGCACCTATTACATCTAAAACTTTTGATGGAACTAGTGGTCGACCAAAAATATTTGTAGTGGTTTAATAGAAGATGTGTCTGATTTTGTCAAAAGATAAAGATTGAGTCAATATTTGTATATATCTACAAAGAGGAATGAAAAAGAAAGAAAATTATAAGGCAAGAAGCCATTTTTGGTTGAGGTATCAAGAGATGGTGAGCCCATTGGGCCAAATGCTGCAAAGTGGGCCTCCAAGTTGGGTGTAAGATGTAGGGCCCATTTGGATATTTGCAAATGAAATTTTGCATAGAAATATCCATGAACTATGGAAAATGTTATAGAAAAAATGGAAAATTCTCTTGAGACTAGTGGTGGACAAATCTCTATAAAATATTAGAAGCAAAAAATGAGAATTTTGATGAACAGTTTTAGATACAATTGAAGAAAAACAATCATGGAGGTAAAAGAGAGGTTAGAATCCACTCTATCTCTCAAACAATGGGAGGCATTGAAATAAAGTATGCATTCTAAAGAATGTTTTGCAAAGAGTAATAGAGGCAAGATAGGAATAGATAATGTGAGGGATGGATATACATTTGGCCGAGGTGGGTTATAGGCCAAAATGGACAAATTTATAGTAATTTTATGGATTTTTGGGTCAATTTACATTGTGTTATTTATTTCAATTTTTTATTGAACTAAATATATGTTTAAATTGACATTTTATTTTAGGTGGAAAATAGTAATAGACAAGCAGGTGTATAAGATATTGTTAATTATATGGTAGCACTAGATCGACCTAGTAAATCTAAAAATGAGATGAAATGGAAATCTAGTTCTTCAATAGAGATTTTGTAGAGATATATTAAATGCCTAATAGAAGCCTCTTTAGATCATGTCAACTCAAATGAAGGGTACCAATAGGTAATGAGTTTCATATTCAGTCTCACTCAGTAATCTTCATAGTTGGTTTCCTTTGTTAACCTTATAATTTCTACATGAAATGAGCATAAATCCATACATTCAACTAAGGTAAGAGGCTCTATTGATCTCATTTCTTCTTGTTTGGAAATTATATATATAGCCTCTTAATATGTAGATTATTGAAATCTAAGTGTAGGATAATCCAACCCAGTGTCTTTATTATTGGAGTGATCTAGAAAATGTTCTTTTGGACAAATTCATAGCTTGCATTCTTTACTTGACTATTGAATGCTTTGTATATTTTTTTTCTTGATGGTTAAACCACATGTCGAGCAATTTTATCAAATCAAAAATAAAACAAAAATGCCTTCATGATGTCAATAGAGCTACCGATATTGATAGTGATCATGATGAATTGGACAAGAATGTGCAACATAATCATCATAGTTATATTGAATTAGTTGAGGTAATATAATAGTTATCAGTTATCTATCCCAATGTTTTGTCATTCTTCATCTTAAAAATGTTATTTTAACTTAATAGATTTTAATTTGTTGTTAACTATTTCCATAATACTTGTTTCAATCTTGTTTTGGAGGGATTTCAGACTCATTTCCCTATCTTGGAATAATCTTTTGTTTTGTTCCTTCCAAAGTTCCCAGGTTAGAATTATGGGACTTATCAACCATAAATAATGATAAGTAGAATGTCTTTTGATATTGGGCTAGTATTGAAACAAAATCATTATATCATTGGGAAGGGCACTCTTCCATCCTAGCTTTGCACATAACCACCTCTAACATTCAAAAGAGAATTGATAGCCAAAATATTCTCATTTTGACTCACTTAAACTCTACCATATCCTAAATTTCCATCAACACCTTGTGAATCCCATTTCCTTAGGTTGTCATTTTCTTCCTGAAGAACCTAGAATCGATTCAAATTTCCTCTACAACTTTGTATGTGATTGTTGCCCCACTCCATTTTTACAATATAATGTGTGTTTTATATCTCAATATAATGTGTAATTTTTTTTTGTTTTTGTAGACATTTATTAATAAACTCCAAGAAGGGGATAAAGTCTAGGTTTTGGATCCATTTGATGGTGTTGTTGTGGGCATTGGGTAGATTCACTCACTATTTATTATACATGGAGTCAAATTTAAAGGAACATAAGATGCAAATGTAAATATTTTAAAGGTCACAAGTAACATACCCCTTGCTTATGAAGACAAAATAGATGGAGATATCCATCTAAAAGAGAAATAAGGGACCTTCACATGGTGGCCACTAATATAGTTGAAAAAAATGGCATAGTTGATGTTTATCATGTACTAGCTATTAGACAACTTGGCCCACTACTTTATGCAATAATTTTAATGTGTTGTTCAAGGATATTATTAGTTTTTTTTGTCTATTTTGGAGTTTTAAAAGTAAAAAAGGCATTGTAACTTAGTTTTCCTAGTCGCAACACTGAGAAACACACTTTGTATTAACACATTTTTTAAAGCAAAGACACATATTTCTAATCTGTTGTAAGAACACCTTTTTCTCAATAAAATTTCAATATTTTTCCATCTTAATAGATGTTTCATTATGTGCAAATGAATGACTAATCATTTTTTTCTATGTTTTATGTCATATTTTTTGAAGTGTCATCATTATGTCATATGTTTGGTGTCACTTGTATCTAATTCTCAAACATTTATTAATTCATTTTGAGTTTCAAATTAGAGTAAGCTATATTCTCTAATGATGTAAATGTTGATTCATGAGAAATATTCATGGATTCATCATAGTCATGCTCTAAATATTGAGTAGAATAATATTTATGCATTTTATGTGGTCTATGAATAAAATTAAGGATCACTGCCATACAACATGGGCCATTTAAAAGTCTCATGACCACAAGAATCTAGGACTATTATTACTGTTGTAATTAAAGGTGACATAATTAGTTTCCAACATAATTGGAGCTACTTTTATTGTGCCTAATATTAAGGTAATCTTATTACTTAATTGGAGGTGACTTAATCAATTTGTAGCCTAATTAGAATTACCTTTCTTGTCTTAATATTATGAATTAAATTTTTTCATACTCTTTTCAGCTATAAATTAATGAAGAAGTTAATGGAGTCTTAATTAGTATGGTATGTGACAAATCTAAAATAAGAGTCTAAAATTTGACAACTCTCCACATTTTTTAAATAGATATATTTAAAATATATGTACTACTACTACTACTTATATGTCCAATGGAAGATAAAAAGATACCCCTAATTATAGAATGTAACAAGTAAAATAGCGTAATGGGTGTCTATAATCATCATTTGTAATCCATATTGAAGTTTTTCTAAATTATTCTTTTAAAACGTGAGCATTTATAATTACATAGATTATATGTTTTTGATATTATAAGTCTAAAAATAGGGTATAGAACCCAAGTATAGAAATCCCAAGGGGTAGAAAAATAGGCCAAAGGCCATTGACAACCAAAAAATAGTGGATAGACAAAAGCAAAATAGGAAACAACAAACAGACTAGGGATTAATAATAACAAAAACACTATTTTTTTTATCAAATCTTTCCAATCTTCTTTGATGAACTTGAGAAGGTCCTCCATGCTAGCAATTTTTCATTTTATATCTTTATCTTCTTCTAGGAGATCTTAAAGAATTAATAGGGAAGAATCCATATGGTATGCAACTTTCAAGTAAACAGTGGTTAGCACCTTCATTTTATCTTAAAGGGATTGTAAACCTTTCTCCACTTCCTTTAACTCCCTTTCAATCTAGATTTACTCTTCACTAGTATCCATGAAATCATCCTTATCAAAATCATAAGTGGAGTTGTTTAGCTCCTCAAAATAATGGGTTCCCTCCTCCAATTATTGATTAGGTTTGGGTTTATCTTTCAATTTCCCTACTTCCTCCCCTAGATTAGATGTAGAGGGATCATCCAAAATCCTTACCAATGAATTTTTCCCCTTGCCAGTCTCTTAGATCTCTTGATATTCATCTTTATTTCCATACATCTCTAAAATTTAAAACTAGACCCTTCTTCCATAGCCTTCTCACCTTACGCCTGGGCCTCTAGGTGCTCTTTGTCACTAGGAAAATTCTAAGGCTCCACCCATATCACTTTTTTGTTTTTAATATTTCCCTAAGTGATCTTCTCAGAATTGATTTGAATAATTTATTTCCTCTTTATATTGCTAGAAAAGGAAGGGTTATTTTTTAGCTCCCATAGCCCTTCGACAGCTAGAGAGTGAGAAGGGTGGGGGGATCTAGAAGTTTCTTCTATCAAGGAGGGACAACCAGAGCCCATTCAAAGAGGGAAACGGCTTTCAAACTTAGGGGATAGGTTTGAATAGGGGGAACAAGGTTATTGGAAAAGGGTAGGGAACCATAGGGACCCAAGAAACCATTTTTAACTCTTAGGGGAATGTGATATTCATTAGGGTTGCTATCATGGGAAATATATAACACCTACACTTTTAAAGGCTTAGAGGGACACAACATAAGGTGAAAGTGATAAATATTGAATACAAGACCCTGGTGGAGTGGAATGGTGGAGGTAATTAGTTTATTTCTAGGGAATTTTTGATAGACTTAACATACATCTCTAGGGATGACAGAAGGAAGAAGTGGAAGTTAACCAACACCTTGTGACAAAAGTGATTCAAAATAATAAAATGGTAATGATAAAAGCACCTAAAATGACCTTCAAGGGTAAAATATTTCATGATGATGAAGTAAACCTTATCACAAGGTTAACAAGCTCTCTCTCTATCAAAGCCTCCCTATAACTTCACTAATGCTTCTCCTTCAATGAAGAATTTTTTCAACCTCTCTGATCTTGAACTTTAGAAAGTCTTTTCAATCTTCTACCCTCACAATGTAAACCTATGGCCTTAACAATTGACTCCTCACTAACAACAAAATCTATACCTTTGACTTGAACTTTACGATCACCATCCCAGCTTGAAGAAAATTGAATGGAGATATTCTCATCATATCCATTTAAACATTCAAGAAAATGAGAAATTCCACCTTCATAACATATACTACAAAGAATAGAATCTACTTTGGTTTCATCACATGATAATAGCTCATTTCTAACTTTTCCTCCTCCCATGACTGAAAGCTTCATCAAATTGTTGCATGGCTGAAAAAGGACCCAGACCAAAGTGAACCACCACCAAGGATTAACAAAAATTGAATCAAAAAATTTGGAAGCTTTCAAAGCCCACACATAATCTTTAGTAAAATTTAGGCTGATATTATAATGATTTCACATGTGAAAGAGCTTACCAAGATTTGTCATGCAAGAATGTGCCTTAAAGGATTGAGGCTAACTCAAGTGATATTGATTTTCTTTGATGTGTAAATACTCATAACAAATGTGATTAGGACACAATGATGACCAATGAAATTAGTGAATAAAAATGACTAAATATACTACCAAATGATTAAAATTAATGACTAAATACACTACCAATAGATAGAAATCAATGAATAAAAATGACTAAAGACCAGTTAACAACAATCAATGACTAAATTAATTAGTGAATAAAAAATGACTAAATAAGTGACCAAATTACAATAATCAATGGCTAAATATACTACCAAAATGATCAATCAAAACAACCAATAAATGACTAAAAATGGTTTAGTCATCAATTTGGTCATGTTATAAATGATTGGCAATAAACTACTAATGGTCATGTGATCATATTTGGTCTTAATATGCAATTTTTAGTAGTTTTTTAATCATATATTATTTTTTCTATCCTAGTGACCTAAACACAACCCAAAACCAAACATATATTTCTCTATAGGACCTATTCAATCCAATTTCCTCTTCACACTTTTCTAAGGCATAAGCCAAAAGAGAGATTAAAAATAATCCTAGGACTTAATGTAATCTTAGTGAATGCATTATTTGCCTTGAATATTTTTTTCATTGCTCTTTTTTTTAGGTTTGAGAATGTATCATTCCTTTCCCATTTTCTCATATGGTTCTTACTCACTGCCAAGTCAACCAATTTCTTCAACCTCTCCATCCATGGAACATGTTTTCAAACCCACATACTGCCCTCACTCTCTACAAAATCCTATTTGTATAATCCTAGGAAATGCAGATTTTGCCACTTTCCTAAACAACAATCATGTAGCCTTACAAGATTACATTAGAACCACATCTCACCAAATCCTAGTTTTGACCCCACCTATAGATCTACCTTATGGCATGCCTCTCCACCTCATAGGGAGTACCTCCACTACCATGGAAACTACTCAACATTTAGTTACCCAAGCCTTATCATTGACCAATAACCCCCTTGAGACTACCACTCAAAATCAACCAACCCAAACTACCACCTACTCATCACTCCTCTACAATAGGAGTGCTTACTTATATCACTACCCATATCCCTTTAGTTACCTCCAACCCATCAAACACTACTTTGCTTTAAAGCCTTATGATGTCCATACCCTCTATGTTACCGCCAATTAGTACAAAGGTCACTACCCTTCCATCAGCCACTAACCTAACTACCATTCCTACCCAATAAGTGACCTTTAGTTATCTCCATAATCCACAAGGGCACATGCCCACTACCCAACCAACTAACCCTACCCAACCATTGTCACCCACATACCAATATATCTCTTCTACCCAACCATTGGCATCTACATACCAATATGTGGCAAACTCTCAACCTTCCATCCAGTATCAACATGTTTCTCAACCATTACCACTGCAATATGCATCCTATAACATTTTGGGTGCTCAAACCCAAATGTACTTCATGAAGATGATCATATACAAGATGAATACCCTTGAGTCATCCATATCTAGAGCCCATAATCTCTTATCCTATGATCAAATTTGTAATGAACCTATTCACCCTTCGATCCTTATCAGACCTTATCTAGCCTAGTGGGAACTTCTAAAATTTACCAATTTTAATAATAAGGAAGACCCTCAATAATATTTAAGAGTGTTTAGGCATTCATGCTACTTAATTTTCCATGATGACACTCTTCTCCTCCATACCTTTCCTATGTCATTATTTGGACCAGCATTGGATTGGTATAGTACCATACCCAAACATTCCATCTTCTCCTTCAATCAACTATCCCAGAACTTTTTGGATCACTTTTCAATAAATATATCCAAGAAAGTTTCCATTACTAACCTCTATTCCATCTAAAAATCTAAGGATGAGTCCATTGCCAATTTTGTGGCTCATTGGAGGAACCTAATTAGCCAACTTTCCTTTTCCTTACCTCAACTCAAACTTATAAATCTCTTTACTTGGGCATGTTCCAAGCATATCTCATCCACATTACATGTCTAAAGATTATAAACATTTGATGAAGCTTTTACCATGGCTCAAAATCTAGAGAATAGAGCCATTAATGAAGGAAAGTTAAAGTTGAAGAATAAGAACTCAACTTACAAGCCCAATGAGCCCTCTTCTTCCAAACCAAACCACCAAACTAATCCCAACACCAAGAACAAAGCAACTGCCAATGTTATTATCCTCAAAACCTCACCTCCACTATCTACCAACTAATAAACCTGAGGAACCAAACCTCCAACTCCTCTAATTCTTCAAACCAAAACCCAAAGAACCAAACTTGGAGTAATCAAAAGAAATTAACTCCACTTGGGGAACCTTATGCTTATATTTTTTAAAAGTTATTAAAATCTAATATTATCCAACTTCAACCAATTAAACCACCCCAACATTTTGATTCTTCTCACCCCATGCTAGGTTGGTATAACAAAAATGATCATTGTGCCTTTCACTGAGTCATATGACATGATATCAATAAGTGTAATACCTTCAAATACCCTTTCCAATCCCTCATTGACAAGGGAGAGCTTATATTGGACAACCCCAATGCACCACCAAATCAAGCCCTTGACATATTTAGGCATCCTTTTCCAAACCATGATCCCACAAAAAATGAGATTAAAAATGTTGAATTCTCTCCTAACACCCATACTGATAACATGGTTCTTGGCACACTCACTAATAAAGAACCTATTCACCAATCTACCAATTCCACTCCACTTATTGAAATAGTAGAGTTACCTTCTACCCTCTTAGAAATCCAAATAGAGGAAGTAACCATATCCACACCTTTGATAGAGGTTAAAACACCTAGCACCCTATTATAGAACCATCCATTCCATCTTTGGAAACTATCTCAAAGAAAATATAACTTCACCCACCAAACCTCTAATTTTGGAACCTTCCATAAAAAACCAAGACAAAGTTAAGGGAACCAAACTAGAACCTCTAACCCCTTCTTTGATAGACCAACTTAGCCCTTATAAACCAACCAAAACCTCCTCTAAATTAATTGACCCTCAAACACCTAAACCACCAAGGCAACTAAAATAACCAAACCCCCTCCAAAACTAATAACTAAATCAACCAAAGAGGTAAAACCACCCAAAGGCCCAAAACCTCAAATTTTACCTCCCTCAAACTTTTCCTCCATTTTGGGTCCTCATCCATCTACCTTGAGCATGAAGCCTATTATTTTTACCAAAACCCCACCACCTCTATTGGTTACACCTTCAAAGTGCTTCCTAACACACCTCTTTTTACTGCACCAATAGTACCCAAGTTACCTATCTTTCCATCCTCTACCTCTAGCCCATAAACCATCTTACCTAAACCAAAATCACCAACCAAGTGTACCACCTTACTTAAGAAACCTATCACCAAACCTACTTATAAACAACCTTCTACCTCCACACCCAAAACAAAAACCATTAAAACTTCACCATCCTTAACCAAGTCTTACCTAACCATTCTCCAATGGTTATTTCAAAACTCTTCCTTGAGCTTACCACCCATCAAACCCTTTAACCCTTCACATCCCAAATCATCATGGTTTAATAAGAATTTGATTTGTTTATACCACAAGACACCTAGCCATGATATAGAGAATTGCAAAGCTCTCCAAACTCTTATCCAGTACCTTTATGATGAGGATGATTTATTAATAGACATACCTCTTATGTCACCCATACCAACCCAAATAATAACCATACCTACCCAATGCTTACCCACTCCTCCACTCTCACCTAATAATGAAGATTAATTTGACCACTCTACTACCTCACCCTCTTCTTCTATCCATACTATCAACATGGTCACTAGATCATAACAAAAGGATAAAGGGAATGCTAAGGTGTCCATTCCTTGGACATACCCCTCTTCACATTCCCAAGAAAAACACACCCAACCATTTCTATCTGTAATAAAATCCAAGGTGTGTATCTTAGGTGCCCCCAAATCTAAACCTTCATACCCCAACCCATATGCAATATCTATCTAGAAATTTATCCTTAAATAGCTTCACCAGAACCTGACAAAAATGATATTGTATGAAATGATTTTTACTTCTCCCCATCACCTCTAAGCACTCATATAAGCCTTATAATATATTGAGGTCAAACCCAATGACCCTCAACCTCTATCTATGTTTTTTGGTGCCCTCCAAACTTCCAACCTTGTCACCTTTAAAAATTCAAAAATACCTTCCATCCACCCTGAAGACCCTAATCCCCCACTCTTTATTACCACTTACATCAACTAAACCCATGTCAAAAGGGTGATGATTAATGGGGGAGATAGCATTAAAATCATATCCTCATATGATTATGGACAACTCATCTTATTGAACAATATCATGTTAGAATCCATAGTGGTCCTTCAATCCTTTAATGACACTATGGCCACTACCTTGGGAACCATCATCCTTCATATCCGTGTGGGACCCCTCACACTCCCTGAACTATTATATGTGGTAAAAGGATAATTCCAATATAATATTTTATTGGGAAAACCTTGGATTCACTCCATGGAATGTGTTTCTTCTACCCTCCATTGATGCATTAATTTTGAGTATGAGGGCCAGGTCATCAATATCCAAGCAAACCTGAATCCTTTTTCAACATGCAATATGACCTATCACCCCAATGATGTCCTCATACACCCATCTAATGTACCTTCAGTAGTTACACCCCAACTACCAACCATCAATGAAATTTCAACTAGCTCATCCATCCCTTATTCATAGATTCCCATAGAGGTGCCCTTGGGGTCTATGTTCCAATGATTCTCATTAGGGAGTATCACCATCTAGCATAAAATGCTTTCCCTACTCCTCAAGAACATGGGAACCTCAAACATAACCCTTCTTATGACCCTAACATGAGAACCATAATCCTTTTTAGTCCCCCCAACCATCAAATGGACTTTAGCTATGGGGGACTTGATTGGCCACTTCTTACTCCCACCACTACCTCCTCCATCCGACCATTCACCTTTAACTTTTCCTACCTTGAAAAACTAGCATTCACTAAATTATACCTTCACATGTGTGCCTAAAAGGGATTTGTTCTAGGTTGATATGAATAAATACCTCATGAGTTACCTTTAATCAAAACCCAAAAACCTCATGAGTCATTTGTCCTTGGGTTTGTACAACCTAAAGAACCCACGAATTCACCTAAACCTATTGACACCATCAAGGAAGGCATCCCCTCCTCACCAACCCAACCTCCTTCAAATTTTGAGGCTTTTAATATCATTCCTCCTAAAAAAATTTGTTTTATCAACACCATTATTTTAGGCCCCCTGACCTATGAAAAGGATGGCCAAATTTGAACCCTTCCTCTCATCCATCCTAAAATGATAGAGAAAGATTATCCTACCATCAATACCATCCAACATCAAGATGATGATTCTATTCTCACCTACCTTAGTGCCCCCAATTCTTAAATCCATAAGCCCTTCCTCTTGAATCCTTGACCATGTTGAATGAATCTACCACAGATATCAACTTGGCCACTATGGATAACCCTCGTATTGTCAAATTGGGCCAATCACTGAATGCTGAAGAACTTTGAGAATTATCTTTCCTCCAAGACTACAACATAGCATTCACTTGGTCTTATAATTATATGCCTAGGATTGACACCACTTTTGTTACCCATAACATAGTCACTCATCATGATACGAAGCCTATTAAATAGAAAGTTTGATGCATGCATCCTTACATAGCCCTTCTTATCAAAGAAGAGCATCAACAGCTCCTATCTTTAAAATTATTTCAACCCATTGATTACCCCCAATAGGTCTCGAATATTGTACCTATTACCAAATCCACTAAGGGTCTATGCATTTATGTGAACTTATGTGACCTTAACCTTGCCTACCCCAAGGATGACTTTCCTCTACCTAGTATTGACTAGCTTGTTGATCTTACAGTCAGCCATGAGATATTATCTCTCATGGATGGGTTTTTAGGCTACAATAAAATCTTGATTGCTCCTAAAGATCAACATAAAACCAACTTTACCACCCCTTGGGGAACTTTCTACTACAAAGTCATGCCTTTTGGGTTAAATAATGTTGGTACAACTTACCAATGAGCCATGACCTACAACTTCCATGACCTCATCCATACCATTTTAGAAGACTATGTTGATGATCTCATGGGAAAATCCAAATCTCACTAAGATCATCTAAAAGTTCTCAACATTATCTTCAAACACCTAATCCATTTCCATGTCAAACTCAAACCTAAAAAATGTGTTTTTTGGGTTCTTTTAGGAAAGCTCCTTGGCTTTAAACTCTCTCTCTCTTTGAGGATTCAAAGTAGATCCTACCAAGGTTAAGTAAATCTTGGAGATTCCCCCTCCTACCAACCTTAATCAACTATATAGCCTATAGGGAAAGCATCAATCCATTCACCATTTTATTTCCCAGCTTTTAGATTGGTGCCAACCTTTCCATCACCTTCTAAAGAAGGATGTCTCTTCCAAATGGAATTATGATTATCAAAAACCTTTGAGTCTCTAAAATAGTACCTTTTATCACCACCTATCCTCATCCCTCCTAAATATGACCACCCCTTTCACCTATATATCTCAGCCATTAACCATTCCCTAGGGTCAATGTTGACTCACCAGGATGAACAACATAGAGAGCAGCCATATACTATATTAGCTACATGCTTTTAGAATATGAGACTTGGTATACCCATATTGAGAAACTCTACTTAGCCCTGACTTTCATGGCCACCAACTCCACCACTACCTTCTTAACCATAAAACCTATGTCATAACCAACACCATCCCACTCAAGTACATGCATTCCAAGCCATACCAAAACTAGCATATGGCTAAGTGGCTTATGCTCTTAGTATAATTTGATCTTGAGTTCCTTTAGCAAAAGTCAATTAAATGGCAAGTCATTACAAACTAATTGGTTAAATCACCTTTGACAGATCACCAACCACATTTTCTTGAATTCCTAGATGAATCCATTATTATTATTTCCCAAGAGGACATAACCTACCAAATGACTATGTTCTTATATGGTTTGAAGTGCCAACAAGGTGGGGGTATTAGATTTATTCTCATTCCCCTTCATGGCAAACCCCTTCCTCTTTCCTTCAAACTTGACTTTAAATACACCAATAATATAACTAAGTATGAAGCCCTAGTCATAGGTCTCTAAACCATTCTAGCCTTGGAAATTAAGACCATCAATGTCTTTGGTGATTCCCAGATTGTGGTCAACCAAGTTAATGGCTCTTATCAATGTAATAATAATGTCTTATAGAAATACAAACTTTAGTTGACAAACTCTTTACATCATTTGAACATTACCTGGTCCAATCTATTCCCTGATCTACCAATGAATTCATAGATACAATGTCTTGCCTTGGTTCCCAAATCCCTTCTTATCCTTCCATTTACAAAAAATTTGTCTCCATTCACCATTTTACCACACCATCTTATGACCAATCTGACCTCCCCAACATTTGTAGTGTGGAGGACTCCCCATCTAACATTTGGTATGACAAAACTTTTAACCACCTTAACTTAGGAATCATTCCTCCCAACCTCTCTAAGAATGCTTAAATAACCTTTGTCTAGAGTACCTCTCATTACACCATACTAGGGGGAATCCTTTACAAATGAGGTTTTGATGATCTCCTTCTTCATTTCTTACACAACCATGAAACTTCCCCTGCCATTAGGGAAATCCATGATTAGATCTATGGGGGATAATTTAACAGTCTAATAGTCACTAAACATATCCTTTGCCTTGGATACTATTGGCCCACCCTCAACCAAGACTATTGTGATTATGTAAAAAAATGTGTTAAATGTCAACAACATGCTAATTTATATCACATGCTAGCCAATGGCCTCTAAGTATCTAAGGACTTTTGCCCTTTCTCACAATGGGGGCTCGATCTCGTTAGAGAAATCAACCCCCATTATTCATAATTGCAAATCTCCATCATCACAACCATTGAATATTTCACCAAGTGGGTAGAATATATCCCTCTTATCTCGATCAAAGTAGATAATATTGTTGACTTTATCAACCATCATATCATCTACCATTTTGGTGTTCCTCATAAGATCATCACCTATAATGGAAAATATTTCAAAAACAAGTAGGTCTAAGGTTTATATGATACATTTGACATCAATTTAAGATTTTCCTCACCTTATTGTCCATAATAAAAAGGATAGGTGAAAGACTCTAACAAAATACTAACTAAAGTTTTAAGTGATTCAGGTTGGGATTGGCACTTGTACATCCCATTCACTTTATGGGCTTATCAAACTAGCATTCTAAACTATATGGGAGCTACCCCTTTCTCTCTAGTCTTCAGAGCAGAAGTAGCCTTGCCTCTTGAAGTCCAAATCCCCTCTCTTCACATATCTTTACAAGATATTATTTCTGAAGAAGATGATCATCAACACCATTTAGCTCAACTTGAGCTACTTAATGAGCATCATTTAATAGCCCTCCCCCACCTTTACATATATCAAGAGCTTATAAAATTCACTTATAAAAAATGCCTCAAACAATGAATCTTTAATATCAGAGACCTCATCATAAAATAAAACCAACATGTGACCAACATGGATAAAAGTAAGTGGGACAAGATTTCTTTCAATTAGCTTAGACCCTACATCATTACCCATAAGTATGGATCCAGAGCTTATCATTTATCCTTTCTCTAAGGCAAACCAAAACCTAACCCTCTCAATGCTTCGCATCTACATATGTTATTTTATTAAATAAAGATCAAGCTCACTTTTTATCTAACTTAAGCGCATTCCTTGATTAACAAGATCTTCACCTTTACCCATCTTCCTTCTCTCCTTCTGAGGACAATTTATTACAATATAAAACCATGTGATTAACCATCATAGTCATAGCCTAATTCTAAATATGGGTACCATGGCTCTACACATATCATGGTTCTCATGGATACTTTTCATCTCTAACAAGATGGAATCTCATGGTCATTGTCTCTTAAACCACCTCCTTTCTCATACCATTAACCTTCTTGTGTTAAATTTTTACCCTCATAAGGGTAAACCTTTGAACCTAATTAGACTTTTCCATGTCTAAGAACATCACATCCAAAGACAATTTAGATATCAAAGTATTACTTGGGTCAATATCTTAAAGATTGCTCCCATGAAGGATAACTACCCAAAAATAAAATAAAAATTACCAAATATAAGGTAGACTACTCCCTTGAAAGATAGCTATCAAGAGCATTAAACAAAGCTAATAAACTTAGACCACTCCCTTGAAAGATGGCTAAGTTAACTTTGTCAAAAGAAGAGGAATTCCTTGAAAGCTTCCCACATCGATCAGTGTGCCATATACAATAATAAAATAAAATACCCAATATCACAATCAAATAAAATTCTAAATAATCTTGAATGCCACTATCAAATTTCAAACAACATAATAAGATGGAATCCAGAATTAGGTTTCACATGTAGACTTCTCATAATGATCAGTCTACATCTATCATATGACATGGACTTGTATATTATTATTCTTAGGTCACCTATATAAGGGCAAAACTTACCCACATAAAGCTATCATACATATTACCCTTTATCCTTCACAAAACCTATTTCCCATATTCCATTTATACTATTTTCAAATTAGGAGATTTAGAGCTTAATTAACACACTGTGATCAAGAAACTTGCTTTATCAACCAATGCATGCTAATGCAAAGTATTTTAAAGGATTATGTTCCTTAATAAAATCTAACTTTGGGTTTTATTTTATTTTGTCCTTGTCAACAAATAGGAATTATACCTCATTTTTTTTCTCTCATCATTGAGTCATGTATTCTATTAGACCCATTTCTCATGATTTTTCATCTAGTATGGCTATCTAACCTACTTATGTTCCACCACTATCATCCACCAAATCATCATAAACCTAACCATGAATAACATTAGAGAAACATTAATGATCAATCAACCCAACTTTTAGAGATACCTTTCTCTATAGACTCAACTTGTCTTCAGTGCACCCCCTTTCTCCACAAACCCTCAACAAAACTAAACCACGTGGTTCATCTAATTAGAGAAACCCATTTGAGCACCATTCTCTAATTCTTTTTGAACTACATTGGCATGATGTTCATGGACTACGTAGATGTTACTTGACTTCTAAGGGTAGTTCGACCACTAAAAACTAATTACTCTCCCCATTTTCTTCTCATTAATTTCCATTGCTAACAATGCCCTCTTGCTTAGGATGTCCTATATTAGGGAAACTTTGGATTTTTCGTAGCATCCTGATATTTTAACATCATCTAATATCTCCTCTTTGTTTTTCCCCAATTGATAAGAGAACTACATTGGCTTGAGGTATTTTTGGACTATGTAGGAAATGTTCAATTATTGAGGTCAAATCAACCAAATCCTTTATTTTTTTTCCCTTCTCACCTAAAATATCTTCCTCCACTTCTCTACCTATCTCCTCACCATCTCCTTCCCTTCAGCTTGTCAATCTCTTTTAACCACTTTTCCATCTTGTCAATCTATTTTAACACAAGGATTGATAGCCTTCCTCATTAGACCCTCTTATCTCCCATAAATCCACCACCTACTCTGCTTCATTGGCCTCCCCATCACCTTTCCTTTCACATGATTTTTGTCTCACTTCCCCACCCACTTTTCATGTTTTTTATCCCTCTCTCCACTTATTACCAACTATGACCTTTATCCCCTTTGTCTTCTTACACCATCCTCATCCTTTACCCTTACCCTTGGCAACCTGTCATACCCTCTTCTTCACACTCTTGTCCTCACCAATTCCACATCATCTTGTTCCCTTGCACACTGATGGACACTTTTCCTTCCATCTCTTTTTTCTACCACCTTCTTTTTGCCCTTCCACTACTTCTAAACCACATTCATTCCAATTCTTAATTCTTGTTTTCTTATTTCTCATCTTTTCACTATGGCATGCTTTCTATTTATTTTATTTCTTCTAGAATCCCTTTTTTTTTTTACTTGTGCCACCACTCTCTGTTAATTTGCCACTCTCTCCACCTTTTCCATTTTTTCCTCCATAACTAACTTCTAATTGGGTCTTTATCCTTTGAGAAGGCTTCCATAATTTCCCTTTTCTTCTTATCAATTCTATCCTTTTTCACTTTGCATTCCCCTTTTCCTCTTTCCATCTCAGTATTCACTTATCTTTTGCATCTATGTGAGTATCCATGCTTTATATCCCTGCTTCAATTCTTCATTTTCCTTCTTATCATCCCTTATTTTCATCTCATGCCCTTTCATTGTGTTCCCCTATTTCTTCACCACCTCACCACTTTTTATCTTGTTAATATCTTCTAATCACCCATTCAGCTTGTCAATCTCTTATAACAAGCTGATTAACACATACCTTATCTCATCAACTTCTTATCCACCCATCTTTCACTTCCCATCATTTTTCTTAACCCCTTTCCCATTTTCCATCCCATTCTCATCTCCAACACCACCATATAATTTACTTTATTATTCCCCTTCTTACCTATCATCATCCATACATACTTGGTCACATCTTCACCTGATTCTTCACTCTCCTATCATCCTTTTTGTGTCATCATTTCACTCCTTTTTCCTTTTATTCCATGTATTTCCTTATTTTTCATTTTCATCACCAGATTATTTTCTCCTTGGTATTTTTTAGACTTATTTTCAAATCTTTCATGGCCTTCCATATCTCTCATCCTCCTCTTACCCTTCATGATTGTTATACTTCTTTCCCCATCCTTTTCAATTCTCCAATCTATCATTCTTTAGTGCATTCCTCAAACCCCCATCTTCTGCCTTTTATTTTTCTTCTCTTTTCTCCATTTCATTTCATTTTTTTCATTTCCCTTGATGATATTCCTTGTTCTTCCTAAATTTATCTTTTTCCTCCTATATGTCCATGCTTGACTCCTTCCATCCTTCTCCACCTTTATCTTTATCTGTGACCTCATTATCTTCTTTACCTATCTCTTCATCCATCTCTTAGTCTACCTTCACCTCATCCCCTATTAGATCCTCATTATTTTCTCCCACTGGCACTCCAAATTCTCACTCATTAGACTGTGGTCACTAATTGTATTACTTATACATGCATATACATGTCTGTTTCATCACATCCTCAGATCTCTTACTTTAATGCAATAAATCTTGTTAGGTCCACTGCTTTAGGTCATCCATTTTTTCCTTCAATATCTCTATCTATAAATCATGGGTCTTCATTTTTTCCCTCTCTAGTCATTTCATTTACCCTATCCATCACCTTTTTAACCTTTAAAACCCACTACACATTTTACATGTACTTGATATAGTGTGATCAACACACCTTTTTTTAGCCTTAAAATCATGCTCATACAATGCATTTGTAGGTTTTATGTTCATTAAGCCAAGCCCACTTCAAGTCTATTTTTATTCCTTGTCACAAAAGGAACATCATGCCCTCTTCTCATCCTAATGTGCTTAGTTGATATTTTCATTACAACATTTGTCTCTTGATTATATTCTTCACTTTACCATTAGTGTCACTCATTTCTTTATCCCATCTTATTTAATTTAAGTGAGATTATCACAACCATAACCATAATATTCATACATAACAAAATAATCCTAAGCATGATAACATTCAAAAAATGACATCTAACACATTTTGTACATGTTTATAGCAAATGGTGTAATATTTTATATAGGGTGTGAGGAGTTGCACAATGTATAGAAATTTATCAAACTATCCACACCTCACCTAAGGCCCCTACATACATTATTTTACTACCTAAGCACTAGTCTAATTATTTGGTGACTCTAGATTTGTGTTCAACCATCCTTATACTTGATTGCTCCCTAAAATAACATCTATAATATTCCATGTCTCAATAGATACTAAAGGGTGTACTCTATTCTCTTCTTTTACATTCATCCCCATAGGGAAAGAATCATATTCCACTTTGAGACTTTCACCTTGATCTCCCATCACATCCCTTACATCCCTCTACTCTATTTTTTCTACTTACATAGGTACCATCAATTATTTACTCATCACACATCCTATTACACAGTGAGGGTTCCCTACATGGATAGGCTAGAGGTCATATTCTACAACCTTTTACTTTTCACAATGAAAGTCTCACCTTCTTTATTTCTAAGGAGGTATGAGTTTAGGCTCAAGCTCAAGTTGTGTGTGCCTTTCCTCTTTTTGTTGGTTTAACAACACTTCCATTATCACCATTACATGTTATAATATGCGGTAGATACACACATTTATCTTTTATATTATTTTGGGTCATGGGGGTTTATAATTATCTCTACAGTTACTCCTATTGTTTACCATCTTCAACCTCTGGTAGTTCTCTACACTTTGAACACCTAAAAAACTAAAATACTTCATGATAGGTATTCATTCTTACCATGTTTCTTTAAATAGACTACCTAACTATTATTCCTTACTAAAATTATTATCCATTCCACTAATAGGAAGGGTCTTCTAATGTCATTGATTTCCTTGAATAGTCTTCCCACTTAAAATGGTCATGTCTACTTACATTTTCATGTGGACACATAGCCCTTGATCTAACTGGTCATCTTGATATAGTCATTATGCACTATCATGATGACTTTTTATCACCCTTATCATTCAATCCATGTTTAGTGTCTTTGTTTACTTTATCATCTAGTAGTCCTTATAGGCCTGGTGGTCATTTGCATCACCTTAACCTACCTAGTTAACATAAATTGGCTTCTATCTTTGGGCCAATGTAATGGTCACACCTTTAAAACTACTGCTATTATTGGTGGTGGTAGCTCTCAAATGCTTTTCACTGTAGAAGCTCCCCCATCTTATCTAACTATCTAACCAATATCCTAGACCATGTAGTACCCTGCTAGTAAGGCCTCTTCTAGGTGGAACCCAAAGTCCTTGGTTCCAAGGAATTGGGATATATGATGCAAACATGGCCATCATTTGTCTAGCCTACCCATACAACTCTTAGGTTAGGCATGGTCCATCCTCTATCACTCACCACACTGCCAACTTTATAACTCATAGAATCTACTTAGCCATCAAAGAATTTCTTTATAGGTCATCACTTCACTACTGCCCTTAAAAATTAGCTTGTAGTGGTGATGAACCTTTACCAAAGAGACTATGTAGATCTTGATACACACCTACCTCATAAAAATCATATCATAGTGATTTATTCCAGCACTGTACTTATACCCTCATATAATTTTAGAAGGTGTAACCTCCTCACCAAGGCACCTCTTCTTTGGCTTAGCTCCATTATAGGACATTTATGATGCTTATCAATTTATTACCCACTTATTTATCCTACCCTACCCATCCATGTCTTTTCTTCCTAATGTATGTGGGATTATTATGGTGACTATTCACCAATCTACAACATGACACCTCACTATTACCAAACTATCAACCCAAACCTAACCATATGGTATATCACATTGGGACAACCCATCTGAACTCCATGTGAACTACATTTAGCTTGAAGTTTTGTTGATATTCACATCCACAAAACTGTGTAGGTAGAATCCACTTGCTTAGTGCATATGGAGTCAATTTAGCCACCCCTACCTGAACCCTTGCTAATCACTTTGCCTGACCAACTGACCATTCGACCACATCCACCTTGACATTAGCTATTTGGACCCAACTACTACATATCTTTATGGTGACCTTACCTAGGTCATTTTGAATACACCAACCAACCTTTCCATGTTTTATTTTTTCATGGCCCAACCATTTGGGTTATTCTACAATAACACTTCCTACCTTGTATACCTGTAACCAATCTCAACCCTATTTAGATCACTTGATAGGCATGACCTGATTAGTTATGACTAGTGCTATGGACTAATTGCCCCCAACATATGTCCCTCTAGACCCAAAATTAAGTTAACCATCATTGGAAAATTTAGTTCATGTGTGATCTTGGCTACCATACTTAGTCACATTTAGTGTGCATGTTTACATTTTGAATACCCAACTACCTTGTAGCACCACCTAGTGCATCCCCACCAACTGCTTATCAAACCTACACCCAATTCTAGTTTACCTCATCACCTATTATTTTTAGGGGGAACACCTCCTACCATACTTGGGGTATCTTGACCTTCGACCAAGTGATCCATTTTTATTTTATAGCTTATTAATTCTAAGCCATATAATAAAAAGGGGCAAAATGTAGACATTAAAAAATTGCACACTTACAATTTTTGATGACTAAATGCCTTGAGGCCCCATAAAACCTTTTTAACCCTTAACCAACTCCTCTTAACCTAACCAAATAAATATTCACATATTATTATTTAAAAATACTATTTGAAAGTACTATTCAAAAGTATTATTCACTATCACTATTCACTATGGGACCCACTATAACTATTCATGATGACATGGCAAGTGACATGGCATGTGATAAGGAAAGTGACATGAAAGGTGATTTGAGAGGTGATATGGCAAGTGACATGGCTTATAATTGAGGTGGTTTGATGTGGGACATCATACCCCACATGGGACCCTTCCCCAAGGTGCTTAATGACCTCATTTAAGCATCACAAGGGTCTCTCCTTGAAAGATAGAAAATTTTCCTTTAAGGGGCCATCATTCAACATGTATTTTATCTGCACACATGAAATTTACCTTCAAAATTGGATACCCACCTCTTTAGTTCTTTATAAAAGATAAAGGGCACTATATCCACCCATTTTTGGACTCTTTAGCAAAGTGGGAGACCCATGATCAAGGCAGGGATCCCACCACCCTCATATTTTGACTCATTCATGCACCCACATGGAAAATGGTGCCACATTTTTTTAGGAATCTCTTTAAGTGATTAGATGAAGACAAGAAAGGGTGGTGAAAATTCTTTTGGCCTTATTTGGGCCCATGTGTATGATTCCCACTCAAAATTAGACTTATGTGCAAGGTGGGAGACACAACAACCCAAATGGGAGACCCATTAACAAGGTGGGAATCCCACCACCCTTATCCCCTTTTTCATTTATGATCCCATTTGGAAAATGGTGCCATACTTCTACTATTCCCTCTTTTGGCATGATTCTTCACAACAAATGATATAAATATCCCCTTTTCCTTCACCAAAGGATAAGTTGTTTTTGGTTAAATCATTCTTGTTACAGGTTTTATACAATAGGTATAGTATAGGTCTACATATATTTAGTTACATATTTATTATTTATATCAATTTTGCTTAGATCCATGTTAGTTCAACTCATATTTATATCAATTTACTTAGGTTGCAAGCATCATGCATTACATGAGCATTTTTGTTTTTCTACTTTTTGAAGAGGTCATCCACTTTAGAAGGAGGTCATCATCATCTTGGAGGAGAAAAGATAAAATAAATGAAATTTTGATAAAATTTCTTCAAGACTTCTTCAACATCATTATCTTTAACAAGTCATCAACATCAACATTGTCCTTAAAGCTTGGAAGGCAACATTTTAATTTACTTTTGTTTATTTAATTTTAGTTTATTTATTTCCCTTTGGCCTTCCTCATATTGACCTATTGAATCCCTTCACCATTATTTCCTTTATCCCTTTTTTATCTTACAAATTTAGCCCTTTATCCCCCTTTTGCCTTCTTAGCCACCATTTACCTTCTTTTGGCTTCCTCACTACCATTTTCCCTTTTCATTTTATTGACCAGCACTTTAAAACAAATCATTTTATCACCTTTATCATTTACCAACCCCAATAAAACTATATTTTTAACCCTTGTTAATCAAACTAAACCAAAAACCACAACTTTGGTTTAACCAATTTTTATCATTAGCATTATTTAAACTAGTTGCTTTATTTTAGCCATCTTAGCAAAGCATTTAATTTTCTTAATTAAATTTCTATTATTTATTGTCCTTAGTTTTAATTTGTTGTCATTATATGAAAAATAATTTCATTTTCATTTATCAACTTAAGTGTTTAAATCAAGTGGATTGACAACCTCCTCGAAAGCTTTCAATTCTAGGATTTAGCTCATGCTAAACAATCCACCTTTATACTTGTCTAACAAACAAGTTTTGTGGTATTTCTTTCTTATTTACAGTCCTCCCAAGACAAAGAGGATCTTTCCCCAATCATGTAGATCCAATTCATGCACGTTCAATAGGTATTTTTTTACATACCCTTTTTAAGTTAAAAAGCAAAAATTTAGATAGAAATAGGAAGACATAGTGTCGACAAAATTATTGGTAGATCGCATGGTGGATTGAATATATTAGTGTTTAAATGATGTTAATATTTTGTCAACTAGTTTTTTATACTATTTCATAACATCATTCTTACACTTGTAAGAGCCATTGATTTGATTGACCACTAGTTGAGAGTCACCAAAGATGTTGATCATTTTGACTCCCAAGGCTAACATAGTTTGAAGGCCTATGACTAGGGCTTCATATTCATCTATATTATTGGTACATTTGAAATATATCTTGAAGGATAAAATATGAGGTTATCCATGTAGGGGAATAAGAATGATACTATATCTTCCACCACAGTGATACTTTGGTCTGTCAAAGAACATGGTCACTTGATAGGTGAATTCTGCCTAAGAGAGGGTCACGATGGACTCATCTAAAAAATAAAGAGGATGAAGTTGGTTATTTTATAAAGGTTATTTAGCCAATTGGTCAGAAATAAATTTCCATTTAATTTAATTTTACTCAAGAAATTCAAGGTCAAACTTAGCTAAAAGCATGAGCCACTTGGCTATACATTAGTTTTGGTATGGCTTGGAGTACATATACTTGAGTGGGTTGGTATTGGTTATGACATAGGTTTTGTGGTTAAGAAGGTAGTGTCAAAATTTGGTGGCCATTAAGACTAGGGTTAGGCAAAGTTTCTTGGTATGAGTATACTAAGTCTCATACTCTACAAGTGTGTGGCTAATGTAGTAGATGGCTTATTCTTTGTGTTGTGCATCCTAATGAGCAAGCACTACCCCTAGGGAGTGGTCGATGGTGGAGATATAAAGGTAAAAAGTTTGGTCATCCTTAGGAGGTATGAGGATAATTAGAGACAAAAGGTACTCTTTGAGTAAATTAAAGGCCTTTTAAAAGTCATCATTCCACTTGAAAGAGACATCTTTCTTTAGGAGGTGATAGAAGGGTTGGCATCGGTGTGAGAGTTGAGAGATAAAGAAATGAATAGATTGGATACTCTCCTAAAAACTATGAATTTATTTTAGGTTGATTGGAGGAATAATGTCAAGGATGGATTTTATTTTGGTAGGATCAAATTTGATTCCTTAAATGGAGATAATAAATCCAAGGAGTTTTCTTAACAAGACCCCAAAAATGCACTTCTTGGAGTTAAGGTGGACATGGTAATGGATGAGTCACTCCAAGATAATTTTGAGAATGTCCAAATGATCTTTAAGGAATTTGGATTTCCCAAGAATATCATCCACATACTCGTTGATGATTTTGTGGATAAGGTCATGGAAAATGTAAGTCATATCATGTTGGTAGGTTACACTAGCATTCTTTAGTCTACAAGGCATGACCCTATAGCAGAAGGTCCCCCATCAGGTGATAAAAGTGGTTTTGCATTGATCTTTAGGGGTAATTAGAATATTATTTTAGCCAAATAATCTATCAATGAGAGATAAAATCTTAAGGTTTTTTTAAATATCAACTAGTTGGTCAATACTTGGTAGAGGAAAGTTATCTTTTGGATGAGCAAGGTTGAGGTCATGAAAGTCCACACAAATGTGTAGTCCCCCTATGGCTTTGGTGATAAGTATGACATTTGAGACCCATTGAGGGTAATCAATGGGTCGAATCAAATTGATAGATAGGAGATATCAAAGCTCTTATTTGATGAAAAGTGGTATGTTAGGGTGCATTTATCAAAACTTCTACATGATGGGTTTGGCATCATAGTTGGTGACAATGTTGTGGGTGGTGATGGAAGGTTTAATTCTTGGCATGTCACTATAATACCAAGAAAATTTTATAATTCATCCTTATAGGAAGGAGAGGAAGTCTTGAAGCTTTTTAGAATTAAGAGATTGGCTAATTTTGACAATATAGGGGTTATCTGGAGTGCCCAAGTTAATATCCTTTGTGGATTCATTCAACATGGTTGGAGTCTCAAGAGGAAGAGATTTATAGATGGAAGAATTTGGTGTACCAAGGTAGGTGAGAATGGAATCATCATCCTAAAACTAAATAGTATTAATGGTAGGATAGTCATTTCGTATCATCTCAGGATGGGTCATAGGGATGGTTATGGTTTCCCCTTCCTTTTGATAAGTTATGGGTCTAAAGCTGATCATGTTAATGAAAAAAACGTTAGGTGGGATGATTTCATCATCCTCACACTTAAGTAGAGGAAAATTTGGTGAAGAATGGATGTCTTCCTCCATAATAGTGATGGTAGGTGGTTTGGTTTTCTTTGTCAGTGGAATGAATCTAAGGCCATGTTTCTTACGAGGATTTCTAGTCTCAATTGAAATCAACTCATGCAGCCCATGTTCATATCATCTAAGACCAAATTCATTCCAAGCACATTGGTAGAAGTATGTCTTGGCAAACTCTAGATCTAGATAGGAGAAGCGAGAGGTGAATGGTCGAGGTGAAAAAGAGGTGATGGAAGTGCTAAGGGGTTTTTCAAGTTATCCATAGATGAAATGGGTTTGATAGTTTGGAGGCCTAAAAGGGATATTGGTTTTGATATTGGGGTCATAACCAAGTTTGTGTTCAAATTTCCCATACTCTTGGGGAGTAGGGAAAGTGTCAAGGGTCATGAGGTAATATTCTCTAAGTGAAATCTATTGAAATGTGGATTCTAAGTGGTCTATGGTGGAGATTTAATTTGAGAGGATTGATGAGAAAGTAGATGCCTCATTGGTCAAATGAGATATGGCTTCATCCTTCATGGTTGAGGGCTTATCTTTAGCTAATGAGGGAGTGTTATATGAATATAGGAGGACATCGTTGGGTTGATAAGTCATGTATGCTAAAAAGGGACTTGGATTAGATTATATAGTGATAATTTAACCTTCATACTAAAATTTGATGCAATGATGAAGAGTAGAGGGTACACATCCCATGGAGTAGATCCAAGGTCATCCTAGCAAAACATTATACTAGAATTCACCTTCCACTACATAGAAGATCTTTGAGAGTGTTTGAGGTCCAAAATGAATATGAAGGATAATAGTTTTGAAAGGAGTGGCTATGGTGTCATTGAAAGATTGGAGATGGTTGAGGTTTTAGACATGACATTGTTTGGTAGTTTGAATTGATCATAGGCATGGGAGGGGATGATATTAATATTTTTTCCTCCATCAATCATAAACCATTTGATGCAAGTTTGGTTGATGTAGGTAGTGATGAAAAGAGGGGGATCTAGGTCATCAGGGTGGATAGAAGGTATTTCTAAATTCTTGAAGGTGATAAGGTTATAAATTTGGAGAGTACTAACAAAGGTTTCTAGAGGTTAAGGGTATTCAGGTTGGACCTCTATTCATTAAAATGCCTCTATCATTGTTTGCTGATGATGAAGTGAGGTAGAAATCAATTCATATATGCTCATATTTACCATGGTTTGGTGAAGTTATTTGAGAACCACTCTTCTAATTGATTTATAGGGGTTAGATTGAGAGGTACCCATGATAGATACCTTAGGTTTGGCTAAAGGTGATGATTCTTGAATTTGACTTGGTTAGGAGGTGGAATATGAGTATGTCCATGGGATGGACACTTTGCTCTTCCCCTTATCATTTTGTTGAGCCTGTGATTGTGTGATCGCATAGATAGTATAGATGGAGGGAAGAGTTGGGGTAGGAGATTAGTTTGGTTCCTTGTCACTCTAAGGTCAGCATGGGGGAGTAGGTAGGCATTGTGTAGTGGTTTTTGGTGGTTGGTTTGGTATCATTATTAAGGGAGGTTCATCTAATAATAGATTATCCTCATCATAGAGATGATGTATTATGGTTTAGAGAGATTTTTAGTTCTCTATGTCATGTCCAAGTGTCTTATGATAGGAGCATACTTGGAAATTATTATACCATATGGGTTTTAGAACAAGAGGGTCAAATGGTCTAATAGGAGGTAAGGTCAAGCAATAATCTTGCAATAACTTTTAGAAAATAGTCAAGTAAGACTTGGCTAAGGGTGGCAAGGGTCTAGATGTTTTAGCCTAGGTTGTGGGATGGAAGTCTTTTTAGAAACTAGCTTGGTGGTAGAGGTCTTGGGAAAAATGGAATTTTAATGGGTGATTTTGGTTTAGGTAAGGAAGTTGATAAGTTGGAGGTAGAATATGCCAAAGTATCTAGGTTCGTTATTGATGGCTCAAGAAAGATGGGCATGTCAAAAATCAAGAGTGATGGGGTAACCAAAAATGATGCTTAGATTTTGGTTGAAATAGTCAAATTCCTAATCAAAGTATAAGGATGAAACCTCAATATATAGGGTAAGGTTAATGGGGTAAAAACTCTAGCCTTTTATAATTTTGTTGGTTTTACTTCCTTTGTTTATTTATTTTAGTGCTTGGTTGGTGGGTCAGGTGAGGTTAGCTCTAATTTCAAGGATGGATGATTAAGGATCTATGTAGGGAAGATGCCAAGATTTTTAGTTGATTTAGTTAAAGTGATAAAGGATGATTTGGTTATGTAGGATTTGGTTGCTTTATATGTTTGAGAAATGGTTAGGTTAGCAAAGGTCCTTATTGGTTTGGTTGATACAATATTGGGTTGGATGATAGAAGTTATGGGTTGGTCTATCAAAGAGGTAATTGGAGGTTCTTGTTTGGTGATATAAGGGAACCCAAATTACTACCAAAAGGTGGCTTGATTAGTGTCAAGTTTGGAGACAAACTCCAATCTTTGAACTAATCTAGAGAATGGTTTATAGACTATCTTAATCTCTAGGCAGTAGACACAAAATATAAACCCATAGGTTGGGAAAGGGCAATGGTCACCTCATCCTTTTCTTCAATTAGAGGATACAAGGTTTGGATGGGTGGTTCTTTTGTAAGAGGTGCATATATGGTACATTCTTCCTTGGAAATGATCTCCAAAGGGGATGTGAATAGCTTAGTAGTTGGGGGAGGAAGTAAAGTGGCGATGGTTTCTTTCTCAAGTAGATCAGTTGAAGGAGGGGTTGATGACTCCACTACCTCAATAAGTGGAGGAGATGAAAAGGTTACTTCTATGGTTTAGGTCTCCAAAGGAAGAGAAGGTAATTCTTCTATCCCAATAAGTAGAGAGGGTGAAGAATAGGTAGATTTGGTGGTATGTTCTTCATTAATGGGCATGTCAAGAACCATATTGATAGTATGTGCATCATGAGAAGACTCAGCTCTATTGATCTCATTTTTAGTAGGTGCATGATTGGGAAAAGGTTGTCTAAAAATTTTAAGGGCTTGGTTTAGAGGTGTGTTGGGGTTTTCCAACACAAGCTCCCCCTTGTTAATGAGGGTTTAGACAAATTTTTTGAAGGTATTACACCTACTAACATCATGTCCAACTATTTGATGGAAAGCACATAGATCATTTTCATTGTACTAGTTAGGTGCAAGACAAGAAGAATCAAATTATTAAGGGGGTTTGATGGGAGGAAGTTTTATGATATTATCCTTTAGTAATTTCTCTAGTACCAAACATAATATTCCCTAGGTGGAGTAAATTATTTTTTATTTTTTTGGTTTTGGTTTCTTATTTTGAGGAGTTAGAAGTGCTTTGTTGATTGATAGATGGTGGAGGAGCAGTCTTAAGGAGAACCACATTCATAGTTCCCTTGATTTTAGTATTGGTGTTGGTTTGGTTTCTTGGTTTAGAGGAAGAGGCCTCATTAGTTTTGTAGGTAGAGTTTTTATTTTTCAACTTTAACTTCCCTTCATTGATGGCTTTGTTTTCTAGCTTATACACCATGGTAAAAGTTTCATCAAAGGTTCTAAAGCTCTAAATGCATAATGTAGAAGATATGTGATTGTCACATGATCAAGAAATTTTTTATATCAGTTTGGGTTGGGGTAAAGAGAAGTAAATCTAATTGATTAAGCTCCTCCAATGGGCTATAAAATCAGTAATAGATTCATCATCAAACTGATAGATAGAGTAAAGGCTAGTGATGGAAACTTTCTTGGAGATGTTTATTAAAAATTGATCCAAGAAAGTTTAGGCTATCTGGGTGAAAGACAAGAGAGAATATTTATTTATGGCACTATATTAGTCTAATGTTGGACTACAGAGGGACATGGGGAAGGTACGAAGAAGGAGGGCATCATCATAGGAAATCAAATAACATGAATGTCTAAATGCCCTAAGGTGTTATTTGGGGTACTCCTTAATTTGGAACTTAGAAAACTTGGGAATTTCCCACTAAGGAGGATATGGTCTAATAGGGATAGATGAGTGAATGGATTCATTGCAAATCTGGTCATATGATAAGATGTTGTGAGCACTAGAGATGGATGACTCTAAAGTAGTCATTTTATCCATAAGCATTTTCATTAGATCCAATTAGGGTTGTTCACCTAAAAGGTTATAAGGCACATATTTTTTATTATGGTTGGGTGATATATTGATAATTTGTAGGTGGTTGAGGAGCTATCACATATTGATATGTGGACACAAGTGATTGGGTAGATGACATGTAGGGGTAGGTAGATGTAGGTGGTTGGGTAATGGGTAGAGGTACATGCCCTTGTGGGTTAGGGATGTAACCTAAGTTGGGTGCAATGGGCACATTTTGAGAGGTTAAGGTAGGTTGGGTAGGAGTTGTAGTTGGGTTTGTAACTAAAGGAAAGGTCATGACCTTTATACTAATTGATGGTAAGGTAAAATATATAAACACCACAAGATTTTTAAGTAGAGTAGTGATTAATGGATTGGGGGTATCTGAAAGAAGGTTGAAAATGCTAGTAGTAGGTGCTTCCATGGTGAGGGGAGTATAGGTAGTTAATGGTTGGGTTGCTCCTAGGGTAGAGGAGTTGTTAGTGGGGGTGGAAGGTGTAAGGGTGTTAGTAGGTTGGGTAGGTTGGTTTTCCACATTAGTATCAAAGATATTAGTGGTAGATGAATATGATTAGGTAACAAATGGTTGGGTGGTGATTTTAGAAATAGAAATGTTACCCATAAGGTGGGAAGTCATACCATAAGGTGAGTCCATAGGTGGAACCAAAGCATAGGTATGGTGAGGCATGGTGCTGAGATAATGTTGAAGGGCTACAAGGTTGTTATCTAAGAAAGTGGTAAAGTTTGTATCTCCTTAGAGAACTAAATGAAGGAAAAAAGGACTTACCAAATGGTTAGGAAAGTCTTTTGGTTTAGATATATAATCCATGGATGAAGAGGTAGAAGAGGTTGATTGGCTTAGTGATGGGTTATGTTCTACTAGATTCTTCCACTGCTAGTGAGTTAGGACCATGCAAGATAAGGGAGAGAGAATACAAAAACAATCTGACCACTCAAATAAAGAGAAGATAAGAAATGAGTAAGGAAATAAAACACACACTAAAAAGTATGTTAAGTCCTAAAGTTCTTTTTAGTCTCTCTTTTGGCTTATGCCTTAAGCTTTGTAAGAAATTATGTGACTAAAATTGGCTTGTAGGGTCGGTACTAGAAAAGAAGTCTATGGTTGGTTTCAAGTTATTTTTAGGCTCTCAAAAAGGATCTATATCATAAATCAATATGTGGCTTGGTATTAGGGCCTACGCCCTCACTTCACATATTACGGTGATAAGGGTGTCAAGTGATTAGCCAATATATATTGATTTATAAAGTTTATGCTCAATCAAAGAGTTGAGTTTGTTCTTCCCTTGGTAATGACCTATGAGTAGGATTTTTAGGAAAGGGGAAGATGATTACTAGGTGATGAAATCCTAGTTAGTCCTTATGTCAAGTTATTTAGATGTGTGATTGATGTAGGTGGTTTGGTTTGTGTGTGTGATACAAGTAATGTTAATGATCAAATTACTTTTTTTAATTTAACTAAGTGAGATAAACTTGCAATAAACTAATTTATGAAGTTGAATTTAAACCCAAAATAAATTTTAATTTTGTTTATGAGCATAGAATAGGGATAAGAGCACCTAGATGTAAATGAAATAAACCTAAATAGAGACTCAAGGTTCCCTTTGAGCATGCCAGAATGTTTTAGAGAATTTCAGCTTATATTCCAAGGAAGGAAGAAGAAAGAAAATAGATATGGGTATGGTTGATAGAAAACTATTTGGTTATGCAAGCATTGAATCAGATGACTATAGAGAGCTCCTCTTTGTCTTGGGAGGAATGACTTACAAATAAGATAACACTAAAGAAAATAATTGATTAGATAGATAGTTGGGTGGATTGCCTAGAGCTAGCTAGATCTCGGAAGCAAGTGCTTCCTTGGGGGATGTCTCTCAGAATCAAGTGCTTCATCAAGGGATGCCAATCCACATGTTTTAAACAATTAATTTTATAAACTATAAGATAAATTACTTTCATCAATAATCAAAAGGTATTGAAATTAAATACAATAAAATTTTTGATAAATAAATAAACTAAAATGACTAATATATCAATAAGTGGGTCAATACTAATGCTAAATAGTTCAAGTGTGATCCAAAAAATAGGTTAGGGGTATGTGAATAGGTAGATGAAAAGAAAGTTAGATTTGGTTGAGGGTAGGTGGGTGAAAATAGATTTCTATTATTTTCTACCATAGTGATCATTAGTGGTTGGTGTGACCATCGATGGTTGAGGTGACCATCGGTAGTTGAGGTAACCATCAATGGTCAGGATGACCATCAATGGTTATTATGTGTTGGGTTTGGGTGATAAAAGGGTCATATTGATGGGATCATAAAAGGCAATTCTAGGAGATTGGTTTATGTTGGGTTGATTATGAAATGGAAAAAAAGTAATTGATGTATTGAAAACAAATACTTAGCTTGCCAGAGGTTGATTTGGTGAATGGCTAAGATGGTTGGTTCATTGATAGAGTCTAGTGTGATTCTAGTAGAGTAATGGTACTTGGTTGTTGGTCAAGGGGTGGTGGCAAGTCAAATTTCATCATGATGGATAAATTATTAGATCATTAGAAGAATACCTATAAATAAACTCTAGATACAAAATATCTTGATAGTTGTGGGGATCCCTTTTTCACCTCTTTCTCCTCTTTTCTTATAGGAAGGAAGGAGAGGTGCAACAATATGTTAACAAGAGATATAAATTGTTTTCTAATTTTAAATTTGACATGCATGGGTTCACATATGAATTAGATAAGCTAACTATAAAAAATCAAGGTAGAGTGAAGGGTCACTTAAGCTTGTTTAGATAGTGGAACCTAATTGTTAGTGATCAGGGTGACTATCAATATTTAGGGTGATCATTATTGATTTAGCATCAAGGTAAAGTTGAGTTAAAGATGTGGGTTTAGTTAGTAGTTCAATCTAACTAAGGTCAGGTCTAGGAGAGTTGTAACATTCAAAACCATTATGTGCATATTTTTTGATGTCTAAAAGATCATATCCATGACCCTACTATTGTCAGTCTTAGACCTACCTTAGCTCTTTCTCTTTACCTCCTACATGACCAAGATGGTCCTATGCTTAAATTCATCATTAGTAATGATGCACATAGAGCTAAGTGTTTTAGGTTTGGCAATCATGGTCTTAAGGAATTGTTATATCCTATCTAGTAACTCTTATTCATCCCTAAGGAGTCTTTCCAAGCCCTTAGACCACATGCTCAATCCCTAAATTTTATCTATAATCAGTCCCATCACTATATTGAGATGGGTTAGGCTGATGGTCTTGCAACTTGGGATTTTATCCCCTATCAAGATTCTAATTAAATCCATCATCTTATATTTTAAACCCTATTATTGAGTAATTAAACCCCTGACTATTGCATCGTGTTGGCCTAACACACCTTGCCTTGCTTTTTTTATATTAAGAGAATTAAACATGTCATAAAAATATGCATTAAACATCTCTATCATATTATTAAAGATAGATAAAATGGCCTTCCTCTCTAGAATTTCCCCTACTTCTTTAGATTCTCTATTTTTTGTTTCATACCCTTGATGCCAGTTTACAACTAGGTAGATTAATATTGGGATAATTAAATTATATCTTCTTCAAATATGGGGTCTTCACCTAGATTCTAACCTTCCATTGGATTTAAACCAACAAATTCTTTTAATTTCTTAAAAATGAATTATTCACCAGCAACTATGGCTCTATTTTTAGTCACCCTCTCTAAACCTATAGTTTTTGGTTTGAACTAGACTCTGAATGATGATTAAGTTATTTGAGGGGGATTTAGAGTCTCTAATTGTGTCTCACTTAAATTACCAAGATCATCCATCTATGTTCCACTTGAATCCCCAAGGGAAACCATCTTTCTTTCTTTCTCCTCCTTTTACAAGGTAATTATCCATGGTTTGAGCTCATCATGGATAGTTATGTTCAATGACTTGATCATGTCCCAAGAGTGTCTCAGAGTAGGAGTCTTTTTCATCTTACCATAAAAGAACCATTTAGGGATAGTTGGTCTTTGTATCACATTATCTTCACTAAAGACATTGAACTCACGTAAAGGGTGAGTGAAGGTTAGTCTAAGCCTCTTGGGTCCTACTGGAACTAGTGCAATCTCAACCTTTGTCTTTTGTGGGGAAAAACTAAAACTAGACTCAAAGCTAATTCATTTACCTTTTCTATCTCCACCTCTTCAGTTTGGGGTTGGGGTTCCTCCATCTACATTTCCTCTTCATCATATTGATAAGCAATGGAAAACATCTATAATGCATCTTCCAATATCTCACCTAGGTCTAATGCCACCACATTAATGTACTCAATTAGAGATCTTGGTTCATTGGGCTGGGATAAAGATGATGTTCCCTCCCTAGGTCTCCTTTATTCAATCCTTTGTTTAGTTTGTACTTTAGGATTTGGGAATTCCACTTGTGATTGTGGATACATAAGGGGAGTTCCAAAGGATTGACCTCCTTGCAAGTGGCATTACCTTAGACCAAGTTGTCAAATGTCATCACTTCTTTTCTATTCCCTTATTAATCTAGATTTTGGGTTGATGCCACGTTTCTTCAACCTTGCCAATACAAATATTAAGGATGAAGCCTTGGTGTATATTGAGTTATAGAATCTTGGCCAATGTTCATAGGTCAAACTTATTTATTTGGCCTTCAAATGTTTCATAACTCTATCATTAGGGTCCCACTATCTTAATTCATCATGTTGAAATTTGAAAGATGCTCTATGTCTAGTAGCATCTTCAATGTTTTCCTAATACCAAAAGGTAATTCTACCAATAGCTAAGGGTGGATTATATAGTAGTCCTTTCCTTTTGCCTCTAAAAACACAATTAATACCCTTACATATTTAAAATGCAACTTCTCACTCAGCCAATTTGTTTGGAACATGGACTAGCAGTCTAAGTGGAGTGAACTATGTTGCTTCAATCTTGATGATTGTGTAGTACATATAAAACTAGATTCCCACAATAGACTCAATGGACTTAATTGCCAATGGGTTAACTCTTAGGATTGGGCATCTCATTATAGCCTTAGTCAAGGTAGGATAGATGCAATCATAGATAACATAAATATGATCCCTATACTTGAAGATATACAACTTTGACTAGAATTGAGACACTCTTTATGTCCTTTCAGGTGACCATCCCCCAAAGTTGGGGATCTCAATTGTGGAAAGCATGACACCTAGGAGATAAGACATCATATATAATTTTTTCCTAGACCCTTTCTTGACTATGGAGATTTGCCTACATAAACATTTGTTGATAACTTCACCAATGGGAGGGGTGAGATCCTTCTTAATCATAAAGTATACTAGGGGTACCCAAATGCTATCAACATAAGTTGTAGTGGGGTTTCCACACAACCTATTCGACAAGGTCATTATCATCTTAATTCTAACTAAAAAATGGCTAAAGGGAATGTTTCTACTAAGGCCTTCACATGGTTTCCAAAATATAACCATGGGGCCAGGATGGTTTTGAGGTCATTTTTATTAGCCCATTCATTAAGTGTGGGTACATCTACTAAGGGCTTGGGTAACTTATAATAGTTCTTAAAATCAATGGGAGACACTTATGTAATGCATTTATGAGTATGTTCATTGATCAACAGACCCTTTTTAACTTGACATTATTTAAAAATAGGGAGGAGGAAATCTATATAGTGAATTACCTTTGGTTTTTCCATTGCATGGTGAAGGCTCACCATCTATGCTGCAACTAGGTCCTATTATCTTATCTTGAAGGATGCAATTTTCTCATCTTCCTTTATTATGTGTTGTAGCACTTCAATTTCCCTAAATATCTTAGATTAATTATTATCTTCAGTGTTCAATACCACATCATCAAATATTGTGTCCTTAAATACCCTTCCTTTTGAATCTATGGTTAATTAGAGCTTTGTGTCCTCTCTATGTTGGTTTCATGCTACCATGACTATAAGCTTTATAAATTGATCACTAGTGGTCTATAAATTTTGTATGGATTAATATATACTTGCTTAGATGATAATTGGGGTCTCTCTAGTTCAATTAGGGTCAATTTGACATCAAATTAGGGTTTTTTGGATGCTAGGGTTTCTTTACAAGTATGGGCTTTAATGGTGATATTTTTTTGGACTTAAGTGAATTTGGTGACTTGGATTTTATTTAGACCTATAATTTTATACCTTTTATTTTTTGTGCCCATAAAAGATTTGGTTTTGTGATTTTCTACTTAGGTGGTGTCTATATGACATCTAGTTGGCACTTTGTTTATTAATTTTCAAAAACTGACTGTTGCCCTTTGAAAATATTGCTTGGTCTTACTCCATTGGATCATCTTGTATAGATAAATGTGATCCATTTATCTCTACCCTATGAGTTGCACACCATTGGTCATTATTTATAGTAGGCTCTATCTTTATACCACTTAGCAGTCTTGCAGGGCTCCCTAAGCTATGTACTTTGTCAACTCTATCAATTGGTATGTGTTTTCCACATGGAAATCCCATAGGCATTCATAGGTTATGTTGAATAATCCATATAGATACTACTCCATTCAATCATTTTATTCCAATCTCATGCAAGTTGTAGATCCTCCAAAGGTGTATGATGTATAAGATAGCATCAAGACATATAATAACTTAGGTTAAAGACTTTAGGCTATGGTTTGTTTCATGTTAATAAACATGATATAAGCCATATGATAAATTATTTAAGATAATCCTAGATCATGATAAAATGGGAACGCTTAATAATAAAGGATCGAGTATAAAATTTTTTATCCTAAGATTTTATCATATTAATAAATATGATAAACCTTTAGGGTAAAATTTTCTAAGCTAATTTTTAATAACATGACCTTGAATTTGTTAGGTTAAGTCAATATAATATATCCAAATAAGATCATGGGACATATGGGGACCAAACATGATGTTTTAGGCCAAAGTTTAGTCAAATGTTTAAAAATAAGAGCACGCTTTAAGATAAGATTTGAGCTAGGTTCATAGTGTTTATAATCTATCCCATGCAAATTTTAAATTGGTCTATGATGAGATAAAGTATAAATGAAATTCCAATTTTATCATTGCAACAAAAAACTCTAAACATGCTTATTTTCTAAATGTATCTCCATTAATCTTGCAACATGAAGACAAACATGTTCAGTTATCCAAATGAGATTTTTTTTTGACCTCAAAGTTGATGGTCTCATGGAAAACAATTAAGAACTCATGGATATCAATTGGTGGTTGTGATAACATAAAATTTAAGCTTGTATAATTATACATAGGGGTTAAAATTTGATAGACTCATAGATTTCAATGACGGCCTTACAGGTGTCAATTGATGGTCATAAGAACATCAACTAAGCTTGCATAATTAACCATAGGGAATAAAATTTGAAGACCTCATGGATGTTAATGATATCCTTCTAGACATCAATAAAGGCCTCATGGATGTCAATTTTAAGTCCCATGAACATTAGGTCCCATAGGAACTTTGAATTGATATGCATCATTTGATTGATTTTGTATGAGCGGTTATGGATCATTGATTATGATCTATGTGATTGAGCAAGATTAGCTTCATGGATCAAAGTCTTTGATTCATCAGGTCTACTTCACTTCATTCAATCAATGTTTCCCAATTAAATGTGGGCCATTGATCTTGCACATAAGCACATGGTTTAAATTAGGGCTCGAGGGCATATAATACTTAGGTTAAAGTCTTAAGACTAAGATCCTATTTATGTTAATAAACATGAATGGGACCTTAGGACTAAGAAATTAGTCTAAGTTGTAAAAATATGGACCATAATAATAACAAATATTAAAACAAGCTAAGAACGTAATAAAATGACCCTACAAACATTAAAGTTAGACCATGCAAAAATAAAAGGAAACAAAGGGGAAAATATATAAATGGGACCAAACATATAATTTTTAGGCTATGGTTTGGTCATGTTGAAAAACATTACTAAGAAATGGTATAAAAATTAAGCTTGAGTCCACAACATTTCTAAAGTGCTCTCACCAATTTTAATCTTGTCTATTTTAAATTTGGTCCAAAAACTTACGTGAGGATTTATAAAGGAGGACTTCCAAGAGATTAAAAAATGGATTCAATTTGATTTTTAATAGAACAAAATCTAGTAAAATAGTGAATATGGATTGAATTAAAAAATCCCAAAATAATCTATTCAAAGAGATCTTCATTATACCTGTAACTTAAAATAAGATGATTCATTGTAAGCCATGTTAGGCCAATTTGGAGTAGAAACATGAACAAAGACCAACTAGAACATGGTTTGGATGATCTTCAAATACAAATAATGTAAAAACCTCTTAAATGACACTTTGATCAAGTGAATTTTTAATGTTAAAGTAAAATTTACATAATTTGACACATGGGTCCCCAATTTTTAGAAATAGGGGGTATGTTGAACTCAAAAAATGGTGACTTCTGGGGGAAACATAGAAATATGTTAGAATTTAGATACTCTTATTTAGAAAAATAATTTGATTACTTATTTTACTTGATTAGTACCATTATTAAGATCAGTTCATAGTTAAAACAAACCTTACGCCTACAAAATTAGGATCAAACATTAAAACCTAGTCATGTTATGTGTGTGCTTTGATTCCACTTATTATTTGCCATGAGATTTAGGAGATAAATTCTAGGTCTCATATCTTTAATCATTAACATTGACTTACATCATGCTTGGATATTCATTAAAAATCATGCTTTATCTCAAGGAAGGCTTGGGCATTTATTTTATACTAGTTAGGCATCCATAACCTTGATAGAGATACCTTTTGCTCTAATTAAGGCCTTGATTAACAAAATTACCTTTGCTTGGAAAAATTTTGATTTTGTAATAAGCTCTTTTTTTTAGATCTTTTAGGCTTTCTAGCAAAGGTTGGGAACCAAGTTAGTTAGGTTTAAGGATTTGGTCAAATGTTTGATCCTTAGACAATCACCTATGGTTGTAAATTTATCCTAGGCAAGGATATTTGTTAAGTGCAAAAATGAATGTGCCTTAATAATTCAATATTTCATCCCACATGTACAATTCTTCTTGAAACCAAATTTAGATCAAAACAATGTTTAAATTCTCATAGAATAGTTGACCTATCTACCCATCCTTACTAGTTTCTTTAAATTATAACATAAGCCTACATTTCAAACCCATGATCAACAATTTCTTGAGATTCATACCTACATTTATAAACTATGAAGTTCCTGAGTATTTAAGATGAATTTTGAGCTATGGGATATCCCAACATACTTATTAGAAGTAAGGAATATATTAGAGAAAGTAAAAACACAAAATAGAAATAAAGAAAGCAAAAAGGAAAGGAAAATCAAACAAATATACATAAAAATATGCACCAACAAGGGATAGGAAGGAGAGAATCAAAAGAAACTAAATCTATCTTACCTAATCTAGCTATAACTATTCTTAAAGTTTACTCCATGAATAACCTAATGGGAGCAATAGAAAAATAATAATTGAGATATTACCCATTGGTGGGTAGTGTGAACTCTCCTCCTTGTAGGTCTTTCAATTTAAAGGTGTTGTTTCCAATTGTCTCAATAATCTGATAGGGGCTTATCCACAAAGGTGTGAACCTCCCATGTTTACCTTTAGGTTCAAATGTTTTATCCCAAAGAAGAACTAGGTCTCCTTGTCTGAACACCTTTATCTTTGATCACTTATCAAACCACCATTTCATTATGGTTTGGTGCCTACTAAAGTTGAAAAAGGCCTCTTATTTAACATCTTCCATCTGAATAATGTCTAACAACCTTAAATTTTCCAATTCATGATCATCCTCCATATACTCTTGTATGAATCAGTATGTTGGGAGCTTGAGTGTTATGGGTAATATGGGTTCTTATCCATACACTAGTAAGAATGGTGATGCCTTAATAACATGCTTGACCCTTGTTCTATCTACCCATATGGTAATATTTTAGAAGCTTGTGCCATGTTATAGGTTTGTTTGTATCATACTTCTTTATTAATTTCATCAAGTTCTTATTGGTTGATTCAGACACTCCATTAACCTTAGAGTAATGGTTGGATGAGAAATTGAGACTAATATTGTTATCATATGCACATTCTTTCATTTTAATGGATATGAAATCAGATCCATTGTCATATACTTGAGATATTGGAGTTCCAAATATGGTGCATATGTTTTCTTCTAAAAAATTGATCACTTCTTCAGTTCCACACTACTTTGTAGCTACTACTTTAGTCCACTTGATGCAATAATCAGTAGAAGTTAGAACGTACTTGTGACCTTAAGATGAGTTAGGGTTGATTACCTTGATGAAATATAGCCCTCATTAGGCAAATTATTTGTCAATCATAACTAGCTATAGTGGCATGGCTACCTTGGGCTCTTTTTTGCTAAATATTTGACATGAATGGTATTGCCTTACATGTTTATGGGCATCCTTGAAGATGGTGGGACAATAATAAATAGATTTAAGTATTTTTTGAGTTGTCCTTTTATATAAACATCCACTTCCCATTTTCTCATGAAAAGTGCTCATGATCTTAGCTACTTCTTCTTTGGATACACATCTCAAGTAAATGTCTTCAAAGTTATTTCTATATAGCACTCCATCTTTAATCAGGTAGTGGGATGCCTTGAGTCTTTGAGCTCTTCTTTTCTCCCTAGTTAACCCTATAGGACAAGTTTCATTGATTAGTAGATGGACAAGAGGGTCATACCAATCGTTGGAATGAAATCTTTCTTGTTCAACCTACATGACATTTAACTTGGGGTTTACATTAGCAATTATCTAAATCAAACCTTGGCATCTTACCAATTTTGTAGTCTTTAGTTCAATGTCATATTCCTAAAACACTAAAATCCACTTACCTCTCCTTTCTCTTAGCTCATTATAAGTTAGCATGAGCTTTATATCAGGGTCAGGTAAGATAGCATGCACCTTATTCCAAAGAATGTAGTGCCTAAATTTCTTTACTACCTTTACTAATGCACATGATTGTTTATAAATTAAATTATAATTTAGCTCAAAAAATTTAATTTTTTTCTCATGAAAATGATTTGATGGTCACATCCATCAATTTTTTGGGTTAATACTACAAAAATAGTATGATCAAAAGTAAAGGAGTAAAGGTAAAAATCCTTGGAGAAATATGGACTTATCAGAATTAGAGCTTGACCGATTACCTCCGTGATGTCCTTAAAGGCCTTATTTATTTCCTCATTCTAAGTGATTTTGGAATCTTTTTTTAATCATTTCATTTAATGGTTGATAATTTTTCAAAGCTAGAAATAAACTTTCTTACAAAGTTAATTTTGCCATAGAATGATTTCAGTTCTTTCCTACTATTAGGAGGCTCTATCTTTGATATAGCTTCTACTCTTTCAAGATTTATAGAGATTCCTTCCTTAGTATGACATTGAATAATATATTTCCCTTAGTAACATAAAAAATATCTTCTTTGGGTTGAGGGAAATCCCATACATTTGGCACCTTTTAAATACCTATTGTAAATGCATAATGTGGTCCTCCCTATTTTAAAAAAAATAGTTAGATCATCCATGTATATAATAATTCATTTACCTACCAAACCTTGAAAATCATGATCCATGGCCCATTATAATTTTTATCTTGAATTTATCAATTTGAAGGGCATCCTCTTGTATGCAAACATGCCCCATTTGGTAGAAAAACAATCTTCATCTTGTATCCCTGATTCACCAATACCTGGTTATACCATAAAAATCCATCAAGAAATTACATCATAGTAGAACCAAAAATTCTTTGTATAACTTGGTCCAAAGAAGGAAAAGGATAGTTGTCCATTTAGATGATTTATTTAGATTCCTAAAATCAATGCAGAGTCTTATTTCACCACTTTTTCCCTGACTAGCACCAAATTAGTGACCCAGGTAGAGTGCCTAATGGAGAATATAATCTTGGCATCTAATAAATTTTTGACTTCTTTGAAAATCATGGGTTCTAAAATAGGGTTGACAGGCCTCTACTTTTTTCTACAAGGTTTACAATCCTTTTTCAAGGGTATAGTATGGGTGATGACTCTTGGATCAAAAATCTTCAAGTCATCATAGGACCATGCTATTATTTTCTTATAGTTTGTCAGCAAGTCTTTGAATTTTTAATCTTCAATGTTCATACATGTTATTCCAATATTAACTAGTTGAGGTTGATCTTGAGGTCTAAGATTAATTACCTTATAATCCTTCCCATGCACTTTAGGAATCCTTGTGTTCTCAGCTAGCTTATCCTGGTCAAATAACCTCTCCAAGGCAATCATGCCTTTTGAAATTTTGTTGTCATTCAGCAGAATGACTTTGTTATCAAATCTACCATCCTCTTCAAGAGTATTCTCATTGGCCTCATCTATGACATGTGCCCCAAATTCTCCTAATTTGGTCATGAAATACATGATTTGTTGGTCATCATTAAAAACTTGCATATGGTTTACATCATTGAGGATTGAGGGGCATGGAATTAGCTTAATGTTAAAGTTATGAGATTCATGGTTTGGCATAAAATAGGTTTTAGTTAAGGTAAGCTCATCAAAAGCCTTATTCTCCTTCCTAGGGATGGAAACAATGTTGAATGCATCAAAAGATTCCAATAAATCCAAGACTAAACCTGTATTTCTTGAGATATGACAATTTACATTGGTATCTACTCCTCACTTAATTAACTACAATTTGTAAGTCATCATGAACCAAGAGCTCTTTAACCTTATGCCTAATGTAAAATTTCAATCCTAGAATCAAATATTCATATTTTATAAGATTATTAGTATAAGGAAACTAAAGTCTATAAGCAGATTTGAGTTCCTTTTCAATAGGATTGGTTAGAAATATTTCTAATCTAGACACAGACTTACACCTATCACCATCAAAATGTAATTTCTAAATTCCTGACAAGTGATGAGAATTTTTAGGACTACATGCCTTAGAATCCTCAAGAGCATACACTCCTAATTTAGAGTTCATCATGTTAATCTCATCAAATTCCAACATGTTAACCCTTTCATTCATAACATTATATAATATGATCATGTTCTCCATTCAAGGCTCTCTTTCCACTCTAATTTGATTTGGGACTCATTTCCATGGAAGCCACAAATGAAAATAGTCAGTGGGCATATATCCATTTAGGGCCTTTATCCACTCTCTACTTAATAGTAAGTCATAAGTGTCAGGAATATCTATGACCTGAATGTCAACAAATTGTTGGACTCTAGGCTTAGGGGAAAGTTATATATGAACATTTAATAATTTCCCAATTACTTTGACTCTAGACTTATATAACTGAGTAACAACTCTGTTAGATTTAATAGGAGTCAAGATAAGTTATTTATAAATACCTATTGGCATGATGTTTGTGGACACACCAGAATCTAACAAACAATTATGTAAATTCTTACCAAACATTCTGATAGTAAGTAGAAAAGGTGGCATCTTTATCTTATCTTTATACATAACAACATTGGCATTGTCAGTTGTGGGTGGCCTACTAGGATTTTTAGATAATAAATCTAACAATAGGTCCCTTTTCTTAGTGATCAATATCAATTCATGTAAATTAATGTTAATCTTTATTTTGTTCATGTCTTCCACAATATTATACCCAATTTTATTAGAATAATTAAATGCATCAATACTATGTTTAGAAGTACTTCCCTTTGGAGGCTTTAGGTTATTATCTGAGGTAGTATCTGGAGGCGTGTTGAAGTTGTTTGGAAGTGTTGAAGTAGTCAGGGATTGTTTCTAATCTCTATTCCTTAGAGGGTAGGTCTTCTTCAAGAACTACTAAAAATCATGGACCTCTTTAGGAATATCATCAAGTTCATTATCTTCTTGGAAAAGGAAGTCAAACATCTCCACCATGAAGGCTTGGTTAGCATATTTGGATCCTAATGTACCTGCACCCTTATCTTTGCTAAGAACCCATTCAAATGTATTTAAATCCTCCTAAAATGCCTCAAAATATTTATATAATTCAATGTTATATATCTCACCATGCCTAGAATTTTAATGTACCCTATAATAATTAGGCAAAGCAATTTCAATAAGATTTATATCCATTATTTTCTTATTAGTAAAAGATTCATTATTCTTATTATTATTTTAACTATCATTATGGAACCTATTATTGGACCTATTAAACCTTTGCAAATAAAATATCCTACCCAAACTCTCTCCAATATTACCAACTTATTTTTGTAGGTAAAAAAATTAGTGCCTAACTTTTGGATGATTTTAAAGATAGAGTCATTTTGATTTTTGGGAGCCTTAGAGTTATGAACCTAATTGCTATTAGTACCATTAGTTGGTATTAAATCTTTTAGATCACCTAGATTAAATCCATTTGTAGAAGTGTTCAAGAATTATAAGTTTTGATTAAGATGATCATGACTTAGAGGTAATTGGTTCAAAGATGGTATTTGATTCAAGGTAGATATGTTCTAATTGCTATTGGGGAACACATTAAGAGTGGGAAAATGTGGGTTGACATCAAGAATAGAGTAAGCCATCTAAACTTTGGGTTGCATTTGATCATTAATGGTCACTACTTTAGAAGAGGCTAAATCCAGAGTACTCATAGTCCTAACATCTTTCTTTATGAAAATAGAGGTCATGGGATCCAAGGCATCTTTATATATTTCCAAGGCTAAAGCCTCATCTAGTCTATAATGAGCTATAGTCCTACTAAATGTCTTTTGGAACCTAGTATTAAAATCTTTTATGGGTTCATTTGTATCCCTTTTTTCCATGGTGAATTATTGGTACAAGACACAAGGACTAATAATTTTGCCAAATTGGTCAGTGAAAACATTGTTAAAGTGGTTCCAACTGTTAATGTAATTCTTAGGCAAATTAAAAATCATTCATCAGCAACATATTTTTAAAATTAAAAGGAAATAGTCTACATGATTAATCTTCATGGACCACATTTAATAATGTTAATGAAACTTCAAATGACTTAATATGTTCCTCTATAGTTATAATACTAGTAGGATCAAATGTTGGAAAATATTTCTTAGGGTTACAGGGATGGTCATGTTTCACACCTAGCATGTTTATAGAAGAGACACCTAACCAAGTCATACCTTGATTGGGGTTGAATACATGAGTTCCCTAAATTGAGGAAGTTGGCAAACACTTTGAAAGCCTACATTTACCTTTGTCTTGCCTAGCTCTCTTATAGACTTCTAACTTGAGTAGAGGTTCACTAGTCTCTAAACATGACCTTGTTCTACTTCGTGGTAGTTCCATCTGGAGAATTTTGAATCTTATTTGAAATGTGATGTGTCAGTCCTAACTCTATAGATAATAATAATGAAAATAAATGCACATTAAGCAAAATTTGTAAAGTTTCATATAGATAACAATAAAAGACAACAATATTTTACTAAATTAGCTCAAAGAAGTGTTCAAATACATAATTAAGATCAACCTTTACACATTTTAAGTTAAAATGAACTCAATTAAGTAAAGGATCTAAGAATATTTAGTCAAAATAACTATTACTAACCTTAAATCTATTGGTTTCGTGATTTTAAAGCTATTTTCACCACAATTCAATATATGTCTTCAAAGAAGATTAATATTTGTCTAAATTATCGCAAAGACCAGTCTAAAACCATGAAGATAACCAAAATTTACATTATTATTCTTTAAAAAACACAAATATGCAAAGAGTAAAGTGATCTTTAAACATAATTCAAAAAAAATAGCAAAGATACTACAAATCTATGAAGAATTTGTCCCTCCTTCTTGCGCTAGTGGAGATCCAACTATTGATGCCTCTAAGTGTATCATAGGTTCTCTTATAGTTTAAAGAACACTTCTAATTTTAAAATTTTAAGAATTTAGAGCATGAGTATCAAGTTGTGGTAATCTGATTACCTATGATGAAATAGTGATAGAGCAAGCAAACTATTCCACAATATATATATTAGTTAATGGTTAGGATCTACCTTGACACTATCTTTACAAAGTGAATTAATTTGTGCTAATATCAGTGAATTATGATCAAATTATAATCTAAACATTAATCTATATGAGTATTTATAATGGAAACTATGTTAAAGTGATTTGGTTAAAAAAGAAGTAAAAAGGTAGGGTAAGGTAGAGAAAAAAATGTTGTTGATCTTCATCTTAAACATCATGACCAAAGTTCAAATGTTTCCAAAGCATGCACTTAAAAACAATATATGAATTAAAATAACTTAAGCTCAAATCACAACATATATAAAGAAAAATTTGAAGGAAGATAAGAAACAATGCAAATAAGAACCACATTTACTTCAAAGAATTACTCCTTTAATAAGATAGATGATGTACATTTACAAATACAAAGAAAATAAAATGAATCAAACTAAAGAACCTTCAATTAACCTATCATATGGACAAATAAATAATTCTACATTCAAACGTTACATGCTAAGAATTTAAAAGAATTATTCAAATCTAAGATTCAGAACAAATAATTGAGAAAGAAACCATATAACAAATGATGCAAACAAATTTGAACAATCTTTTAAAAATTCCTTTCTTGAATTAATAGCTCAAAAGTGTATAATTTTTGGCTCAAAACTCCCTCCTTTTTACAATAGACAAGACTTATTTTATAGAAACAAGGAAGAATGTCAGTCAGTTGTGTTAACTCATAAGTGTACAAATGTAAAGGATAGTTGTCCTTTCTATAAAGTTTCTATAATACACTAGCATTTTAAAAATGAACTAACATGTAGGAAAATATGCTAAAAAAATGCTCATGCCTTTAAAAAATAATAACCCATTTTCAAAATTTACAATGCTTTAATAAAAGAGAATATTCCTAACTAACTGGTGGACCCTGTGCTAATGAAGTCCCTTAGTTCTATTGAAGTAGCCTTACTACCTTTTGACGTTGTTCATCAATAAGTCTCAAATCAACTACAAGTTTAAGTAATATTTCATCCTCTTACTCAAATAAGTCTTCAAGGTCCCTATTATTTCTCTCTAAGGCCTTCATAATGCTCCTTGCCTCTACTATCTTTTCTTCTTCTATTAGGATCATATCCATGACCCTAGTGTTGTTAGTCCTAGACTTGCCTTGGCTCTTATTATTTACCTCTTACATGACCAAGGTGGTCCTATGTTTGAATTCATCATCATTAATGATGCCCAAGGAGCTAAGTTTTATCAGTTTGGCAATCAAGGTCTTAATCAATTATTTTGTCCTATCCAATAACTCTTTATCATCTCTAAGGAGTCTTTCCAAGCCCTTAGACCACATGCTCAATCCCTAAATTTAATGTATAATCAATCCCATGAATGTGTTGACATGGGCTAAGCTGATGGTCTTGAAACCTAGGATTTTATCCCCTATCAAGATGTTAATTAAATCCTTCATCTTATCTTTTGAACCCTGCCATTAAGTAAATAAACCCCTAGCTACTATAACTTGTTGGCCTAATACACCTTGTATTGCTTTTATTATCTTCAAATAATTAAACATGTCATAAAAGGATGCCTCAAACATCTCTATTATAGTATTAGGGATAAATAAAATAGCCTACCTTTCTATATTTTCCCTTTGCTTCTTTAGATTATTTATTTGTTGTTGCATGCCCTTGATGCCAATTTATAGCTAGGTTGATTGAGATTGGGCTAATTCAAGTATATCTTCTTCCAATATGGGGTCTTCACCTAAATTTTTACCTTCCACTAGAGTTAAACCAAAAAATGGTTATATTTTTTGAAAAATGAATTATTTACCAACAACCATGGCTCTCTTTTTAGTCACCCTCTCCAAACCTATAGTTTATGGATTAAACTAGAATCTGAATAATGATTGAGTTATTTAAGGGGGATATGTAGTCTCTACTTGTGTCTCACTTGAAGTCCCAAGAGTAGACATTTATGTGTCATTTTACTCCCCAAGGGAGACCATCTTTCTTTCTTTCTCCTCTTTTTACAAGGCAATTATCCATGGTTTGAGCTCATCATGGATAGTTATGTTCATTAACTTGGTCATGGCCCAAGAGTGTTGTAGATTAGGAATATTTTACAAATTTCCATAGATGAACCATTTAGGTATGGTTGGTCCTTGTAGCACATTATTTTCACTAAATAAATTGACCTCACTTAAAGGGTGAATGAAGATCAGTCTAGGCCTCTTAACTCCTATTGGAACTAGTGCAAGCTAAGCCTTTATCTTTTATGGGGGTAAAACTAGAACTAGACTCAAATCTAATTCCTTCCCCTTTTCTATATCAACTTCTTCAATTTTGGTTTTGGGTTCCTCCATTTGAATTTCCTCTTCATCAGATTGATAAGTATTGGACAACATCTGTAATGCATCTTCCACTATCTCACATGGGTCCAATGCCACCACATCAATGTACTCAATTGGAGATCCCAGTTCATTGGGCTAGGTTAAAGATGATGTAACCTCCCCAAGTCTCATTTCTTTATGAATCTATTTATATTATACTTTAGGCTTTAAGACTTCCACTTGTGATTATGATTATATGAGGGGAGGTCTAAAGGATTGAACTCCTAGCAAGTGGTATTGCCTCACACCAAGTTGCCAAGTGTCATCACTTCCTTTCTAGTCCCTCATTAATCTAGCTTCTAGGTTGATGCCAAATGTCTTCAACCTTTATAATACCATTTTAAATGATGAATCCATGGTGTATATTGATTCATATAATCTTGGCTGATGTTCATAGATCAAACTTATCTATTTAGCCTTTAAATATTTCACAACTCTGTCATTGGGGTTCCCCTGTCTTAATTCATCATGTTATAACTTAAAAGATTCTCTATGTCTAGCAACATATTTAATGTTGTCCTAATACTAGAAGATGGTTTTTCCAATATCTAAGGGTGGAGTATGGAACATTCCTTTCCTTTTGCCTCTATAAACACCATCAGCACCATTACATATATGGAATGTAACTACCTACTCAGCCAATTTGTCTGGAACATGGACTGGAAGTCTAAATAGAGTGCACTATTTTGCCTCAATCTTGATGATTATGTAGTTTAGATAAAACTAGATTTCCCTAATGGAATCAATGAAATTATTTTTCAATGGGCTAACTCTTGGTATTGGGCGTCTTTTTATAGCCTCAATCAAGGTAGGATAGATGTAAACACAGATAAACTAAATATGGTCCCTATACTTGAAGATATGCAACTTTTAATAGAACTAAGACATTATCTATGTATTTTTAGGTGGACATAATAAAGTTTGGGATCTCAATTATGGTGACTAAGGCATTCAAGAGATAATACATCATATAGAAGTTTTTCTTAGACCCTTTCTTGACTATGGAGATCTACCTGCATAAAGATGCATTGATAACTTCACCAATGGGAGGGGTGATATCCTTCTCAATCATAAAGTATACCAAGGGAAACCAAATTCTATCAACATAAGTGGTAGTGGGGTTTCCACATATCTTATTCATCAAGGTCATTATCATCCTAATTTGAAGTTAGAATTAGTTGATGGGAATGTTCCTACTAATTTTTAAAATCACATGGTTTCTATAATACAACCATGGGGCCAAGATGGTTTTGAAGTCATTTTTCTTATCCCATTCATTAAGTGTGAGTACATCTACTTAGGGCTTGGGTAACTTATAATAGTTCTTAAAATCAATGGGAGATACATAATCAATGCATTTATGAGTACATTCATTGATCTGCATACCTTTTTAAATTTTACATTCTTTAAAAATAGGAAGGAGGACATCTATAAAGTGAAGTGCCTTTGGTTTTGTTGCTTCATGATGAAGGCTTATCATATGTGATAAAACCAAGTCATAATATATTGTCTTGAAGGATGTAATTTTCTCATCCTCCTTTATTATGGGATGCAGCTCTTTAATTTCCCAAAATATCTTGGACCAATTATTATCTCTAGTGTTCAAAACCACAACATCAAATATTGTGTCCTTAAAGACCCTTCCTTCTGGATTTGTCATTAAATAGAGCTTTATGTCCTCTTTGTGTTGCTTCCATGCCACCATTACTATCATATTTATAAATTTCTCACTAGTGGTCTACAAATTGTTTCTAGATTAATCTATACTTTTTTAGAAGAGAATTGAGCTCTCTTTGGTTTGACTAGGGTCAATTTGAGATAAAATTAGGGATTTGTGGATACTAAGGTTTTTTTGAAAGTCTTTTCAAGGCTTTAATGGTGATAGTTTTTTATACTTAAGTGAATTTGGTGCCTTGGATTTGCTTTGGACCTCTACCTTTATACCTTTACTTTTTTGTGCCCAAAAAATCTTTGGTTTCATCATTTTATGCTTAGGTGGCATCTATGTGGCATCTAGTTGGAAATTTCATGGTACTTTGTTCATTAATTTTCAAAAACTAAGCATTTCCCTTTGAAAATACTACTTGGTCTTACTTTGTTGGATCATCTTGCATAGATCAATGTAAGTCATTTATCTCAATCCTATGAGTTTCATGTCATTGGTCATTATTTATAATAAACTATGTGGTTACACCATTTGGAAGTCCCATAGGGCTCCCTGAGCTTTGTACTTTGTTATTTATGTTAGTTGGTGTGCATTAACCACATGGTGATCTTGTAGACCTTCATAGGTTTTGTTAAATAGTTCATATAGATCTCATTTTGTTCCATCATGTTCCTTCAATCTCATGCAAGCCATAGATCCTGTAAAGGTGCACGATGTTCAAGTTAGTATTGAGACATAATAACTTAGGTTAAAGACTTTAGGATATGGTTTGTTTCATGTTAATAAAAATGATATAAACCATAGGCTAAAGTATTTAAGCTAAGTCTAGATCATGATAAAAGTGGAACCCTTAATAATAAAGGATCAAGTATAATGTTTTTAATCCTAAGGTTTTATCATATTAATAAATAAGATAGAAATGTAAGGTAAAAATTTCTAAGCTAACTTTTAATAATGATATGTTTCATTTGTTAGGTTCAGTTGATATAATAGACCCAAATAAGATCATGGGACATATGGGGACCAAGTATGATATTTTAGGCCAAAGTTTAGTCAAATGTTTAGAAACATGACCACACTTTAGGATAAGATTTGAGATAGGTTCATGGTATTTATAATTTATCCCATGAAAATTTTAACTTGGTCTATGATTGGCTAAATTCTAAATGAAAGGCCAATTTTATCATTTAATCACAAAACTCTAAACATGTTTATTCTCCAAATGGGTCTCCATTGATCCTACAACATGAAGATAACCATGTTCAGTTATACAAATGAGATTTGTTCCTAATCTTGAATTTGATGGTATTGTGGACATCAATGATGGCCTCACAAACATCAATTGATGGTCATAAGAATGTTAAATTTAAGCTCTTATAATTATTCATAGTTGCTAAAATTTGATGGTCTTGAAGATGTCAATGACGACCTCACATATGTCAATTGATGGTCATGAGAACATCAATTTTAATCTCACATAATTAACCATAGGAACTATAATTTGATGGCCTCATAGATGTCAATGACAACCTCATAAATGTCAATGATAGCCTCATGGATGTTAGTTTTAAGTCTTATGAATAGTAGGTCCCATAGGAACTTTGAATTGATATGTGTCATTTGATTAGTTTTCTATGAGTAACTACAGATAGTTAATTATGATCTATGTGATTGAGTGAGATTGGCTCCATGGATCATATTATTTGATTCATCAGTTCCACCTCACTTCATTTGATCAATGTTGCCTAATTATACATGGGCCATCAATCTTGCACATAAACACATAGTTAAAGTTAGGGCTCGAGGGTATATAAGACTTAGGTTAAAGTCTTAAGACTAAGGTCCTACTTATGTTAATAAACACAAACAAGGCTTTAGGAATAAGACATTAGTCTAAGTTTTAACAAGAGTGACCATGGTAATAATAAAGGTTGGACCAAGCTAAAAACATAATAAAAGGACCCTACAAACATTAAAGTTAGATCATGCACAAATAAAAGGGAACAAAAGGGAAAATATATAAAGGGGACCAAGCATATAATTTTTATGATACAGTTTAGTCATGTTGAAAAACATGACTAAGCAATGGTATAAAAATTAATCTTGAATCTGTAGCATTTTTAAAGTGCACCTGCCAAGTTTATTCTTGCCAATTTTGAATTTGGTCCAAAAACTTATGCCAATGTTTCTAAAGGAGGACTTCTAGGAGCTCTAAACATGGATTCAATTTGATTTTAAACAAACTAAAGGCTATTCAAATCTTGAATATGGATTAAATTGCAAAATCCTAGCATAATCTATTCAAAGAGAGCTCCATTATACCTACAACTTAAAACATGAAGATTCATTGTTATCCACGATAGGCTAAGTTGAAGTAGAACCATGAATAAAGACCAATTAAAACATGGTTTGGATGATCTTCAAATACAAATAATGTGCAAACCTCTTAAATGGCACTCTGATCAAGTGAATTTTCAATGTTAAGGTAAAAATTACACAATTTGACATATGGGTCCCCAATTTTTAGAAATAGGGGTATGTTGACCTTAACAATAGGTATATAAATAACCATAGAAAGTTGAGGAATACCTGGTCATATAATTTCTTGGTGCAGCATGAGGAGCTCTTATATACTCTAGATTCTTCATGTCTCTCACTTCTGTGTGTCCATCTGCATTAGCTACCTTTGTCTTCTTCTTTTCTTCAGGATTCTTTTCTCCTTTATCTTTCTTCACATCATCTATGTTTGAGTCTGTCTTTGTATCCTTGTAATATTTCTCTTTCTTTGCTCCAAATTCTCCTTTTTTTTTAAGTTGTCATATAGGTTAGTAGATTTACTAGTTATGGAAATTTTTCTTTTTTCATAACCAAGACATGATCTCTCTTTTGAAGGCTTTTGATATTTGATCAATTCATCAAGAATTTTTGATCCTCCTATCAACTTCAAAATTTTGTCTAGTTGTCCTTTAGCTTTCTCAATCTCTTTTCTCAAAGCCATAATCTATACTTCTAACCTCATGCACTCATTATATTTCGATTGTATTTCAAGTTTGACTACATATTTTATTCTTTTAGACTCTTCAACTTGTGTCTTTAGGCTCACTATCATTTGATCAAATTTATCAAGACTTCCTTTTGCCTTAGCTTTTCTCAATTTCCTTTTGTCCAAGCTTCTTCTATTTTGAGCTCTCTTTTCTTAGCTCATCAATTTCCTATAAAGCACAGATGAATTCACACTCTAGATCCACTTCTCCTTCTTCTTATTCATCCAAGTCTTTAAATTCTTGTTGATCCATAGAAGGTGATCCTATTATCATGAATAGGACTTCCTTTTCCTCAGCCACAAAAGCACAATCATGATCATCATTAGAACTATCACTAACATCCATTGAATCATTGTCTTCTTTTGTGTATAGGCCTTTCTTATTTTTGAAAAAAAATTCTTCTTGGGATAGTAGGTTTTTCCCTTTTTTCTACTCTCTACTTGCTCATAATTATCCCTTTTATTGTAAGGGCATTTAGCAACAAAATGTCCTATTTTACCATAGTTAAACCATTTAATCGGTAACTTACCTCTGCACTTTCTAGACCCTCTTCTCAATATTTTGAAAAAGTTGGCTTGTTATTCATCAATCTCCTTAGATATGGATGAGGATGCTTCTATTTTTACTTGGCTACTTTGAATGCAACTTCTATCTTGAAATTGTTTGCTTCTCCCATTCTCATCTCATAAATAGTGAAGGTTCTATGTAACTCATCAAAAATGAGTTTATCTAGATATCTTTCTTCTTCTATTTTAGAAATTTTAGAGTCATACCTTGATGGTAGAGATCTTAATACCTTTTTGATAATGATTGATTCTTACATCTCTTCTCCAAGGCCTATGATTACATTGACTATTTCATCCACTTTAAGGAGATAGTCTACAATTTTCTCTTCATCATTCATCTTAAGGATTTCAAACTTGCCTTTGAACATTTATAACTTGGATTGCTTTAAATTTTCATCACCTTCATAGATGATCTTCAATTTATTCTAGATATCTTTTGCTTTTTGACAATGCATCACTTTGACAAACTTTAAACTAGACAATCCACTAGAATAGCATTCTTAGCCTTGACATTGCTTTCATATGATTTCTTGGCAACCTGATCAGTAGGAGTTGTAACAGGGGATGTATATCTATTTACAACAAACATCCATACATCAAACACTAATGAAGATAAATAAGTTTCCATTATTATGCTCTAAGATGCATAGTGTTATCCATCAAAGAAAGGTTCTTTGTTTGATGAATATCCTTTTTGACTGGCCATTTGTTTTCACCATTCCAAGATCTACCTAAGTTGATTAAGCTTATTCTTAAGAACTAGGGATCTGATACCAATTTTTGGAGCACAACTAGATACTAAGAGGGAGGGTGAATCAGTATATTAATTAACGTAGTCCTTTTCAAAACCTTTTAATGCAAATTAAAACTATATGCAGATATCTCAAACACATAGATAAACACAACACAAGATATACTATGGAAAACCAAATATGGGAAAAACCACCATGAGAATAACTATTAAAAAATACCATTCTAATCTAGCCTCATAATAAGTGACCTCATTAGTTAGAATGTTTAAGGGCACCAACCCTAAGGAGACACCAATCCCCTAATTTAAGAGCTTCATATCTAAAAAAGCACTCACTCCCTAATCACAGAACCAACTCAGATTATTTGATGGCACAAATCAATCATATTCTTATATAGAGATACAACTCTAGATTACAACATAGATTCATAAATGAATCCAATCCTTCTATTCTCTATTATAGGTCTGATCTATAATTGATCATACTTTGCACTTCATTTGTCTTCTTTTCCCTTCTCTTCTCTTATCTACCCCTCTGCTTCTATGTCTCTCTATTTGATATAATTCAATAGTTATAGTAGCCTTTTCCTATGTCCTATATGTCATATATATAAAAAATTGTTATAGGGTTCCATATATTTATTATGTTCACACTTGTTTACAAACACATCACACTCTGTTCTAGACTCAATTCATTATCTCTTGAACTATAAGTTTCCCACATCTAGAACTCATGTTATTCTATCATGATTCCTAGTCTTTTACTATATATAGAATTTTATAGACTTTAGTTTTGATGAGCGTGCACATTTACATAGATTTGATCAGTTACATCGATCAATCTCATTGTCTATGTCATGATTCATGGCTTACTTGCATGTTCTTACATCTGACTATTAGACTAAACATATATTTAAATATTGATCATTGATATTACACTTGGCACCATGATCTAATGGTATTTATTCAAATAGATCAACTTTAAAATGCATCCATTCAATCACATTTTGATAGGCTCATGTTATCTGTTAGATCCTTGTACACTTCTAAACTTTAACTATTTAACTTTAAAATGTGTCCATTGATCTTCCTAATCTGAGCTTTCACATGCCATTGGATCTTCATAGATGTATGAATGTTACTTCTATCTAGTCATTAAATGTCAAGCTCTTTATCCCATCTCGGTGCTTCCTATATCTTTGGATCACTTTCACTTCGTTGATCTTATTAGACTTGTTCAATCTTTAACTCACCATTGTGTCAAAAAATCTCAAGCACTTTATCCTATCTGATTCCACTCACTCCATTAGATCTCCTTTGTATAATCATCTAATCACTGTTAGATCTTTTGACAAGCTCGATCTTTATCTCTGCTTAATTCTTGAGAATGTGACACTTGTTATTAGCACATTCCTTCTGCACATTGTTATCAATTCCTATTATAGAGACACTTGGCTTCCTCACATTACTTGATGATTTGACTTTAAAATGCATCATATATTTACTATGAAATTTCATGATTATGACACTTGTCACTAGCAAAGATCCATTTGACAAATTTACTTTTCTTACACTTCATTAGATCTTTAATGTACAAATAAGTGTTAACCATTTATCAATATTTAAACTTCAACCACTTGTCTTCATCTCACTTTATCTTGGCATCTCAGACCCAACATGATCCATTAATCTCTTCAATAATTACTGAAACTATACCTTTTACAAATTTGTCTAAGTATGAGGAACATCTCAATTATGCCTAAAAGGCTAACTTTACACCTTCATTTCTTTTAATTCACTCAACTTCCTAGTCTAAAATTTGAACCATATAAACTAGGCATGATAGTGAACAAACCTATGTGATCATTTATTCCTAAATATTTTATGCATGTGAGATATAATGCCATTAATTTGCTCACTCATATTATTTTGTCATAGAGCTAGTTATACCTTGAACTTACCTAGAATGTCAAATTTGTCTTTGCATAACTCTTGTCATGCTTAGTCAGATTACCTATAATTTAGTGCATAAGATCCTCTTACATAGGAGATTCCATCTATATATCCATTTACTCCTAAATCCTTCATATGTGCAAGATTTGACATCATAAAAATACCTTTTTATCTTTTTCTTGCAGACTAGAAATTTGACTATGTTAGAAAACACTACCAAAATCTCTGGGAGCCCTACTTTTCTCAAGCATATCTTTTGTCATGCTATGTCATGTGACCTAAGATTTAGCACATAGAAACTAGGAAAAAAAATAAATAGACCCATTTGATCATTTTATCTTGGCACTTCAATGTGTGTAAATATTTACCTCATAAATATGCTTACCTGGCTCTATTTAGCCATTTTGCAAATTTGGCTAAGTATAGAAACTTAGTGATTTTTGTTTAAATAGCCAAATTTGCATCCCCATATCTTCAATTGTGCTTCATCACATTTATTCAAATATGGCACATAAAAAATAGGGACTAATGTGATCACAACCATGTGACCCTTTTCCCCATACTCATTCACATGTGGTAATGATGATGTCATCAAAATGCCTTCTCATATTTTCCTATCATAGATGCATAAGTCTAGATGATCAATATGAAGAACAAGATGAATTCCACTCATGCACACAAGCATTCAAATCATCCTTGACCTATGATAAGATCCTTTTGCATATCCTCTAATCACCATACTCAATCTTGAACATCAATGACATACTCATAATGTCCCTTTTGACATCAATGACAATCATATTTCCAACAAATATATCTATGGATGCCAAGGAAGTATGTTGTATGGTAGATCAAGATCAATGACATGAATGAGATTTTCTTTAATAATAGACCCCACCATCAAAGGAAAATAGATTATTCCTATAGACTATCATTCACAATTGTTGTATACCTTTATGGTAATAATGTTTGCTTCCTATGATATTATTGAATATCCTATATGTTTTAAAAGCCTTAATGTACATATATTGAGTGTCAAGCCATTGTATATAAAAAATCTTTTTACTTTGTTTCTACAGATAATAACCTCTATGTACAATGGGAGGTTATGATCCGATCCTAAAGGAGAGACATCCAAATGATCAAACATTACTTGGTTATTTGTAGACAAATATCCTATTAACACTTGAAAATTGGTAGGATTAATGTATTGAGGTACACTTGACTCTTGGAGAAATTTATATAAGATGTATTTTATATACAAGAGATATCAGGATAAGATGTAATATTGAAATATTAGCTAGTAGTTTCTCAAGATGGTAAATAATGTTGTACTTGCATTCAACATTAGAGGATGATGCACTTGGAAGGGTTAGATTTTCTCATGGCACATTTGTATGATGTAAAATTAATAACATTGGCATAACTATGCATGGGATAAATACTATTAATTATATAATCAAATGGATGACTCGCCTGATTAACATTACTAGATTTTGGTTGTTCTTATTTCTACTTTCCCTTTCCTTGCTCATGATTGGGGAATGGATCTTGATATATCCCAAATTTTTGGTTGTTATATGGTTTAAATTATTGATTTTTTATTTCTATGTCACCTCTATCAATGAGGTCTTGAACATAATGTTGAAGGCGTATAATCCTATTAGTTGAATGTCCTTTAATCTGATGGTATTCAAAATACTCATCATCTTTATACTAGTTGGGTTTAGGAATATTTTCATCAAAGAGTTTAGTATTAGGCCAATCATGTTTCCATGAAGCAACTTTCAAAAAACATTCTCATGTCACCTAATTGAGTAAACTTGAACTTAGATTTTCCTTGTTTGGGTTGTCCACTAGGAATTGTGATGTTATTGATTGGTTGATTATAGGTTTGTGTTTGATGTTGAGGATTTTGAATCTTTTTGACATTAGTCACACCATCTCCAAAAATATTTTTTTCATGGCAAATAACTTTGTTTTTTCTATTAGTTAGAGGAGTTATTATTATCTAATTTAAATATTTTGATCACAGCTCTTTTAATTAATGTTATTTCTACTTGAACTTCCTTTTAATGATTTTATCAAATGTCCTTGGGCATAGAAGAAGTAAATGGTGTCCCAAGTATGAATTTAAATTTTTCATAAAGCTTTCCAAATGCTCAGTTTCAATAAATGACCATGTGAAATGACTTTCCATTGCTTTCCATCTTTGGAGGAAGGAATCAAAAGTTTCATCATTGTGTTGCTTGGTATTGTGTAGATCTAAGGTGGTCAAATATTTTTCGATGTTATAAGAGAAATGGTGAACAATTATTTTGGATAAGTCCTCACATGTGAAAATAGATCCTTTTGAAAGTTGTTAAAACCATTCAAGGGCTTGGCCTGACTTCATGGGAACAAACACAACATGTATTTATTACTATAAGCAACATATGCACATGAATGATAGAAGCCAGATATATGTTCTTTGGGATCCCCTTTATCTTTATACTTGTAAAATTTTGGGAGTTCAAAGTAATTTGGAAAATGTGTAGTCATTATACTTAAATCATATGGGTATGAGAAAATTTCCTCAAACTTGAATTATTTGTGTTGTGAGTAAGCACCATATTGTAAGCCTTGAACTATATCCTTTATGTTTTGAAACTCTTATATGAGATATGAGAATAGTTGGTTCGTTTGATTTAGTGGATTTATGGAATTAGATGGTTGACCCATGAATTAGTTTTTGTTTTATGTAATTTTATTCATTTGTTGGTTAAAGTTATTTGGAGGTTAGTTGTTAAAATTAATATTTTTAGGGTTTCAAAAAGGATTAAAATTGGGTTTATAACCAAGGTTTGGATTTGAATTAAAATGAAATCTTTTTCTACTTAGGTTTGGATTGGAATCAAATTTTGTTTGATTTAAATTTGGGTTGAAACCAAGGTTGGGGTTATTTACAAAAATTATGTTTGGATTTGGGTTTGCATTAAAGTTTGAGTTGTTTGGTGGATTGTTGTTGAAGTTCATAGATTTAGGATTAGTGTTGTAACCAAAATTAGATTGATTAAATAGATTTGGATTGGTTTGTTATGGGTACATGTTGTAGTTTAAATTAAATTCATTAGACCCTAAGGTTGAATTAGAGTTAGCTTGCTTTGGTTGGAGTGAATTTTGGCTTGGATTTTTGTTATTTTGGTTAAGGTTAAAATTAAGATTTTTGTTTGGAATATTGAAATTAAAGTTAGTTGGTGTTTGGTTTTGGTTTAAACTTGTGTTAGGATTTGGGGTGGAATTAAATTGAAGGTTGGGATTGGAGTTAAAATTAGTTGGAGTGGGATTAGAATATGGATTGAAACTTGGATTGGATGGAATCGATCCAAGAGTTTTAGAGGAAGAAGACTAATTTGGTAAAACACTATTTAAATTAAGATTTTTGAGTGTGTAAGAAGCAATACTCAAATATATTAGATGGTTGATTAGTAAATCTAGAATGAGTATTCAAGATTTGATTTTGATTGGGAACGATTGGTGAGCCTTAGAAACTTTGATTGGGGTTGATTGGTGTGTTTGAAGATATATTCAAACTCAAATTAATTTGACCATAACCTTATGAATTTGGATGAAAATTCAAATTCAATGTAATCAAATGCTTATTGGTTAAAATTTAATTAAATGGGAGGATCATGTTCAAGTTTGGGTTAACTTGTTACATGATTGGTAAACTTGAATTAAGATTAAAGCTTTGATTAGTTGGGAGAGTGATTGGTGAGTTTGAAGGTATATTCAAACTAAGATTAACTAGGTAAACATGTGAAGGTAAATTAGGATTCACATTGACTTTGGGGTTAATAAAAGGATTGGTTGGTGGATGAGATTAAAATTGCATAATCTTTTGGGTTCATTGGGTTGCATGAATTTATGTGGAGAATCCATGGCTTACTTAATATGATGACTCACATAAGATAATTTTCCCTTTGTCTTGATAAACTTAGGGATGGGGTTGTGAGGATGTTACAAGGGATTTTATACGCTCTAAATGACCTTTTGAGATAGATTTATTAGGATTTAAGGATGAAGGTTCTTTGCTTGAAATCAAGTATTGCAAGTTTTGTACATCAAAATTAAATAGGAGTTTTGCTCCAAAGCCTAAGGCTTAAAGCAAGACTTCATTATTTTTTTAAATGATATACTCATCAAAGGAGGGTAGATGTTAGATATATTTGGGCCTAACCTCATATTGGTAATCCCCTCCTTATTCTTCTTGTTTGGTTATCTAATGTAGTTTTACATGATGCTCTTAGCCAGTAAATTGCAAGGGATCATTGCCAAATGGCTCAACCCTCACATTTGGATTGTTTAACATGGCCATCTACCTAGTGATAGGTGACATAAATAGGATAAAATAAAATGACTTAAATAAATAGAATTTTTTAACAACACTAACCAAAGTGACTAAAAAAATCAAATTCTTAAACTAATTGCTTTGATTTTTTGAGAAAAATGTTTTGATTAAAGGATGTCTTGATATATTTTTAAAAACTCAAAATAATTTTTTTACAAATAAGTATATTTAATCACATGGAAAACACAAGAAAATAATAAACAAATTCTTAATTTGAATAGTCAAGTAATTACATATAAAAGGTGAAAAACTAGGATAAGGGTCATGAATAATGTTTGGGCCTTTCGATGTCACTTACTTATCCGTGATCTCAATTATAGCCTAATATTTTAAGGCACTAACCATAAATGATCTTGTAATTATCATGGCCTAATGAGCTAAATTTCAAGGGTGTGTGGAAGGTAACTTCTAACTAACACACCAAAGTTAAATGACAAAAAAAATTTCTAGGATTAAAGTTTAAACAAGATTATCTAAAGGGAGTCTTCTGAGATACCTTGAGGTATATGGAGGCCCAAAACTATGAAATAAATAGTTAAAGTATATGCACACTATTGGGTCTTATCTCAAAGTACACAACACAACCATATGGGTTTCAATGTGTTGGTAATCAGTGATATCATATTTCAAAACAATTATTGAAACCCTAGGTATTGGAACATGAAATCCTCTCATATCATGGTGTGCTTAAAACACATAACCATTTAGGCAATTGAAATAGTTGGATCTCAATTTATATACCCTACCAGTACATGGGGTTTGGCCTAATGTGTGGTGGTGAAATCCATGGTCAATAGATCCCCTAGAAAAGGAAATAAAAATTAAGTGTTCATTTTTTATTTTTGAGTATCATAACCAACGTCACACCAAGTAAAAAGTATACGCAAACACACTTGGGTAACACAAAAAATTATAGAATTATTTATAATTTTTTATTATCATCACCAATGTGATGCTAAGGGAAGAATATACATAATTCCATAATTATAAAAAAAAATTATTAAAAAGAATTAATTAACTCTACATTAAATGTTCTAATTACTAAAATTTAAAAAATTGAATTGAAAGTGTTAGTAGCAAAAGAAAAGAAATCAATTTTTGCTTATCCCTTTTCCATAGTTTCTTTGACAACTATTTTACAAATAATTTTTTAGAGAGTTTGTTTTTTATAGTCAAGGAAATCTACAACAAAGTAAGAAAAAACCACAAAAATAAGATAAAACAAACAAAATCAATTTAAAACTACTTCTAAATGCAACTAAGACAAATATTAAATAAAAAAGATGAGTGAATGTCCCACTGGGGGTGACAAAATGTCTTAAGAAAATCTATAAATGAAAATAGGCTAATAAATCAAAAGAAATCTTAATCTAAACTAATTCAACCTATGATAGAGCTATAAATAAAAGAAATAAAACAAAATTATACCTTAGCACAAAATGAATCTTCCTCCATTGTGATGTGAATTTGGTTTGCTCTCTTTGAATTTTGGTTGCTCACTCTTCCAACACAAGGGAAAATGGATAGTGTCATGGTAAACAATCTCTTATCATCTCAACATGATAAACTTATAAATAAGAAGTTTGACTAAATTAGAGGAATAACCTCTAATTTATAGAATTTGGAAATGAATGTGAACCATCCATCTTAAGATGAAGATCAAGGGATGAGAATAAAATATAATTTTTAATTCATAATGAGAATTTTGAATAAAAAATTAGAGTGGAGAACATGTGAGACTCATAAATGAATATAAAATTCATTTAAGAGGAATATATGATATAAAATTAGTAAGTGGATGTGAGGTGGATTATTAAATTATAGAAAATCAGATCATGGAAGATAATGGGTATAAAGGTGGATTATTAAATTGTAACATGAAGGACAATGGGAATAAAGGTGGATTATTAAATTATATCATGGAGGACAATATGATTATTAAATTAGAATAGTGGACAATAATATTATTAAAATAGATAATGGAAGATAATGGGAATAAATGTCAATTATTAAATCCGAATGGTGGGGGACAGGTGTAGCCTTAGGGCATGCGAAGATAATTTTAATTTTTTAGATTTATGAAAATTATGAATTTATAAAATCCATGGAATTTTTAAATAGAGAAAGATTGGTTAATTAACTTTAGATTAATTTAGGGATAATAAATAGTGAATAGAGAATAGAGAAAATTAAGGATGATTAGAAAGGATTAGAGATTATTAGGTATTTAGTGAAAAGAAGGTTAAGATCAATACAAAGTTTCTAATTTTAAGTGTCTACAACTAGATTAGATTAATTCTAATAGTAGAGACCTAGTTAGGGCTATTTCATTATATTTATACCCTAAAAGCTTTGTAACCCTCTCTATTTCTTTTTTCATAAGTGTTTCTCTTGTCAGGTTTAGTGGATCAATTTGGTCATATCTCAATACATTAAGTATCAATGGCTTCTATTTGATTATGTTGGAGTAAAGCATGTAAGCTTGATTTGGGAGTCAGTTATTTTATTATTAGAGATACTATTATATTTTGTGCACATATTTTTTGAGTGCACAATAGTAATATATACTCCTATTTTATAGGTTTTTCATCAAAAAATATTTTGTTGCATGAAACAACCTACCTTGCCTATTAAATAGGCACTCCCATGTATTTTTGATTTGGTCAGTTTTGAAGACCCACATGGATATTGTGAATATATGTTCTAAAGACACTATTGTGCATACTTACATTTTGTTTACAATGTATATGTTATTAGTGTTTTATTAATGATATGAAAGATTGATCTTACTAGTTAAAAGTTCTTTATGAACTCTAATATGGTATCAGAGACTCTCTGAGCAACCATTAATCAACCAATTTTTTGTTACAACCTCTGTTTGTTTTTTTTGGTCCTAGTCATATGTCTTTATTTGCTATAAGGTATCATTTTGGCAAGGCTTTCCTATTGTTGGCTAGGTTTTGGTCTTTATTTATATCTTTTATTGGCAACCCATACTCAAACTACACTTACCACAACCTAGCTTTGCCATCTTGCTTGGCCTTTTTTGCATTTATAGCGTGTAGATCAATTTGATGTGAAGATCTCTAAATATCATCCAGAATAATACTAATGATGGATCATATTTGGTATTGAATCTTACACATATCAAGTTTAGATATTCTTATTTGATACAGTCATAGAGATGATGGCATAGAGTATTATGATGGTGTTGGCATAACATTGGGGGTCATCAAGTGTGTTATATATTCACTCTTAATAAAATGATCATCTATAAACATATCAAATATTATAGCTATTTGTAAAATAGTTAACTGAGTAAGCTTTGAATCTTCTAGGGAGGCCATCATATGTTAGTTATTATTTTATCGAATGATAGCTGCAAGATTTGTAATAGTGAACCCAACATATGCATTATGTTTTTTATAGTTAGTAAAAAAATCAGACTCAGTCCAATAATGTTCTACTGTAGCTTTCAAAATCAGCCCATATATACCTTGAATGACTTGGATTTTTGTCAACCTTTGTCTTTTGTGTCAAGAGTGATGTATTTTTACCTTGGAGACTACTAATCTAAGCTCACCTACAATCACTATGGGCAAACTAAGCATTCTATCGATGGAGATTAGTGTTAATGTTTTTGTTGGGTATGATCTTGATCTCTAAGGCCCATCCTAACCTTCCATGACCTCATTCCATCTTCTTATTCTTAATATATGAAACCTAATCCATCTTCTTATTCTTGTTATATACATCCTACTCCACCTTATTGATCATCACCCTAACCGTAGGTTGATAGTCAACATGACACATATAGTTTTTTGATTGCCATAAGGAGCTACAATTTTTTTTTAAATACATAGTGATTTGAAGCCTGGTAATAGGTGGAATGCCTTGAACCCTAACATGTTGGTCATAAACATGATAGTGTTTCTAACACTGGACTGGTGGGTTGTCACATCTCTATAAAACACACTAGAAATCCCATTACTCCTTTGATAGATCACACAAATTTTGAAACTAAAGATACCAACTTAGTTGTTATCCTACCTTGGTGTTTTCCATAACATGGTCCTCCTAGATAGTCCACCCAACTATCTCCATGTGGCTTAGCCACCTATCTTCTTTCACCATCATTTACTTTGCTTACCCTATATTATCTCAAATGTGGGTTTGTTCACATGATTTCATTTATGTTTTGAATTTTACATTGTTTTAAAATTCAAAAATATAATCTCACTTCTCAAATATTGTTTAATGAAATTATGGAATGATTTATCAGAAAGATTAATCTTGTCAAGTTTTACAAGAGTGGGAAGTCAAGAAGTAAAACCAAAGTGGTGATTATTTTTTAGGGGAGCTTTAATTTTTTTTGGTGGTAGATTTCATTTTTTAAGTGGAATTTATTCTTGTGGGTGTTATGCATTTTGAAGGTGGTACAAATTATTTATAAAGGGAGACTTTTTTTAAGTTGGTATTATTGTAATTTGAAGGGCATTTTTATTTTGGCTTTTTTTTCATTGTTGGGATACCATTTTTTCATCCTTGTATGTCAAAGATGAAGGGTGAGGTCCAATTTGGTAGGAGGTTAGATCCCCTCATAAATAAAACAAGCATGTTCTCACTCCTTCTTACCTTCATTTTTTTGGAGGTCATTGTTATTGTTCTTGTGTCCTCTTAGACCACATTGTCATCCTTATCATCACACTTTGCACTCATGGGTGTATTATCGATAGAGTCTAATGTCTCATTTTTTAGTGTGCATTATATTTTTATGCAACTTTTGTACTCATAGATGCATTTTTAATAGAACCCAATGTCCTAAATTCTTGAGTGTGATTTTTTGTCACACACTACTCCCTTGTTTTAGTATCAACTCTCTTATTCTTGATAGTGTCTTCTATAGATTAATTGCATTCTATGTTTTATGCATCATCTAGTGATTTTTGTTGTATGGGATCTTTATTTGTGGTCCACACTAAGAGTCATGGATTATTTTTATTCATTTTTGTATGCTCCATATTGAGCACTTACTCTTTAGTTGTTGACTATCCCATCACCACTAGGGCCATCTTCTTGAGAGATATTTATTCTGTATCTTCAACATTTTTCTTTGATAGTTGACAGTCTCCTTCAAATTTGTTGTGGAACTTGATTTCCTTTTTAAGAGTAGTTATTATAGTGTATATAACATCAACATGTCAGTGTTTTATTAGTGGATTCATTCCACTATTACAAATTTTTTTACATTGCTCCACCTAGTCAGTAGTATGGGGGGTATGGTACAAATCCTGCTTCTTCAATTGGCATGGTCCTTGCTAGCCCTTAGTGCACTGCATCTTCCATCAGTAGATCAAATTTATTTGGTGAACCATTTTCACTATCGACACCTCTGATAGTCTCTTTTTATAAGAGATATTCTAATACATTCTAGTGTTAGTTATTTTTTGTGATTGAGCAATGGATCTAGACCACTCATGTAGATTTGAGTTCCACTAAGACATTCGAGTCCACCAAGTGCATATATATTTTATGGATTTTATTTCATCTAATGCATCTCTTTATAATTATGTTCAATTATTGAGTGATTTTATTTCTTAAGATACCTTGTAGCATATGTTTTTATCTCTCTCGACTTTAGTTGTTGGTACTAGTTTTTGGGTATCTTACGGTGATACATTTCATCCTTGGTGACTCTTTTTCCTAGTGTTTTGAGATCAATGTTTTTTATAGAGTTAGCCTCATACAAAGTACCAACTCCTATTTGAATTGGTAGTTATAGTGATTCATCATCCATATAGTCCAATAAGATGGATTGGTTACCATAGGGACACTTTGTATTTCACTGTGATTTATACATTAGTACCTGATTAGGCCTAGTTATCAAGACCCATCAGTCTCTTTGCTTTTCTTTTTTTCACTCCCTATTGTGTGCTTAAGGGAGAGCATTAGAGTAAAGCATGTAAGCTTGATTTGGGAATCAATTATTTAATTGTTGGAAATACTATTCAACTTTGTGCACATATTTATTGAGTGCATAATAGTAATAGATAATCCTATTTTATAGGTTTTTCATGTAACAATATTTTATTGCATGAAACAACCTACCTTACCTATTGAATAGGCACTCCCATGTGTTTTTGATTTGGTTGGTTTTGAAGACCCACACAAATATTTTAAATATACATTCTAGATACTTTATTTTGCATACTTACACTCTATGTATAATTTCTATGTTATTAGTGCTATGGTAATGGTCTATAAGAGTGATCCCATTAGTTATGAGTTCTTTATGAACTCCAATAGATTGACCTTCTCTGAATTCTAACTATATAATTTGTTTAAAGAGAAAAATTTAGATGATTCTATTGGTTTTTGGTTAGAATAGATCACATTATACATTTTGGTGTTTGTAAAACATTGTAATTAAATGAAATATCAATGCAAGAAAACTCCAACAAAGATATGTAAGTAAATCAATGTAATATCATATAAGATAATCATATAAAATGAAGAATGAATAAAACATAAATGTCTAAAAATGGAATGTAAGTGAAAACGTGAGACAAGATGTTAATTTAAGAATAAATAAAAACATGTATATGTGTAAAATTTCCTATGTAAGATAAATTAAATCAAACAAGAATAAAAATGAAAAATATCTAAAGAAAGATAATTCAAACTAAGTAATTTTACTAGAATGTGATATATGAAACACACCCTCCTAATGACATGATTAATATGATAATGATATGGTGTGGTAAACAAATGTGAAGGGATGTTTGTGAGAAAAATATGGTCCTATCTGAGGTGTTACAATGCAAATCACAAAATATAAACCAAGAGTCAAAAGAAGGAAAATGTGATCAAGGATGTGATCAACTAAAAGTGATACCCAACAAGGGGATAGTAAGAATAATGGGATGCAGATAAGTAATGCGAGGTACCACATGGGTGATGTAAACATTTTTATTAGGAATGAGACACAGTAGACAAGTGGTAAATGTTAATAACTAGAAAAATCAAAGACATAAGACACTACAATTAGTTAACACAAAACTTGGGCTAACAAGTTAAGTATATAGATCATCCCATGAAGGCTATATGAATGAAAATTAAAATGGGTCCCACCTTCCCACAACATGTTTCTCATTCCTCAAGACCCCTTATAAATCCATTAGTTTACTATGAATATTAGGTACTTATGTGATAAAATTAGGTAGAACTATAAGTATATGATATAATGAGACCTCATACCCTAGTCTACTAGCCTATCGTATCCCAATGGAAATTATCTCTACCATGAGGCCAATTGTGGAGTTTGAGCTTAGGATATGTGCCAAATAGATATAATGTCTTTTTAGTATGATCTGAATTTTAAGATTATATTTGTCTTTTGATCATTTCCTTTTTATTCTATATGTCTCTTAACTAGTATAGTCATTCAGTAGAATGGTAAGTTAAAGTATGTATATGGTACTTTCATTTACTTTCAACATTTTTTTTCCTAATTTTTTAATCTTAGTTACTATGTTGTTATGTCTTTCCCAAACCATCATCCCATGTTACACTATGGTGACACATTATGAGTGTCAAGTGGGGCATATGTATAAAAATAATATTTTTAAACTTTATCATTTACTAACACTTTATCTCTTGTAGAAACTTCTCAAGTTTCAAACTCCCTGAGTGCATGTCTTAAAGGGTGTATTGAGAAATGGGTTGGCAAATCATTGGTACTTTGTGAGATACATTGTTTTTTAATATGGCATGCCTATATCCATTATAATTCCCTAATACTTGATATCCTAATAAATATTCCTAATTATAATCCCTAACTATACCAAGATCCATGTGTTTTGACTCTATTGACCTAGTTTGATGTAGTATTTCTTAGTTCCTACCAATTTTTAAACTAAGTTAGCCTAGGTTGATGTAGTCTAAAAACTATGGTAGATGCTTCATTACTAAATCAGCCCTAGCTGACCTAGTTTGAGGTTAAACTATCATATTTTTAACTACATCAAGGCTAGATTATGCCATCAAATAAAAATTTTAGAAGGGTTAGGATCACTCACCAATATAAATAAAAGTCCCAATTTCAATCAATGGAGAGGAAAATTTATTTTTACATTGTCATTACTTGTAATTTTGCTTAAGTCTACATTTGGAGAATCTAATTCTTTGATCTTATCTTCAAGGGAAAGAACTTGTCTTGTGTAATATTGGAAGAAATAGGAGTTATTTTATCGTAGATATTAAGTCAACCTTTGTGATTCTTATGACCATAAAAATCTCTTGTAAATCACCATTGGCCAAGGGGAGATTAAGGCTCGACAAGTTTTGTTCAAGGTAAGTATATTCTAACCCTAGATATTTCATTTGATAGATATAATTTACATAATTACTAGCTTGAATGAATGTATAAATCCTTGTTTGAATCTCTTTTACACTTATACTTAGTGTGGTTATAGGTTTTTTTCAAACTTGCCATTCCCCACCTTAGGTATTTTGGACCCTCATTTCCTACCATGGTTTGTTACACTTTTTAGTTTGTTTTTAACCATCCCTCTTATTTATGTTGTTAGCTTGAAATAATATATTAAATTAATTCTAATATTAAATACCTAGTTAGGGTTATTTCATTAAATTGATTTCATATAGACCTTGTACCCTCTCTATTGATGGTGTGTCATAAGTGCTCATCTTGTTAGGTTTAGTGGATCCATTTGGTCATATCCTAATATTTTTGTATCAATGGGATATATTTTATTAACCTTATTTGATTTTGGATCTATTAGATAGGACAAGTTATAGGTCAATCATAAGTCATTATATACATATTCCACCAAACCCCTTCCCTGATTCCATTAATATTTTAGAAAAATCCCACTAGAATTCCATACCAAAATTAAAAAAGAGGATCTAGTTACTTAATTCATAAACCATGAGATCCAATCATGCCCAAAACCAAAAGAAATTAAATTTTTTTTCAAGAAGACCCAACTAACCCTATCATAAGCCCTTATAATATCCAATTTGAGTAACATTATTGATTTATTTTCAAACTTAAGAGTATACAAAATCTCATGGTCATAATAACCCCATCTAAAATTTGACTACCACTAAAAAATCCCATTTTTTAAGATACATTATGAGAGAAAGCACTAATTTCAATATTTTTAAATTACCTTTGAAATAATTTTATAAAGTATGTTAAATAGAGAAATTATTTTGAATTCCACAAATGTAGTCAAATTACATTTTTTGGGAATGATAAAAATAAGTACAATTTAAATACCATAACACCTGCTTTTATTACAATGAATCATTTACTATCATTTTTAATTTAAGGTCAAAAACATCCCAAAAATGTTGGAACATGTCCACTAGGAAACCATCATGTCCATGTGCTTTATTTGTCTCCATTTAATGGAGATCAACCTTAATTTTCTCATCTTAAAATGGTTTCAGTAGATATTTATTTTTCCTAGATAATTTTATTATTGGAATGGCCTATAAAATCCTATCCATAGATCTCTCATCTCAATTCAAATTTTCTACTAACATATTTTTGAAGAAATTCACAATGTCTTAATTACATATGGTTCATCCAAATTAAAACCATTTATATATTTAATTTTGAAGAATTTGCCTAATTAAATTCTATACATAGTAGATCAATGATTTTATTTTGTATTCCTATCACCCTCCTTAATCCATAACTCTCATTATTTTTATTTCTAGAATAGATCCTCTCTTAAATAAACTTCATAAGTTTTCCTTACAACTCCTCTCCCTGTTAAATCCAATCTACAGCCATGGGATAAGACTAATTACTATAATTTAATAACTCCAATTCCTTTTCCAAAATAATTTTTCCTTAAAACATATTATCAAACACTAACTTATTCAATTCTCTCAATGTCTCTTTCATAAATATTAACTTCTAAGAAAATATAAGCATTAAAGATACTATACCTATATTGAGACTTTCCAATAACTCTTTAAGTGATCTTTAAACTCCATATACCTCAAAAACATTATTTTAAATTTGAAAGAATGCAATTAAGGCACCCCATCAATTTTTATGGATAAATATATGAGAGTGTGATATGAGCCAGAGACATTTAATATTAAGGAATCAATAATCTAGTTCCCTTGCAGCCATGAAGATGAAATTAAAAATATGTATAGGTAATCAAAAATATTATCGATCCCTTTCATGCTTTTTGTCTAGGTGAATTTACCCATTTTTTAGATAATATCCATCAATGAATTATTAGAAATAAAATATTTAAAATCCTTCTCTAATTGAGATTGTTTCATAGAATCACGTTGTTTACCATTAAGCCTAAGAATAGCATTGAAATTTCAACCCTTTATTATTTTTATTTGTACAAATTATTCTAGTGCATTTGAAATTTCTAACCAAGTATCCATTTTTTAGTTCAAATATTTAGCCCATAAGTATTTGCAATCAGTCTTGAGATATTTTCCCCATGACATTAAAATTTTTAAGCCACCCATTTTACCCCTTCATGAATTAAACCTCATTTTATTGTTTATATATTCTAAAGAATGCATGATACTTTTTAATTTCCTTCAGTGTTACTTCTACATCCTTTCCAATTTTTTCACTAAAAAGATAGTAATTCTTAAATCTTAGACTAAGTTATGTCATGCCCAAAATTTTCATCCCAAAAACTAAAATATTACACAGGAATATTTTCTAATTAATTAATTTAATTTGAACTAATTATTCATTGTTGTTACCAATCATCCCACATCACCAAATGAGGTGTGACATGTTGGTGTAGATATTACTTTCCTACTATTTATCTTACTTAGGTGTTATTTCATTGTATATGCTTATCCACATTCATGAGGATGGTGGGTTTATGCCTTACTTGCACCTATATTAGGGAAGTTAGTCCCACATGCATTGGATGGTTAGGATTCTCCTATCTTCTACCTATTTGTATATCTCTATGGTAAACTATTTGATAGAACAAAGTGGATAATAGATAGTTTATTCTTTATGTGAAATGTATTAGCTTTATGGATGGGATAATGGATTCATGGAGAGATATTGGTTTAATAGCCTTATTAACTCTATCATAGTGTCATAGCAGTCTCTAACTATCATTTTTCTAACTGTCATTTTTTGCATTATTCATCTACTCCTTAGATAAGTTGTATGGTTCTTTTTTATATATAAGTTTTTTTAATTCATATTCAAAACATCTCTATTGTGGAGAGTTTCTAGTTTTAAGTATGCTTAGATATATTGTGTTTAGATATAATTAGTCATAATGATTTGCATTTGATTTTCTTATATTTATTATGTTGGCCATATATTTTTTTGGAGAAATTATAAAGTTTTTTTTCATAAAATCATGACTATGTTTCAAATTAATTTTCTCTTCAAATAGGTGTTTGATTCATAAAATTATATCACTGATGGAAAGCAAATTTCAAGAGGTTTCTATAAAATGGTCATAATAAAGATTATGATCAATATCCAAGGAGATATGAAGCTCTAAAGTTGACCCTGTGATTCTATTTTTCTATATTTTTTTAATGCATGATCAAAAAAAACAAAATCAGATCTTGTATTTAAAGTGAAAAATTAGAATGGAAGATTGATCTATGTGGAAGATTGTTCTTTGCCTTTGCTACAAATTTCTTTCAAATCCACTTTTTCTAGATCTGGTATAAATAACTTAATTTTCTCCAAGCATTTAATATTTTTTGGTGTAATGTTTTATTTTTGACCCATATATGATGGGGTAACCTTGTAAAAACTATATCTTTTGATCAGTAACTTGAAATCAAGTGTTATTTTTTTTAAAGTGTATATTTTTTATACTTGATCTATTGGTGTCATTTATTGTATAAAAATTTACTAAAATGTTAAGTGTCAAATTAAAGGGGGGATATATAATAACCATGGAGGATTTGCTCTCTCATTATAATTTTAGATGCATTTTTGGTTGTGACTGATGTCTTTTTTGCATGAGCTTTAGCCCACATTACTCTTTCTTGGCCTGTATTGTATTTATTATGCCACTCTTAAACTTTACACTATCTTAGGCATATTTTTTATTGAGTCTGACATCTTTTGCATGTGATTTTATAGGTTTTCATCTTTTGGTAGTTGATCATTTTAGGTGTGTTTTTGCGTACATTATGGTTTTTTTTACCATTTGCCACACTCTTCCATCATCCCACAACATGCTCTATTCTAGTTTTTGGATTGGCACTTTGACACACTTTTAGTTTGTGTCATGTCTCCATCAAATCCCATTTCTTAGCACCTTACCTTCTTCTATGGAGACACTTTTCTACTCCCTTTTTTTGGAGCATCTCTCATGATTTTTCATGCCTTATTTGACACATCAATAGTCTCCTTATATAGAGCTATTTTAGTGAATCCTAGTGTTTTCCTTATTTTAGTTTGGGGTTTTTTGGGATGTATTGTACTCATACTAAATTATAAAGTGCCATGGGGGGGTGGGGAGGGAGGACAGGGAAGGGGTTTGTTGATTTAGCCCTCATCTACCTTCATGCATTTGTGTACTCTATTTTGGTCACCTATCCATTTCTTCAATTACTTATCTCCTCCATCACCACCATAGCCATCCTCTTTGAGAGATCTTATCTATATTTTTGACACCACTTTTTTGATAGTTAACAGTCTCTCATAGCTTGAAGTATAGTTATTCTAGTGAATCTCAATGTCATCTTGTCTTTTTTGATAGTTTGATAGTCTTTTTTAGCATGATATGGAGCTATTTTAGTGTATACAATGTTAGCTTATCTAGTGTTTGAGTAGTGGATTTCAACCACTCATATAGACCTTTTTTCCTCCACTCCACCCTATCTGTAGTATGGGGGAATATGGTGTAGATTCTACTTCTTAGATGTTGAGTATTCCTTACACATACAATAATCTTTTATAATTTTGACACCACTGATAGTTTTCTCAATTGAAATTATTCTAGTGAATCCTAGTGTCAATTTTTTTGTGATCAAGTATTGGATTCAGACCACTCATGCAGATTGAGTTCCTTTGTGACTTTCTAGTACTTAGAGTGTGGACTACTTTAGCATCATCATTGGGAGGATTTATCTCTTCTTATTTTCTCTCTTTTAGGGGGAGTTTTTCCTATGGTTTTTATCCTTTTCTCCATTTTATGAGTTATATGTATGTTTTGCACTTTTTAGAGTGTTTTCTATATTTCTCCTTTGTATATGGGCATTTTATTTAGGCACTTTGTTTTATAAAACCCATATGAATATATTTTACTTGAATCCATGGCCTTCTTGTTGATTCTTATAGTGACACCAGTGTGATGTCTCCACTAGTGACACCAATGTGGTAGCTCCACCAGTCTTTGTGCTCACTTCTCACCATATTATTGGAGGGTGTTCAAGCAATACTTCATTGGGTTTATCTCTCTACCCAATATCCTAGAGTGTAGTGTTCATATTTAGTAATATTTATATTCATCACCATTCCTAATTTGACTTGGTAGTTAAATCAACTTGACATCCATGTACTTTATCAAGATGGATTGGCATCCATAAGGACACATGGCTTCATAATTCATCCTTTATTATACCCACCTAAGCTATGCTTAAGGGGGGTATTGGTGTAGGATATTACTTTCCTACTCTTTATGTTACTTAGGTGTTATTTCATTGGATATATTTATCCCACATTCATGAGGATGATGGTTTATGCCTTACTTCCACCTATATTTGGGAAGTTAGTCCCACATGCATGGGATGGTTAGGATTATCTCATCTTCTACCTATTTATACATCTATATTATATATTATTTGATAGAATAGAGTAGATAATAGATAGCTTATTCTTTGTGTGCAATGTATTAGGTTCAAGGCTATGATAATGGATTCATGAAAAGATCTTGGTTGAAGAGCCTTCTTAACTCTATCATGACATAGAAAATTAATTAATATTTTTTATTAAACCAACAATAATACTTTCCATAATCATGATACTCAACATATTTAAGAGATAATTAAGTGGTTCCTAAATCACCACACTACACGAGCACCTATTTTTATCTTAGCTATTTTTATTTCTTCACATAAATAAAAATAAACTATCATTCTTCTAATATCATATATAATCATGTATAATAATAAAATGCATAGGTTATAAGGTATATTTGATAAGTCTACCACCCTATGGATATCAAGGGAAAGGTATTTATTATAGTATTAAAAAACATCACTCCTAATTAGTACACATCTATAATAAGTTTACATTAGTTATAATCACCTCAAGGGAAACAACATACTTCTATACTGATCATAAGATAAGGGTCAATAACATCATTATTATGTTATCTAATTATTATGCTAGTGGTCTAGTAAAATAATAAATCATGAGGAATGATGACAATACAACCCTAACATATCCTATGACTTAGGACTTAGTGCCGTCATATCTTGGGTAACCTACATATTCACTCCTCAGAATCAGGATCAGATGTAATTTTCCACTTGAAATTTTACAGAGTCTCCTCTCAAACATGTCATCATTGAAAAGAGTTAGTGATCTAAGCCAAAATAAGGAATGTCAAAATATCACTATAAAAATAAGATTCTATAAGCTTTAAACATGAACACCTAAAATAAATACCAATACTCTCAAATAACCTTAACTTTAAACACTTCAACATCCTAAGTTCATTGTGCTAACATAAAAGCACTATCTCATAAGGGTGTATACAAGTGTCGATAAAATGATACATAAACCTATTTTCCTTATTATTAAATGATAATAAACTCCAATTACTTTAATCTCACACAACTCAAATATGTTTTGTCTCTCAAGTGAATCTTCATTGATGATAAAGGTTGAATTATATATAGATAAGTTTCCAAGTTCCCTTGACTAGAGACATAACTTAAGTCACCACCTAGATAAAGGATTATAACCATATATTATATTTATCCTTATGTTCTACATAGTTATTTAACAAGTAATTAATATTAATGTAAAGAAAGACATCTTAAGGTTAGTGATTGGTTCTAGTGCTAAGAAACATTACCTAAAGGTTAATAATTAGTGTTTTCATTCACTTCATAATATGCGTACATATTTTCTATGACCACCTTCATATGCAGAATCATATTTGGATGTAGTTCACCCATTACCAAAATGAATGTTAGTTCTATTTTTAAGTCAATTGGCCTTCACCACTTATCCCTAAAACTAATGTTTTCATAGTTACCCTTGTGAGTGACTCAGCAACCATTAACTGGCCCTTGTGTATATTAATCTTACCAAGGGTTTATACAAAATACCATTATATCCAAAAAATGGTCAATTAGATTATCTAAGATTGAGCATGGGTTTAATAGCAAGAGTATGCCCTACTCTATTACTAATTGATATCTCCCTTAGATCTAAATAGATGCAACTAAATCGATATCCATAATAATTATGTTTAAGGTCCCTAATTTAGACTAGGGTTTTTAAAGTATTTCCTAGGCTATAAAAAGTGTAAATTAGTCATTGGCTTAATTTTATTGTGATTTAACATGATAGCTTTCATAATAAATGATCATAACACTAGTCTTAATACATATATTCCTAGCTAGAAAAATGATAGAGAAACGATGTCTAAATAATTCCCTAAAAAAGATGTTAAATTAATCAAATGACTCGTCATTACAATTAATAATATTAATACATAAATAAGTCACATATTTTTTTTATTTAGGAAGGTAACATTAAATAGACATGTTAGAAAATAATGGATTTAAAACAATTTTTTTACTCTAGTATTAGGTTTAAAAAAACTCTTAAATTAATTCATGGGAGTAGCCACAAATTATTTTGATTATTTATACATATTTTATAACCTAGATAGAATGGGATTTCAACATTACATTAATTTTATGCCATATTAAAAAAAAAAAAATTAAACTATTATTTTGAAATGGTTTTGACAAGCTAAAAGGTGCATTGGTAGTTTTCACTTGTGAAACTAATTTAAAATCTATCCAACTTTAATTATAACTAGCATAGATATATTAAATACATTTATCTAAACTACACCAAGAGATATCAATCTTGAGGTACCTACATTGTGATGTATGTTAGATAGGCACCTCAAGATTGATATCTCTTGGTGTATTTTAGATAAATGTATTTAAGATATCTATGCTAGTAGTACCACAGGTGTGGCATGCACATTTAACAATAAATACCAATTTATGCATCATTTCATATTCATCCAAATAAGAAATATATATTAAATTCAATGATAATTAAAGAAAATAATTTAATATATATCAAAATGTGAAAATAAATATAATATATGTGATATTAAACATGTAACATTAGTATAGTTCTAAGTACTTGAGTAAAATTATTTTACATGTGAGATGGCCACAAATGTTAACCCTAGTCTTTTTGTATACCCTATATCAATTGATAATTTATAAAGAGTCAATCCTTGTGGTTTATGTATGGATAATCCCCAAGCTAGTCTTAAAGGTAGTTATCGTGTTCATCCCCTTTGTATTGGTATAATTGGAATTGTATGTGGAGTTGCATCTGTAAATGACATTCAAGAGTAATTATTAAATTGTACCATAACATATGTAGGTGGCTCCCAAGTTTGTATACTATACTTAAAATATATCCTAAAGATCCATTTAAAAGTCATACTTTTATCCATAGATTAGAGGTTAACATCATCCTTACATATTAATAACTCCACATCTAATTTATCATTCTGACCTCTTGATGGATTGGTACTACTTATTCTAGTAGCAATGCTCCGTGTAATCAGTCCTTTTAATGATTTTAAGTTCATTTTGTTATGATTTTTCACATTATCATTTGTTGTAAATAAATGAATAGCATTATCAAAATCTTCCCTGATGCTTGGGTGTAATACACTATTTGTCCTTGACATGAATAGATTCCAATCATCAATAGTCAGATGTGCATCTCTAAGATTTGTGAGCAGATGTTGAAACCTTTTTTGATCATCACTCAAAACCTTTTTTGGTCATCACTTACCATGTTTTTTACTATTTTATGGTGCTTTATCACTCACAGGAGGTAGTTGACCCAAATCTCTTAATAAAATGATTGATCTACCTCCAAAACTCATATTTGCATTTTTTGGAAATGCTTTAAAAAGTTGTGTATCTATGTTATGTAACATTTTTCCCTAATGAAACTCATTTCATCAATCAATATGTATTTTATATGCAGCATTTATTCTTGAAAACTTGTGAATCTTGTTCCTTCTAATTCTTAAAAGGTTGTGATTAGGATTCAGAGTGTTGAATGGATTATCGAATCACCAATATTAAATGTTACAACTCTAGTTGGTGCAAGTAATAGAACTAGACAACATTTCATAGTTGATGATTCATTTTCAAAAGATTCACCAATGGCACCAATTAGATGTGATTTTCCTATTCCTAATGTTCACTGAATTATCATGCATAGTGGTGTGATATTATGAATCTAAAAAAAATGTCTCATGATTATATCAAGTGCCTTTTTGTGTTTCAAACCTAAGGTTCCATATGAAATATTACTTTTTATATCATCTCGTATGAGTAACCCATTGTCTTTAATTATGATTATGAAATTTATAGATGAAGTTGTGTATTCTTCTCCTTTATATTCATGATTCATGGTGCTTGTCTATCAAGATATCTTCTTCCCAACATATCGAATTCTGATACTTCCATAATTAGCCCATGATGTAGCCTTGATATGATTTCCCACTCATGTTCCATTGTATTTTGATGAATAGATTGAACATCATCAGATTCAACATTACTTTGACTTTTATGGTCATCAAGCATAGTCCTCAACTCTACATGCCAAGGACTATAATTCAGTGATTCCCAATTTGATGTTATTATATCATCATCAAGTCTAATATCTCTTTTTATATTATGAAATGGCTTGTAAAGCAATAACTCTGACCAACATAAATCAACCCATTTTTCTGATTCCCACACTAACACTGTAGTAAACCTTGGGAACACTCTCATAATAGTTGTCACACTCTTGACCTCCAATTTATTATCTCACCTTCACTTGGGATTATATGACCATGATCTATCTGTCTCTATAAGTGAAAAAATTTCTATTTTATAAGGTCTGTTCATGTATCCATCAATGAAAACTTTTAAAGGTTTATCATTTTTTGGTTCTTTAGTATGTGTCATCGGTTTGAACACTTCACTTAATGAATTTTATTAATTATATTTATACAGTGGACTAGAAAATAAAAATTAAATTTTATTATAGCACACTTAAAAAGTATATCAGTAACAACTTATTTTTGAATGAAATACTTTTCTAAATTTATCAGGTGAGTCCTTTTACAACTAGGGAAAGGGTCCATTATTTAAATTTAATAACCATTTATATATCTATCCACATAAAAAATGTAGTCTTTAGATATTTCCATCTTTTATAAATTATTACCAATAAAATTCATTTTTAATTTTAATTTTTTATTTATTTAAAATAATTATCTATTCCAAAGTGTCCTTCAAAATTTACGACAATTAATTTTTTTTTAAAAAATAATTTTTTTTTTTTTTTTTACTATAATCCTTTATTAATATAATTGTTACCCTTAAAAAAATGTTCAATAGGTCAAAAAAAAAAAAACCATAAACATAAATAAACAACATAACTAACCAATTAATTATTTATAATTATTTAAGATATAACTATTTAAGGAATGTAACTAACTAATTAACCATTTAAGATGTATTTTGATTCATTTATGTATGTATAATTATCCAATCTATATATATATATATATATATATATATATATATATATATATATATATATATATATATATATATATAGATTGGATAATTATACATACATTATATATATAATAGTTATATATAATTTTAATATAATTAATAAATTAACTATTTATAATTATTTAAGATAAAACTATTTAAGGAATGTAACTAACCAATTAACTATTTAAAATGTATTTTAAATCATTTATGTATGTATTAATTATCCAACATATATATATATATATATATATATATATATATATCTTAAATACATTTATATATAAAGCATTCAAACTTTTATCTAACAATTTTAAAATACAATAAATCTATTTAATTATTAATTAATAAAGATAATTTATCTATAGATTTTAATAAAATTATATAAAATATTAATAAATATATTAATTTATTTTAATTTTAAATAAAATTAATTAATATTAAAAAATATTTAAATTTAAACTATATATTATAAATTTGCGTATACATAAAAATAATTATGGATATCAAATATTGAAAAAAATTAAATCTAAATCATATATTGTGAATTTACACAAATATAAAAATAATTAAGGATATCAACATATTTATTATGTACTTTGAAAATAAAACATAAATTTATGAATTTAGAAGTCTATAATAAATCATAAAATTATGGACTTAATAAAACAAAAGAAAAAACCCTAAAACTGAACCAAAAAAATCAAAATAATTTTTTATTATATCATGGCATATAGAAATACCTGGGCACACAAGAATGGTGGCGCAACAATATAACTTGGAGGAGGATAAGGTTTTCGAGAGAGTTGGGTCTGCTTTGATATTTTTTATTTTATGTTTTATTATTTGTATTTATATATTTTTTAAATCTTTTCATATATATATATATATATATATATATATATATATATATATATATATATATATATATATATATATATATATATTCAAATAATGTATTCATTAATTACATGTTTTTTGGTCGACTAATTTTTATTTTATTTTATTATTATGTCAGCTTAACAAAAATAAAAGTGAACAACTCAAACCTTTACACTCTTGGTTATCATTGTAGGTTACGCCTCTCAACGTAATTATCAATAATAAAATTATTTATTAATTAAACTAATAAATTTTAACCATTTAAAATATTTTTAATCCTTGACTAGATAAATTTTAATTCTAGATATTTAATAACTACAATACAAACTAACTTTAATGATATAATAAATCACCAATAATTTGCTTTTGAAAAGGTCTTCCATAGTTGACCCATTTTAAGTAAATTGTTGATGATAAAAATTAACTAGTTTTTTCTGAGATATTTTTTATTTATTTTAAAATTATTTCAAGTTCTATATTGAGAAAATTTTGGCAATGGGTATTTACTTTTATTCAATTCCAAATAGGTTTTCTAATTAAAACAAGGAGTGGTAAATCAATAAAAACCTTAATTTTTTGGTACATACTAAGTTTATAGTTCATTACTTCATTTGGATTTGTGTTAAAAAGTATTAATTACTTCTTCCCTCAATTTACAAGTTTGGGGTTTTAGAATCAAAACTAATGGTTAGAGTAAATATTTTCATATGTCATGGAATTGGAATATAATTTAAAAATTTAATGACCAAATTAATTTCATGCCCCATCAAATAACATGGCCTTTTCCACATCATAAAAAATACAAATTATGGTTTGAAAAAGTCATGGAGTCTATATTACTCATATAGATTTGATTGTTTGGGTTGGTATTTATTATTCAAATGATAGAGGGAAATGTAGGCCCTAACTGTTTGTGTTAATTCTTATTATTTAATAAGCCATGGCTTTAACAACTGATAATTGGACTAAATATTGAGAATATTCCTCTTGTTAATTGATCTCAACTCTCATAAATTCACCTCTGCAAGTTATGGCCAAAGAAATAAGTTTTAGTTCTAATTGTATGTAGGAGTAGTCTCTTGTTTACAAATAATAATTTCATGATGTTAGAATAAATAATGTTGAAATATCAATTGGTTAAGATGATTTGTTCCATGACGAAGAAAGAAAGCTTCAAACCTCAGAATTATTTCATCGTAAGATCATTTCCCATAAGGGAAAAAAATGGAGAAGTGCCATGTCACACATTATCAAATCATTTTATTTAAGGGCAAAAAGAAGATAATAGAAAATTAATTTGTTGGGTACTCACTATTATGAAATGACAAAGATAAAATAGTAAGCTAAAAGCATACTACCATTGTTTATTCTCGTGGATGATATTGAAAGCATTATTCACCCATTTATGAAATAAAAACATGTGTTATGGTTTTATGGTATAGCAAATCCTACCCAATCTCTTATCTAAATGTTCTTTGGATGGAATTAAGGGCACTTGTGTATGGTAATCTTGGTCCAGTTTCATTATCCATAGTGGACTACATATTTTCACAAGACATTCATGGTCTTTATTAATTCCTAAGAGATCCCATAGACTGTTCAATCTCCTGAGCATTATTAAAATATTTAATTTATAACTACAATGAATATAGCCATGAATTAAACTTGTTACTTAAATTCATGAAAACTAATTATAGATTATGATTAGACTAATTACACTTAGTTGTGAATAAAATTCTAAAATAGTTAAATGAAAGACGCATACCTGATTATCTAATAGGGAGTAACTACTTTCAAGAATTCTTAGACAAGTTACCTTATGTGATGGATTTATTCACTTAATTTTATCAATAACCACAAAAATCAAAAGGGTAAAGAAGGAAGAAGTTAGTAGTTTTCTATTTTGATTATTGTTATTGGGAGTGGTCTAAACCTTCAAGGCCCAAATGATGAAATTATTTAATAGGATTTCATGTATAAATGCATACAAGTTACAAGTTTTTAAAATGAGTTTTACTTCATATCATATTCAATAAACAATATTGTATAACCAAATGGACTTGGTTATTTTAGTTTTTAGTTTTTTTGTGTGTAATAAAAATAAATTAACAAATATATATATATATATATATATATATATATATATATATATATATATAAAAATATTTCAAATGATATACGAGGAATTTTTTAAGTGAATAAAGATGCACATAGCGGTACGTATATGTGTATGTGTGTGAGAGAGAGAGAGATAAAAAATTAAAATTATATATATATATATATATATATATATATCTGTGTGTGTGTGTGTGTGTGTGTGTGTTTTAAACTTATTTGATTATATAAATATATATATGGACTCAAAACATAAGCAATTAAAAGATACATAATTTATCCATTCACAAGTAAGGGGATATATTTGTTTGAAACTTTTCAATTATACTACAAGAATACAAAATAATCAAACATGTAATTAAAATTCATCTAATTTCTTACATAAGTTATGATAAATAAAACAATGAGATTTTGTTCCTTATGTTTTTCAAATTATGAAATAAGGAGATGTTATATTTTAAAGGAAGAAAACCACCTAAATTTAGAGGGAGATATTGAGATAAAACTAATTATATTTCATTAAAAACCAAAAAAATAAAGGTAGAGTGAGGAGTTTTTACACTTTTATTAATATGATCAAATAAAGTTAAGGTAAATAACTTACCTCCTCTCCACCACTTGTCAATAAAAATGCTAGTCTCAACACTCCAATAAGAATGGTCTCCACCTCAATCTCCCAATCTCCTTCCCTTAACTAGTTCCCCACAATTGATGTTAAATAATCCATTAGGGGAGTAAATTAAATATAAACTTCTTTCACAAAGCTCAAAAAAAAATTCATTGATGGAGGGAGTACCCTCCTTATAATAACATACATTTCTCCTTACATATCCATTTTTTTATTTACATTGTCCATGTGGATTTACTTCCACAAGTAAACCTACTCTTACACTTTTATTACATGTCATTAATTTTTTTTACATATCCCATATCTTTCTTACATTATTAATAAATTATCTTACATGTACTATGTGGGTTTACTTTCTCAACTAAACCCACTTTCTTACACACGTATTTAATTCATTACATGCCCACATGGGCTTCTTGCAATTCAATAAATTTTCTTACACACTTCAACTATTTGTATATTTCCACGAAACATAGACTAGAATCCTAGGTCCTATAGGTTACCTAACAAGCCTACTAGATAGAGCTCATATCCTTCCTACAAGTCCTATCCACTTGTTTATTTTTACTTTTAAAAATTTAAACTTTCAATTCAAATTTTATATATATATATATATATATATATATATATATATATATATATATATATATATATATATATATATTGGTTAATTTATATTTATGTAAACATCTTAACATAAAACATAAAAATAAGTGTTTAATTATTTTCACAAGAAGGGTAAATAATTTATAAATACACTAGGGGTCATCAAATGTGATGAAATATCAAATTTAATAAGGGAAAAGGGGCTCAATCTGAGGGATATTAAAATTTAAATCATATCTTGTAAAACTCAATATCAAGTTTTCTCATATCAAGTTTTCTCACATCAAGTTGGTATTTCACAAGACACTTCTTATTAGGATATTTAATGCCCCTAACATTCTAAGAAATTACTAACATGAAAATATTGGAGGGAAATTCTTCCTCTACTATAGGACAATAGAATCAAATGTTTTTTAGAATCTAAACATTTATAAAAAAGATCATCTTTCAAAGTTGAGACTATCTCTTTATTACACATTTTTTTTAATTTTTATACCCTTTTTCTTTAGACTAATCTAAATATCCTACTATTAATGGTCATCATTATCATTTCCCTCAACTTACACCTCAAAGTTCCAATTATTGAAATATCCTTGAAGGGAGAATTATGTGGATATATACGTTAAGTAAGAAATGAAATAAATTTTGAATATTATCTTATGAAGAAAGTGGTGTAATTTATAGAAATGGATTATGAATTTCATCTACCTCATATACATTTTTAGGCCTGATTTCATTAAGAACTAAACACTTATTGACCAAATTATCATTAATTACTTTTGTATCTCATTGTAAAGTGTATCTTACCATAGAAACATCATCAAAAAAATTATAAGAACATCTTCCACATCCCCCTTCAAATGATCCTTCCCCAATATTAACTCAACCTCTTTAGTATCCTCATCCACATTGACCTCTATAAATTCATTCAAATCTCATTCACAATAGCATATATTAATTTAGACACAACCTTAAAGATAACCTTATTCACAACCTCAAATATAACCTCATCTGCAACATCATCCCCAACCTCATCCAGCTTCCCCATAGTGGAATAAAAAATATGTGGCTAAATCATAATAATATCACTTTTCCTTTAAATAAAATACAATACATATTTCATGGTCATATTTTATTTTACCATCCTTCCATATTCCATGTTCTATTGTGAGAAATCCTATATATTTATCTTTCCATTGAGACTCTGACTTTAAGTTTAAAAAATCCATTTACAATATCCACAATAAATTTTTGTGCTTAAGATTTTTCATTTAGGATTTTATGATTTTTCAAATTATGTTTGGAAAAAACTTCTGGTCTCCTAAATTTACCAAGTAACCCGATATGTCTCAATTATCTCCTTGCCTCATTAAAAGGTGTTTTTTATGGAGTATTTAGATTATAATTATTTAAAAGACATAATTTTATAATGTAATTCATCGATTTACAACTGAAACATCTCTTAATAGTATCTTCATATTACACTTTATATGTATAAATATCATCCCTAGAGGAAAATTGAATATGACTTACTAAATGTTCTTGAAATTTCACCAAAATTTTCATTATAACATATATGATATATATTACATAGACTTCCTAGGATAAAAGGAAACAAACTTCCTTAAAATAATCCCAATATACATAATAATTACATCACACAAATATTCAAAGCATGACACACAAAGTCATGTCCAAAGGTGTCTAAAGACATCTCATATTTTCTAAAATCTGGTTTAAAATTGTCTACCCAAGTTTGTATCTACAATCTATGCTTCCCAAAAATCAAAGTCCTTATATTAAGAATGTTATACATGTTTCTACTCTCTTCAAAAGAAACAGTGAAAAAATCCTTTGGAAGGAAACCTAAAGACTTCCAAATTACACAAGCCCAATAAGCAAACATTTCATATTTTAATTTTTATAGAACAATTCTTCCTCCTAAAAGCATACCAAAAAGTTAGTTAGTGGTCATAATTATTATGAAATATATAATTTATATATCATAAATCACAATCTTCTTCATTATCCCCAAATGACCAAGTGCAATAAAACTCATTTTGGGATTAGAATCTTGAAATATAGTGCTAGGTTTCTGCCCCCTTCAAAATTTATTTGATTGGCTCCAGAAGTAGGGGCAAATTTATTTTTGAAATTCAATCTACTCTTTTTCATCCCTCCTTATCTTCATCATCTTCATGAGTAGAGTTTACTTTTGTGTCATCAATCATAATATTTTTGTTATCTTCAAATAGACAGGTACATCAAAACTTGTTTTAGGACTAGAACCCTTAGATCTAGACCTAGGATTTTCCCCCCTCCCAGATGTATTTGATTAGCTATATGGGTAAAATTATTGTGTAATTTGTTTCTATTTTTCTACATACCTTCATCAAAATTACCATCCTCTTGGGTAGAGGTGGCTCATTTCTCATAAAAAACCACATAAATAAGGTATTTTGAAAAATAATTTAGTCTTTCTTCTTCAATTTGTTTTCCAATAAAATAAGGATTTTTAGGTTCAAGACAAACAATTTGTTGGAAAATAACATTAGACTTTTCTAGATCTAAGTTTACAAGAGAGAGATATACTTCCATAAGCCCCTATATATATGCAAGCACCTCCTCCACATAATTAGTATTACTATATAAAATCTTTTCCATGGAAAATTCTAGAAAAAGGTCTTGTTCAAAATACTTCTTCTTGAGATCTTGAAAGAGGTCATTAAATGGTTTTTAAGTTCATAATTATTTATAAATACTATGTACCTAATAAAAAATCCTTTTATAATCCTTTATCAAGGATGAATATAACTTTTCCTCCAAGGAATACTTATTCCTTATCTCATGAATTAAATTTAACCAAAGCCTCTTATTTTCTATTCATTTTATCAATTTAGGATTCGAATATTAAAAATCAATATTTTCCTTCTAAGAAGATAATTGATTACATCATCATCCCATAAAGGATTCAATTATTTAACCTCCCTAATAAATACAATGTTAATGACCTTCCTTATATTTTTTACTTGCATCCTATAAATATATGTGTTATATTGATTCATGGGAAAGTGCATCAAAGGACTACAATAACAAACTCGTATAAATTAGAACATATTTATCTATAATTAATTAAACAAATCCACCTATAATTAAATCAATTGAACTATCAAAAATATTGTATGTTATTTCCTTTGTTTGTTCCATATATAACTTATCAATGACGTCACAAAGATGCAATTACATGATTATTCAACCAAAACCTTATTCCTTAATAAACCTATCTTATCAATCCCACCATATCCAATATTTAGAATATTGTCAATCATAATTTTATTTGAATTGCATTTTGTATTAAAATCTTTAGCCCAATAAAAAATAGTCTCCATATCTACTTTTGCAATGTCATCCCAAAATTGATTTACAGCCTAACCCTCTTCCTCATTCAAAACCTCAAACTCAACATCATATATAAACTAATCCTCAGCCTAAAACAACCTTATCCATAGCTTCATATGTAGTTTCATCCACCACCTTATGCACAACCTCATACATAGAATCATCTTCAACACCATCCATAAGTCATATGTAGCCTCGTGCATAATTTTATGTATAAAATCATCTATAAAATTATATACTTCCTCCATTCTTATTCAATAAATCATCATAAATATAATGGATGTTATAGTCTTACTAAACACTTAATTGTACATAATACTTTAGTTTTAATATTAACCTAAGTAGTGTTCACCCTATTAAATTAAATTAATTAAATGTAAAAATATTTTTTAATTAATTGATAACAATGAATTAATATTTAATTAATTATTATTATTATATTTAATTAATTAAATAATAGGTTTAATTTAATTTAAAATATAATAATCTAAACATAGTTATATTCAATTTTAAAAAAAATGTCAGGTTGTGATGTAGGGTGGTACAAATGTGGCACAACTTGTGCCACCTTTGTGTTACCCTACACCATGAAATTAAAATAAATATGAGAGGTTCCATATACCATCCCTTCTTTCATTTTCTAATTTTTTTTTACCATAGATAGATAGTGAAAAATATAATGTGACATAAAGAGGAAAGGTTAAGAGAGAAATTAATTATGCCAAGGGTCAAATGTAGAGGAGGGTGTAGACACTTTATTTTAACCACTTCCATGTCTAAACTGTAATCAAGAGAGATATTCTATAATCGCATGAAATTTTCACCATAAATTACCATTTGACCTAATTTACCTACACAACTACCATTATAACTCAAAATCATAGTGATGCATCCCTAATTTAGATAATGGATCATATTGCATCATTAATTTTACCAATTGCATCCTAAATTAAATCAATACTTTGAAAGTGTCTTCACAAAGGTAATTAATTGAATACTTGATTGACAAATAGAAACATTTAAAAAACCCACCATTATTCTAATTATTGATTAATCCCACTTAATTAAGCCTAATAATTTATGTAATAGGAAAATCCATGGATTTGAAATTATCCTATTTTTTTAAATTCAAAATTGGAATATTGTCTCACAAATGGATGGCATCATTAGGAAAAGTGTGTAGGTAAGAAAGCTTACAAGCTCTTACACCTCTCTACCATAATCTTCCTCTTACACACTCTAAGAGGACCAATTACTACTCTTTTCTTCCAATGTGTCTTTCATAAACCAAAAGGCCTTAAATGGAATATCTTACACACTCCATGCGTGTAATAATAGATTTGAGGATTAATTCTTAACCTTCCACTTTGAGATGAGATGAATGGTTCATAATGATTAAAAAAATCTATAAAAAATAACTTCACACCTCTCATTTCAATAAGTTTCTCTATTGAAACTTGCGTTGACAAATTACAAAAGGGATTTCAACACTCTCATGATAAGGTAAATCCAAATCAATTGCAGATAAGGAGAGGTGCTTCCCATATGAGGACTAAAGCAATGACACTTCTACATCTATAAGTTAACTCAACCTCTTTAGACTAGTCCATAAGTGAATCTTCCAAAGAGGTAAAAGCATGGTTATTTACCTTCAATTGAAATTCTTTCTAGTCTTATACAATGCTCAAACTAGGGATTAGACTTGACATGTTATGTCTTCAAGTTGTTTTAATTTTATCCACTAAAATTTCACTAACCTCTTTTATATTATTGATCTGCATAATGTCCCACCAAGTGTGCCATTATGTAGATTAGGAATCCAAGATAGGTTAGTCAAATTTTAGTTAAAAAAATAAATCTAAATTAAAGACATAACATCTCAAGCCTAATCCCTAGATTGAGTTATGTGAAAAACAATCAATAAATGTATATTAGAAAATAAAAATAATGTTTATACCTCCTTAGAATATTTGCTTGATAACCAGTCTAAATAGGTTGAGCTCAGCTTTTAGATGTAGAAGTCTTTGGAAATGCTTTATTCCACATGTGGGAAGCACCTATCCTTGTTTTCACTTGATTCTTGTCTTGGCTTGGCTTTGGCATGAAAATTGGATGAATAATGGCCTTGAGATTTCACAGAGCTTCACTACCTTTGTTGACCATTATGAAAGAGTGTGTATACCCTTTCATTTATAGATTTGGAAATTTATGGTTGACCATCCATCTTGAGATGAATATAAAGGGTCCAAATTTAATCCTCCATTATCATAAATGATAAATATAGACTGTGTAATAAAAAGGATGGAGTGTGTCATATAAATTCAAGAGATTAAAATCATGACCCCTTTGTGTGTGTAAGAGGGGTGTAAGAGGAAGAGTGTATAAGATGGGTGTAAGATCTTGATTTCATTCCTCTTTCCCATTTAATTCTTGAATGACATCACCTACATTAGGTAATAATCCACTTTTGACTTTAGAAAAATAGAATAATTTCAAACCCATGGATTTTTCTATTAGGAGTAGATTATGTTAATTAATTAGGTACTTAATTAACCATTAGAGGAAAAGTGATTTTGGTAAGGTTGAAAGTGTTAATATAAGACATAATTATAATTGACACAAAGTGTCTAATTTTAAGTGTATACATTATATGTTCAACAACAAGACCATTATTGTTTCCAAAGTGGACCCACTCAATTACTTACTTTCCAAGGTAACTTTGACTGCTCATATGGCCAAGTGGATCATCTTATTGAGTGAATTTGAGATTGAATATGTTCATCAAAAGGCCATCTAGGGACAAGTACTTTCAAATAAGCTTGCCAAAGCACTTTTATTTGCTACCAAGCCATTCATTTTCAATATCCCTGGTGATTCAATCATGACTCTAGACATCACTTATTTTGAGATTCAACATTGGACCCTTTATTTTGATGGGTCCTACACTTATCATGGATCAAGAGCTAGTATTTTATTCATAACACCATAAGGGGATATCATTCCCAAAAAATTTCACATTAGTTTTTCTTATACCAATAATATATAAGAGTATGAAGTACTCATTTTAGGGATTCATCTAATAGTACAATGGAATATCAATAAATTGCATGTTCATGGATATTTTCAACTAATTATCAACCAAGTAATAGAGAAATAACATACCAAAGATGACAAGTTTATTCCTTACAAGAATATGCTGGACCATCTTAAAATAGAGCTTTGAAGACATCCAATTTGAATACATTCCAAGAGTCAACAATAGATCTACCAATGAAATGGAAATAATGAATTCCCTAATAGTAATTATAAATCATGTTATATATTTTACCAATTTCTTATTAGACATCTATTAATGCTAACTCATGAACATTCTAAATCTGAAATTGTATGTGATATTATTGGTCCCAGGTCGCCTAGTACTCTTATATATATGCCTACCTTCATGATAATATTATCCCTTCTAACTTTTCCCATAACAAACAAAAATTCTTCATTCATAACACTTCTCATTATACCATTCTCATTTACAAACTCTATCATAGAGGTATGATGGAACTCTACTTCATTGTTTATCTTTGTTAGAGTCTAGATTAGTGCTTAAAAAATTACATGAAGGTATTTGTGTGGCCCACACTAGTGTCATGTTCCTTTTTAAGAAACTCTTACGTATATGGTATTACTAGCCCACTATGGAGGTCATTACATGTGCTTATATAAAAATGTGTATGGCTTGTCAAAATTATGTCAATCTCATTCATGCACCAATTTAACCATATTAGTTGATCACTAAACCATGGCCATTTTCCATATGGGGACTCAATCTTGTAGGGAAAATCAATCATGTCTCATTAGACAGCCATAAACATATCCTCACTATAACTAAATATTTTACTAATTAGTTGAATCCATTCCATTCACTTATGTAACTAGGAATCAAAATTCAAAATTCATCCTCAACTATCTCATTTTCTACTTTAGCATTCCCTCTAATCTCATTTCTAATAATGGTGGAACTTTTCAAAATAAGGATGTTAAAGCCCTCTGTACCAAATACTAGATCAAGCAACACTTATCTAATTTATATTTTTCTCAAAATAATAGACAAGTCAAAGCATCTAAAAAAACCTTAATCCAAATCATTAAAAATATTTTTAATGCTTTTGGTCATGATTGTCATTTACAATTATTTCTCACTCTATTTGGGGCTAGTTTCTTCCCTCCAAGGGCTTGGGGGAATTAGTCTAATGTTAATCTAAGTCATGGAATCCTAAAATGTTAATCTTAGTTTATTATCATCAATCTTTTGTCAAATTACTTTAGATTAACTCATGCCACTTAGCCAATAGCTAGCCCACTTTACATAGACTTTTGACAATTTGACCATTAGTCCAAAAGATAATATGGTATTAAAACCACAACAAAACCAATAGTCTAGACCTATTATTCCATTTCCCCTCTAAACACCCTTATCTATTGATAAGCCACATGTGCCCAAGTCTAATAACTACTCGATCAGGATATGTCATGATCCTTCTCCCAAGCATGATTAAATATGTCCACTTCTAAATCAAGATCAATATATTTAAATCATTGTCAAAAAAATTATTGAATCATCCATCTTTAACCAAATCCAAACCATTATTAGTCCACATGTATTTGATAAAGGACCTCTATTTGACACAGGACCCATCTTCAATGAGCCCATCTTTGAAGAGATTATTATTATTGAGTCAAATCCCATTATTCAACCATTTCCAAACATTCAACCAATGTCAAAATTTCCCCTTTTCCAAACATTAATTCATCCCAAAGCCTCCATTTTTAAGTGAAATGTGAACAATGTACTTGTGAACAATATAATTAAACAATCCCTCTCTATGATTACTTCAATATCAGAATCAAGTTTTATTTCATAACCAATATTAGAATTGGTCATTATAAAACCAATATCATATTTAACATTAGAATCATAAATAATGTTAGCCTCAACATTAGATTTGAAATCCTCTTGAGTCATAATCAACTTTAGAATCATAAGATATTAATGGATGTTTTAACATTGGTTTCACACTTTTTGCATATCCAATTGAAAACATTTATGATCCTTTCATAGTCTTTTAGGAAGCTTCCTTTAGTATCAACACAAGTTCTCATAATAGCCACTATAATAACTATGTTCATTTTTTCCTTCCATTACCATTACCCATGCCTTTACCATTAACTATCATATCCATTACATTGATATACCACCTCCCATAAACATCGATTAGGACCAATAGAATCACATTATTGAAATCATTCCATTGTGACATTTCAATGGAAAAATTTATGGGGAAGTAAGATAATATCCAAATAGAAGAAAAATCTCCTATTGAAACATTTTTTGAGGCATTAGGGGACAATCCAAGTCTAAACTCATCATATTCTATTGAAACACTATTTGAGGCACTAGATGATATTCAAAATCAAAAATCAAAATATTTTAATGAAACCTTGCTTAAGTCACTAAGGGATAATTGAAATAGATTATCAACATCCCTTAATGAAACCTTATTCAAGGTGTTATTAGACAATCCAAGTAAGAATAATCAAGAAGAATTTGTTGGTGAAAACCTCTTTGAAGAACCAATATCTAAGCCAATTAGTTCCTCATTAATTAATGAAGAATTTAGTGAATTCAATATTATCCCTACCACAACCAAAATTAAGTAGAATCCAGAATTAGTAATAATGTGTGTGATTGAAAATCCCAATTTTAATTTGTACACCAATCATTTTACATTCCATTATGATCATATTATTTATTCAAGTCCTATATTACATTATCTAATCAAACCATTTATCACATGCCTACCTTTCTCTACCCTTCTTAGTAGCGCTCTTTTTTTAGAGGCTATAAAGACATCTTGTTTAGAGGTTTTAAGGAATTAGAATCAATGACCAATGAAGATCATGACAACACTCATCTCAATCATAATAATAGTAGCATCCTAAAATATATACCATTATGATCAGGTATTGATTCTATAGAAAATGGTCCACATTATACATCTCATAAACTTCCATTGAGTTGAGATGCTAAAAAATCTACAAAAATTAAAAAAATAAAAGAAAGATAAATAATATAGTCTTCAAGTAGCTTAACACTTAGGGGTAGACCTATATGAATTATAGATAATCTCATTTAGGCCATTTTAGTCATTCAATCATATTTAACTTATCTTGTCTTATAATTACCATTAGTCTTCCCATCTTTACCTTGTTATGGAAGTGGAAGGTATATTGAGCCCTATTTGGGAAATATTTTGGCCTATTATATGTGTGACACTTTGATGAATGGACACATTTGGTTCTAATATGACAGGTTTTTGGATACTCCTAGTCATCCTTTCCCTAATTTTTATTCATTATCTTGTACCATTTAATTATGTTCTTATGCCCTCCTATTTTTCAACCATGTTGATTTGTAATATCCCCTATCATGGTTGGACTACATTGACTTGAGTTCTATTTCAACTATGTAGGCAGTGCTTAGTGTTTAAGGTTAGCTCAATCACCCTTTTTCCACACTCTCAAAATTTTATAAGTAATTTAAGAAATGCTCTCACTATTTTATGAGTTGATCTTATGCCATTGATCTTAATTTTCCATTTTCGTACCCCAACCTATTATTGACTAGTAGTATCTCTCACTATAAGTTAAATTACATTGACATGAGGCCATTTAGATTGCATAGGTAGTGTTCAGTTTCTGAGGTTAGCTTAGTCACCCCTTTTTCCTTGCTCTCACTATTTTTTGAGCCACCTTAGCCACGCTCTCATCATTTTCCAATTAATTTAAGCCATGCTCTCATCATTTTATGAACAACCTAAGCCACGTTCTTTTTATTTTTTGAGTCTAAACTAATTACATCTCATAATCCTCTATTGAGTTGAGATGCTAAAAACCCAAAAACATTCAAAATATTCTAAAAATAAAAAAAATAAAAATAGGCTTATAATATCCATGAGAGATATAAAGCTAAAAAATTAAAAAAATATTTGTATTATCCTAGATATAATCAAATAAATATTTAATCCAATCATTTTAGGTCCTAAAAACCATTGTTGGTATGTGTCCTTCCCAAATTTTCCCTAATGGATTAAAATTATTTTTGGTTCCAATCATTTTAGCCAACTTGAGGTTTGTCCTTCCCATGCATGTATCCTTTCTTCGGGGCATCCTCTATTTACTAGTCTCATTGAGCCTTCAAACGTGGATTTTGACTTGGTTACACAACAAGATGCTTTATGTTGATTTTATTTCCAAGTTTGTGTGTGTGGGTTTTCTTGTTTTCTTTTTTTTCCTATTTTTTCCTTGACTTAGTTTATTGTGCCACTAGGTTCATCATCATGGTGTTTCTTGTCATACAATCATACTTGGGTCCATCTATTAGCATGTGTCTACATTATCATCATGTTTTTTACCATTGGTGTATTGTTGTAAATTGTATATTAGATCAAGGTCATTCATTATGCACATCATAGGCAAGTCATCATGGTGATTTATATCATGGTTCATATCATCATGTGATACATCAAAAATCAAGTGTTAGAGGTATATTTATCAATATCCTAGTAAAGAATCTCCTTGTCTACCAGTCCTAAAACATAATCACTAAACCACATGACTATGTTATATGACAATCATGACACATTTGAGCATACACAAAAAATCATAATCATTTCATTTCCATTTTCTCCCACTTCTTTGGATAACTACATCAGCCTAAGGTCCCTTTAGACTTTGTAGGAAGTGCTCAGTTATGTTCAATTTTTGAGGTCAACACATACACCCTTGTTTCATTCTTATTAACATCATATTATTCAAATCCAATCACAACATTGTTCAATAATAATTCTTCATCATTTATTTCATTATCTTTGAGCATTCTCATGTGCTTGGTTTTTTGTGGCTTCTTCACTACTTGAAAATTTAGTTTACCATCACACTTTTTATACCTACTCATTATTAATTTGTGTAATAGGTTTCACCCTTGAGATATTATTTCCATCCAATAAAATAATTACCTAATCATCATTTTTCCAGATAAAAATATGCCCTACTAGGGAAAACCATTTAGACCCATCAATGATCAAACTTGCTCTACTAGGAAACCATTTAGACTGGTCAATGATCAAATCTGCCCTATTGGGGAAACTAATTAAATCAATGATCAAATATATCCTATTAGGGAACATTATTATGATAAACCAAGACCACCCTTTTTGGGTCCAATTTCATTATTTATATTTTCTTTTAATTCCAAGGCCCTAGCTTTCACCCTACTTGGGGAAATTCAATGTGTGTCACATGTTTTGGGATGAATCCTTCCCACTTCCCCCCATCTTGGGGCCAATTTAATTATATTTTATTAAAATATTAGAATTAAAATCATGCAATAATTATTTCATATGGATTAATCTCATCCACATGTTAATTTCACTTTTCTTGTTGTCTATTTTCTTATTTTTGAGGGCCTATCCATCAATCTTATTTTTCAACCACTTCCTTGAGGGGGTATCATGGGAATTCATAAGTATAATTTGGGGCTTCCTTGTGGACTCATTTTTATTAAATTTAAAAATATTTAACATAGTGATAACATTTCATTCTTTAAGCATTATCAAATTTCTTCTTAATGAATTTTTCATTCTTTAAAAATATGTTATTGTGCCTAGTATCTTGTAACACCTCAAACAAGGGAAAAACTTAAAATTGGAAAATTTGTGTTAATTATAATTATGTCTTATATTAACACTTTAAACCTTACCAAAATCACTTTCCCTCTGATGGTTAATTAATTAACCTAATCTACTCCTCATTGGAAAATCCATGGATTTAGAATTATCCTATTTTCCATAATTCAAAATCAAATTATTTCCTTATGTAGGTGATGTCATTCAAGAAGTGAATGGGAAAGAGGAGTGAAAATAAGTTATTACACACTCTTCTTCTTACACCCTTATTACACACACAAAGGGGTCATGATTTGAATCTCTTATATTTATATGAAACTCTCCGTCCCTTTTATTCCACACTCCATCTTTCTCATTTATGAGAATGGAGGACAAATCTTGGGCCCTTTATCTCCATCCCAATATGGATGGTTCACCATAATTTGTCAAATATATAAATATAATGGTATACACGCTCTTTCATAATGGTTAATGGAGGTAGTGTAGCTCTGCCAAATATTAAGGCCATCAATTCAACTAATTCTAATTCCAAAGCCAAGGCAAGTCAAGAATCAAGTGTAGACAAGGAGAGGAAATTTCCACATATGGAATCAATCATCGAAAAAGACTTATAAATCTACAATTTTATCTCAACCTCTTTATATTTTTTCTAAAATAAGACTTCTAAGGAGGTATTTTATCTTCTAATATGCATTTGTTACTTGTTTTCTACATATCTCAACCTAGGGATTAGGCTTGAGATGTTATGTCATCAATTTATTTCAATTTTTTTACCTAAAAGTTAACTAACATCTATTGGATTCTTTATCTATAGAAGGAAATGGAAAGGAAAATTTTATATAAGCAAGAATAATATGGAATAAGAAGCGTATGGAGAGAATAATTATGTATAGTTGATGAGGAGTAAGAACACTTTAGAGACATAAGGAGAGAGAAAATATTAACAACTCATAACGAGGATGAGGAAGAGGAATAATGCTTAAAATAAAAAATAAGAAAGGTTTATAAAATATTTTAATATAAAAAAATTATATAGATAAAATAGATTTATTTTATAACAAAAAACTTAGGAAGCCCTATAATTGTTTTACACAAAACAATAAGTAGAATTACTATAAAATAAACATGTATAAACCCTAGAAAAACCTTAGGAAAAATAAAAATTAGAAACCTTATCAAAAATAACATGAAAAACCCCTAATAAAAACAATTTTGAAATCTAAAACCCTAATCCTTGAAAAAATAGAAAGTAGAAACCATAGCAAAACCTACCAACAATAACACACAAAACTTGTTTTTTAGGTCATAAAACAACAAATAAAAAAATGAAAAAAAATTGGGGAAAATAGGTATAAACTTAAACGTCAAAAAAAACAAAAAGCATAAAATTTATGAAAACCTACAAAAAATATGAAGCATAAACTATAGGAAAACCCTAAAAAATACAATAACCAAAAACCTTGTGAAAAATGGTATTATATTTTATGTGTGGAAAGAAGAAAAACTAACATATTAGTTTATTTTCATACTTAATAGATTATATTTTTCCAGGTTTATTAAATTTATGAAATATATATAATATAAAAATCACTTTTTAAAATATTAGACACCTAAAAACAACAAACCCCATGATCATAGCTCATTTTTTTAATGGAGTTAAATAGTGTGGGGTGTGTCAGAACTAGTGTTCTTAAATCCTTTGCACGAGATATAGAGGATGAATACCCCACCCCTCAATACCAAACCCATTATGTGCTCTAAAAATCAAATGTACATCATGATTTAAATGTGTATCACATCATTGAGGTGTTTTAATGGTATATAGGTGGGAAGACTCTTGAGACAACTGTCATATTTTTCCTACTTCAAGGGAGACAAGGAGGTAAATATTTTATTTTATTTTATCATATTTTTTGGGTTTTAAATTTTTTTATAATTTATTTATTTTTAATCTTATTATATAATTACATGTCCTCCTCTTATGTGTTAACTTCCTCAAAGTGTCATCCATTTTGTGCTCGCTAATTTAAATGATAGGATACCATTCCCATAAACCTTGAGGAGATGTTTCTTGTAGTGTTTATGGGGTATATATATATTTTTAATTAATTATAATGATGATAAACCATCTCATCTAAACTAGATGAGTAAAGGTATCGATTAAGGGGGAGTGTCCAGTTGATATTTTATGTCAATTATGGCATGAAACTATTTGAAGATTCCAGGGCAAGTAAATATTAGTATAATTTTATTTTTTAACTTAATCAATTATTTTAATCTATTAATTTTGTATTCTATCAAGTTTTTTAATTTTTAAATTACTTAAATTTCATTATTATGTTTCAAGTAGTTTGAAAATTTTGTTATGCAATCCAAAAAATTGCCATTTGGAATTCAAATGTCAACCAATTAAGAGTAAAATTTGGTTAATTACTTGTATTTAAGAAGAGTTTGGTCACACCTCCTATGATGTGAGGATCATTATAATAAATTTGGTATAGGTATCTATGAGGATGAGGTAATATATATGGATATGACAACATAATTACTTCAAAAATGTTTTTTATTTATTTATATTTTTAGGTTATTTTGTGAGATTTTAATGTTCATGAGAACTACAAGGTTAATATGAATAAGGATAGAATATATCACATACCTCTCTAAATTAATTTATCAGATATGACTTGAGATCTTTCCTCTTCACTTGCTTCCCTCAAGATGGGTTCTTTTTCAAGAAAGGGTAAGGTGGAAGGTTGATGGATAGGCTCATGGGTTTGAGGTGAAGGATGAGATGTGATGGGGGGATGAAGAGTTAAAGATAGAGTATGAGGTATGATGGATGGTTCATGGATGGTTTTGGGAATGAAGGGAACTTTATTTCAATTTTAAACCTTTAGAATGGTTTACTCTTGAATAAACTCCTATAGGGAGAGCAAATTAAGTTGGATAATGGAAGGAACATCTTCTTGATCAGCTATAGCTTGAACTCTTTCCTCTTTATTTTCTTCCCTCAAAATGGGCTCTTTCTCAAAAAAGGGTGGGATGAAAGGTTTATGGATAGGCTCATGGGGTTGAGATTTCTTGGGATGATTATAAGGAGGAACAACTACATAAGCAGAGGTTGCACCTTGCCAATAGCCTTCTTGAGGCTCTTCAGTAGCAACATACTCATTTTTTGGGTTCTTTGTCTTCCCACATACTTATCCTATCTATTGAGCATTGAAGGCACTTCTTTGCCAAGTATATTTTCTCTTTAATCTCCCATTGGGTTCATTTTATCCCTTCAAACATTTCCAACCTTTGCATACAACTTTGGGTAGAACCTTTTAACCATTACATGAGATGATCAAAGAGCACATCATACTCATCATCCCATGTTCTCATAGTATCTTCATTAACTAGAAATTTTGGTATATATTACAAAAAGGACTTGAAATAAGATGGAAATAATGAAGGAGGGAGAGGGTAATGATGGGTATCAAGACTAACTTTAGCTTGTTGTGTTTTATCTTGTAGTAATTCACACTTTGTCTTGTAGTATCTTTATGTGAAATCAATAGGATTATCATATTCCTCATGACAAGACTCATGAGGGTCCTTTTTAGGTTGATAGGTGTCATGATATGGTTGGTAAGGGTCAAAATGGAATTGATAGGAAGGCATTTCTTGATAGGCCTCTTGATAACCTTCCTCATAGACATGTCTAAAAACATGATGTCTATATAGAGAAGAAAATAGACCATAGGGATACCATGGTTCATAGTATTGATGGGAATTTTGATAGGACTATTGAGGTATATAACATGGGTCATAATAAGGTTGATAAGGAGGTTCATGATATGGGTATTCACCATAGTTGTTCATATCAACCTCATTTATCAAATGAGATGCAAAAACTGATTAAAATCTTTAATGAGACATACCTAGGATGCTTACAACTAGAAGATTTTATTTGGAGTCATCATTAGTGATAACTTTCTTGCTTCCAAAAGTTGATTAGAGGAAATATACACCAATAATATTTCCACTCTTTTGGATCTTGGTCCCATTGGGTGTACTAAAAATTATTGTAGCATCAATTTTCACCCTTAGAGAGGGTTCTTCAGGATCTCTCCAATTGAGCTACAATATAGGAATAACCCCAGGCTATGGGTCACCTATGGTGGGGTTAGACCTATAGAGAAGGCTATATTCCTCTTGATGGATCACCTATACTAGTGTTTTCACTGATAAAAGGGTTAGAAAAGGGGAAAGTGATCCTAAGAAAGTTAACTAGGGTGATGCACCAAATATAATTATAACTCAAAATAGCATGAAGTAAACATTGAATAAGAATAAGATGATGCTAACTCAAAAAATCTAAAAAAACATAGCTAGTTACATAAGTGTTTCATATCCTAGGTTTAGGAAGCAATGAATGAAGGCAAATAAGATTTCTAAGACTAACAAAGAGCTTGCATAAATGATAGAATAAACACTAATTTAGACCTAAAACTAACTTGAAGACACCTAGAAATGAGCAAAAAATAAGGACAATGGGCATGGAAGATTCTCCTTCACAATGCCATCATGTGCAAGCTTTGATACACACAATTTAGATGGGAGAGATAGGCAAATAAAGTCTTTATTACTTTAAGATGTCTTTCATACAAATTTTGGTAGGTTCTAGCCTTGTCAAATGAGAGTCTCTACTCTTCCAAAATTAAGAGAGAATTTCTTATCAAAATTGAGAGAGTTTACTTTTCTTATAAAAACTAAGAGATCTTACAAATTGAAAGAATAAGAGATATAGGATAAAGGGGAGAGAGAGGGGGAAGATGCCATCTAAGTTCATTAATTGAGTTTCCATCCTTCTTGATTTATGAACAATCTTTGATCCAATTAGGAATAAAAGGCTTTGATAAGAAATAAATGTTCTACTATACTCTCCAATCCCTAAATCCCTTTGCTTTGATCTTCTACACCATCTCCACTTGCTTTCATTATGAAGATAAAGTCCTCATATCTATGGACTTAATATAGCCATGCCTAAGTCTACTTTTAGTGTCTATAAATACTTGTTTGTCAAAGTTATAGCTTTGTTGAAGGACAAGACACTCCTACATATCTGACCCTACTCCAAGCTTTAAATTAGCTTTATTATAGATTGAAAACCAATTCATTTATTGATTTTCCTATAGTTAATATGTCAATTAATATCTTATAGATTGCATAACATCTATCTTGAACCATATTCAGTCTAAACAAACCTATTCTACCTCTCAAACTTTTGGAAACTAAGGACTTATTATGTGTAATGTTGAAAACATAATCAAACTAAGTCTACATGCTCTAGATCCTCCAACAGAGTTCTTGATAGAGATTTAATGGCATCCTTTGAAATATCTACCCTAGTTCAACCTAAGTCAAATTCAACCTCTATTTGAGGTCTTTGGATTTTGAATTTTAACAACAGTCATCAATCTTGATCTGGGCCTTCTCAAATTATGACATCTATTAGCACTTTATTCATTCTTAAGATCGAGTTGTTATCTCTTTGACTCCTTGACCTCATGTGCACTATAGATATCTCTTTATATGAATGAACATGACCCATAGATCTTCTATTAGTCTAATGTGGTTGAGACACTTGTCAATGTGTATTTGCTCTTAGGATATATTGACCTTTTAACCCATTACTCACCATTAGATCTACTTTGTATGATTGCATGTGCATCATCTACCTAGACCCACTATTGACCTTTTAACCCATTACTCACCATTAGATCTACTTTGTATGATTGCATGTGCATCATCTACCTAGACCCACTAATTTGAGATTCATTCACACGATGTTAGATCTATATTCTAATCTCAATATTATACCACTTATCACTTTCATGTTCACCCTAGAGATCCTTTGACCTTTTGACTTGATGCTCATCGTTGATCTTTGATACATGATCAAATGTGCTTTATTAGATCTTTCAGACCCAATAGCTTTGTCAGTTGATGTGTGTCATTAGATATTCATATGGGCATATAAGATCTTTAACACCTATCATCTTTGAATTCATCCTTGGGAACTTTGAATTCAAATAGCTATTTACCATAGCTTTAACTTGGCATCCCCATGTACATCTTATTCTGTAAGTCTAACTTTAAAGTCTTATATCTTGAGAAAGCAAGCTCATCAAGACATCAAATTTTTAGATCATGATCTAGTCATGAAATACTTCATGTTAATGTGATATTTTGACTTTTATATTCCTCCTAAGTGAAATTATTAAATGAACAATCAATCTAACCCATTCATTTCTACATGACATGCCATGATAATCTAGTTCTTCAAGACTTGTGCAAGAAATTATTGTTTCTCTAGAAGGATCCAATGAACTTATAAGACTTTTTTCAACCTAATTCATACAATTGAATTCCTAAAACAGCATGGGAACCTATTTGTCTTTTTCACTTTGTAATCCTAGACCTGTTTTCAAGCCTACTTCCCAAGAATCAACAAATTACACTTTAATCTTACTTAAAGTGTTTCAAAAGCTTTATAAGTAATATAAGATCTTATTATTTTACTTTTGGTCCACTCATTCCATCTATAACTCTACTCATCTATTCAAACCATTTTCAGGCAAAAAATACCTATGTAAACTAAATTTGGCCAACATTTCTAGCTACATCCTAGGGTTTCATGCCTTCTATGCAATAGACTGGTTGCCTTGACTAGTCCATTAGGCATATGGAGTATTAAGTATTTCCTCCCTATCTTATATAAACTAATACAAGGTTATCCAATTTTTTGAACTCTTCTCTTGAAGCAAAAGGGACAAAAGGAAACAAAAACAACTATGCCTAGGGCACTTATTAAAGGGAAACTAACTAGCCTAAACACAAACTATCCTAAAAGAAACACTTACTCATTGAACAATGGGGAGGTTTTAAAACCCTTTTACATCATGGAATGAGTGATTTAATGAGGTGTGTATCCTTTTAAACCTTGGCCTTAATGCCTCCTTTATGGTATCTACCAACTTTATTGGCATGATGTTCGGTGAGAACCAAATAACTCCAACTAGGTCAGCTATGGAAATGAACTCTTCTTGCATCCAAATAGCCTCATCTTTCTCATATGCCTCCTCAACTACAACCTCTAATGATGGTTCAGCAAGACATACCTTCTTGATTTCCACAGTGCCCTTAATAAGACTAGGCTTCTTCTCAGCTGTAAGTTCTTCAAGCTCATCTAGGAGCTCTACATATTCTACCCAATTTTAGTCATTATCTTCCATGTAAAAGCTCTTATCTACCTTCTCAAGTACTTGACCCTTAATCTACAATCTTGAAGATATGGAAACCTTTTTAACCTTATTTTCCTCTATGATAGAATGAATTTGATGTTTAGAAACATCAAGCTTCACTTTTCCATGTCCTAACATCCTTGAAAAGGCTTTAACCTCAAATAGAGATCTTGGTTGTCCTTGAGGAACCTCAACTTATACCTTAGCCTCATCCTCTATGTTCATAACTTCTTGGGTAGAAACTACATCAAACTCCTTCATGACTATAGGCTCATGACTAATAGAAAGACATTCACATTCATGTTCCAATTTGTCAAATTCCTTACATATGGCATCAAACCTCTGCCATAATCCATATTCCTCATGAATATCACCTTCAAGATCTATATCATCATGGACATTAGGTAATAGGTCTTTATAAAGTACATCCTCTTTCACATTAGATTATGTATCGATAGTTATAGTAGGATATTCAATGTGTTTCTCTTCATTCAAGAAAGTAGAGTTACACTTGTGTTCACCAAGGGGAGTCACTATGTTGATTTCTTCCTCATAGTCACTCATGACATCTTATTAATCAGATATGACTTGAGATATTTCCCCTTCACTTGCTTCCCTCAAGATGAGTTATTTTTTAAGAAAGGGTAAGGTGGAAGGTTGATGGATAGTCTCATGGGTTTGAGGTGAAAGATAAGATGTGATGGGGGGATGAAGAGTTGGAGATAGAGTATGAGGTATGATGGATGGTTCATGGCTAGTTTTAGAAATGGAGGGAACCTTATTGAAACTTGAAACCTTGAGAATGGCTGACTCTTGAATAAACTCCTATAGTGAAAGCAAATTAAGTTGGATAGTGGAAGGAACATCTTCTTGATCAACTATAGCTTGAGCTCTTTTTTATTCATTTGCTTCCCTCAAAATAGGCTCTTTCTCAAGAAAGGGTGGGATAGAAGGTTGATGGATAGGCTCATGGCTGTGAGATTTATTAGGATGATTAGAAAGAGGAATGCCTACATAAGTAGAGGTTGTACCTTGCTAATAGCCTTCTTGAGGCTCTTCAATAGTAACATAATCTTTTTTTAGGTTATTTGTCTTACCACATCCTTAGCCTATCTATTGAGCATTGAAGGCACTTCTTTGCCAAGTCCATTTACTCTTTTATCTCCCATTGGGATCATTTTATTCCTTCAAACATTTCCAACCTCTACATACAACTTTGGGTAGCACCTCTTAACCATTACATGAGATGATCAAAGAGCACATCATACTCATCATCACATGTTTTCATAGTATCTTCATTAACTAGAAATTTTTTATAGATGCCAACAAGGACTTGATATAAGATGGAAATAATGAAGGAGGGAGAGGGTAATGATGGGGATCAAGATCAAATTCAAATTATTATTTTTTAGCTTGTAATAATTCACACTTTATCTTGTAGTATCTTTGTGTGCAATCAATGGGATTATAAGATTCCTCATGACAAGACTCATGAGGGTCTTCTTTAGGTTTATAGGCATCGTGGTATGGTTGGTAAAGGTCATACTATAATTTATAGGAAGGCATTTCTTGATAGGCCTTTTGATAACCTTCCTCATAGGGGTGTCTAAAATATGATGTCTATATGGAGAGGGAAATGGAGGACCATAGGCCTGCCATGGTTCATAGGATTGATGGACATTTTGATAGGACTACTGAGGAGTATAACATGGGTTATAATAAGATTGATAGGTTAGTTCATGATAGGGTTATTCACCATAGCTATTCATATCAACCTCATATGTCAGATAAGATGCAAAAATTGATCAAAACCTTTAATGACACATACTTGGACTACTTACAACAAGAATCTTTGATTTTTAGTTTCCATTGGTACTAACCTGATTGCTTCCAAAATTTGATTATATGAAAGACACACCATTAATATTTCCACTCTTTTAGATCTTGGTCCCATTGGGTGTGCTATAAAATATTGTAGCATCAATTTGTACCCTTGGAGAGGTTCTTCAGGCTCTCTCCAATTGAGATACACTATCAGAACAACCCCAAGATGTGGGTCACCTATGGTGGGGTTAGACCTCTAGAGAAGGCTGACTTCCTCTTGATGGATCACTAATACTAATGTTTGTACTGATAAAAGGGTTAGAAAAGGGGAAAAGGCTCCAAAGAAAGTTAACTAGGGTGATGCACCAAATTTAAATGAGAACTCACATAAGCATGAAGTAAACACTAAGCAAGCATAAGATGATGCTAGCTCACATAATCTCATAAAACTTATCTAGTTACATAAGTGTTTCATAAACTAGGTTTATGCAGTAATGAATTGAGGTAAAGAAGAGTTCTAATACACACTAAGAGCTTGTATCAATGACAGAAAGAACACTATTTTAAACCTAAAACTAACTTGAAGACACCTAAAAATGAGTAAGTAAGAAGGATAATGGGCATGAAAGATTCTCCTTCATAATTCCATCATGTAAAATCTTTGATAAACACAATTCAGAAGGGAGATATAGGAAAATAAAGTCTTTATAGCTTCAAGAGGTATTTCATACAAATTTTGGCAAGGTCTAGCCTTATCAAATGAGAGTCTCTATTCTTCCAAAATTGAGAAATAATTTCTTATCAAAACTAAGAGAGAGTTTACTTTTCTTCTAAAAATTGAGAGAGCTTACAAATGGAAATAACAAGAGATATAGGAGAAAGGGGAGAGAAAGGGGGAGCATGCCATCTAAGATCATTAATTTAGATACTATCCTTCTTTATTCTTAAACCATCTTTGATTCAATTAGGACTAAAAGGCTATGAGAATAAATAAATGCTCTATTATAATCTCTAATCCCTAAATCCCTTTTCTTTGATCTTCTATGTCATCTCTACTTACTTTCATTATGAGGACAAAGTCCTCATATCCATGTACTTGATAGAGCCATTCCTAAATTTGCTTTTAGCAAATGTAGGTACCTATTTTTTGAAGTAATATCTTTGTCAAAGGACAAAATATTCCTACACATCTACCCCCACTCCAAACCTAAATGTAACTTTAATATAGATTTAATGAAAACCAATTCATTTATTTATTTTCCTATAGTTAATATGTCAATTGATAGCTTACAAATTACATAGCATCATTCTTGAGCCATATTAGGTCCAAACAGACCTATTCTACCTTTGAAACTTCTAGAAACTAAGGAATTATTATGCATAATGTTGAAAACACAAGAAAACTGAGTCTACATGCTCTAAATTCTCCAACAGAGGTCTCGACTGAGTTTTAATGGCATCCTTTGAAATATCTACCTTAGTTTGACTTGAGTTGAATTTGACCTCTATTTGAAGTCCCTAGCTTTTGAATTTTAACAATGGTCATTGATCTTGATATGGGCCTTTTCAAATTATTTCATTTGTTAGCTCTTCATTCAATCTCAAGATCTTATTGTTAGATAGTTAACTCCTTGACCTCATGCACACCATAGATCTAGCTTTGTATGAATGAACATGATCCATAGATCTTATAATATTCTAACATAGTTGAGACACTTGTCACCCATGCATTTTATCTTAGGATTTTTTGACCTTTTGACCCATTATTTGTCATTAGATCTACTTTATATGATTATATGTGCACTATCAGTCTACCCAGACCCACTAACTCAAAAAAAATTCATGCACTATTAGATATATATTCTACTCCCAAGAATATGCCACTTGTCACTTATAAATTCACCTTGGAGATCCTTTGACCGTTTAACTTGATGCTCACCATTTATCTTTGATGTACAATCAAATGTGCTTAGTTAGATCTTCAAGACCCACTGGCTTTATCAATCGACACATTTTTTTAGATCTTCATTTAGGCATCTAAGATCTTGACACTTATCAAATCCACATTCATCATTGGGAACTTTGAATTCAAACAGCTATTTATCATATCTTTAGCTTGACGTCCCCACATATGTCTTACTCTATAAGCCTAAATTTAAAGGCTTATAAATTTAGATAACAAGATCATCAAGACACCAAATTTATAGAGCATGATCTAGTCATGAAGGGCTTCATGTCTATGTGATCTTTTGTCTTTTAAAGGCCTCTTAATTGAACTTATTAAATGCATAATCAAGTTGACCCATTCATTTTTGCATGATGTGCCATGACAGTTTGGTTATTTTGTACTTGTGAAAGAAACTATTATCTCTTTAAAAGGATTCAATGGTCTTCTAAGACTTTATGTGACCTGATTCATTCCCTTGAATGCTTGAAACATGATGGGAACCTATTGGTCTTTTTCACTTTGCAATCCTAGACTTGTTTTTAAGCCTACTTCCCAAGGATCAACAAATTACACTTTAAGCTTGCTTAAAGTGTTTCAAAAGCTTTGTAAGAAATATGAGATATTCTTATTTTAATTTTGTTCCAATCATTCCATCTATAACTCTAATCATCTATTTAAACCATTTCTAGGCAAAAAATATTTATGTGGGCCAAATTTGGCTAATATTTTTGGTGACATCATATGGTTACATCCCTGTTATGCAATAGACTATTTTCCTTCAATAACCCACTAGGCATATAGAGTCTCAATTATTGCCTCCCTATCTAATATAAATTGATACAAGGTTTTCCCTTTTCTATAATTCTTCTCTTGAAGCAAAAGGGACAAAAAGAAACAAAAATAATAATGTGCCTAAGGCACTTATTGAAGGGAAACACAAAATAAAAGGGAAACTAACTAGCCTAAACACAAACTATCATAAAATAAATGCTTCCTCCTAGATCAAAGGGGAAGTTTGAAAACCCTATTAGATCATGGAATGAGGGATTGAATGAGGCATGTAGTCTTTTGACCTTTAGCCTTATTACCTCCTTCTTTATGGTATTTGCCAACTTTATTAGCATGATTTTCGATGAGAACCAAGTAGTTATAAATAGGTCGGCTATGAAAATGAACTCTTCTTGCATCTAAACAGCCTCATCTTTCTCATATGGCTCCTCAACTACAACCTCCAATGATGGTTCAATAAGACATACCTTCTTGATTTCCATGATTCCCTTAATAAGACTAGGATTCTTCTCAGTTGCAAGTTCTTCAAGCTCATCCAGGAGCTCTACATATTCTACCCAATTTTTGTTATTGTCTTCCATGGAAAAAATATTCTCTACCTTCTTAAGTACTTGACCCTTAATCTACAAGCTTGAAGATATGGCATCCTTTTCAACCTTGCTTTCTTTTATGATAAAATGTATTTGATGTTTGGAAACATCAAGCATCACTTCACCAGCTCCTAACATCCCTAAAAAATCTTCAACTTGAGATAGAGCTCTTGACTATCCTTGAGGAACCTCAACTTCTACCTTGGCCTCATCCTCTATATTCATAACTTCTTGGGTGGAAACTACATCAAATTCCTTCACGATTGTAGGCTCATGACCAGCAAAAAGACATTCACCTTTATGTTCTAATTTATAAAACTCCTTACATATGGCATAAAAAAATTTCCATAAGCCATATTCCTCATGAATATCAAATTCAAGAGCTATATCATCATAGATAGAATATAAAAAGTCTTTATAAAGTACATCCTCTTTCACATCAAATTTTATACTAATAGTTGTAGTAGGATCTTTAATGTGTTTTTCTTTATTCAAGAAAACAGAGTTACACTTGTGTTTACCAAGGAGAGTCCCTATGCTTATTTCTTCCTCATAGTCACTCATGACATCTTCTTGATCAGCTATGACTTCATATCTTTCATCTTCACTTTTCTCCCTCAATATGGGTCTTTTTTCAAGAAATGGTAAGGTAGAAGGTTGATGGATAGGCTCATGGGTTTGAGGTGAATGATGAGATGTAATGGGGGTATAATGAGTTAGAGATAGAGTATGAGGTATGATGGATGGTTCATGGATGGTTTTGGGAATGGAGGGAACCTTCTTGCAACTTAAAACCTTGATAATGGTTAACTCTTGAATAAACTCATGTAGGGAAATAAAACTGAGTTGGGCAATGAAAGGAACATCTTCTTGATTAGTTATAGCTTGAGCTCTTTCCTATTCATTTGCTTCCATAAAAATGGGCTCTTTCTCAAGAAAGAGTAGGATGAAAGGTTGATGGATAGGCTCATGGGTGTGAGATTTCTTGGGATGGTTATAAGGATGAACACTTATATGAACAAAGGTTGTACCTTGCCAATATCCTCCTTGAGGCTCTTCAGTAACAACATACTCATTTTTAGGTTCTTTCTCTTCCCATATCCTTAGCCTATCTATTGAGCATTGAAGGCACTTCTTTGCCAAGTCCATTTGCTTTTTGATCTCTCATTGGGTTTATTTTAGCCCTTCAAACATTTCCAACCTCTACATACATCTTTGGGTATCACCTCTTAACCATTCCATGAGATGATCAGGGAGCACATCATACTCGTCAACCCATTCTCTCATAGTATCTTCATTAACTAGTAATTATGCTATGGATGCCAACAAGGACTTGATATAAGATGGAAATAATGAAGGAGGGGGAGGGTAATGATGGGTATCAAGACCAACTTCATCTTATTGTATTTTAGCTTGTAAGAATTCACATTTTGTCTTGTATTATCTTTGTTTATAGTCAATAGGATTATCAAATTCCTCATGACAAGACTCATGAAGGTCCTGTTTAGGTTGATAGGCATCATGATATGGTTGGTAAGGGTCACAGTTGAATTAATAGGAAGAAATTTCTTGATAAGCCTCTTGATAACCTTCCTCATAGGGTTGTCTAAAAACATGATGTCTATATGGAGAGAGAAATAGAGGACCATAGGGCTAACATGGTTCATAGGATTTGGGCTTGTTGATAGGATTGTTGAGGTGAATAACATGGGTTATAATAAGGTTGATAAGGAGATTTATAATAAGGGTATTCATCATAGCTATTTATATCAACCTCATATGTCAAATGAGATGCAAAAACTAATCAAAATCTTCAATAAAACATACCTGGGCTACTTACAACTACAAGGTTTGATTTGAAGTCACCATTGGTGTTAACTTGCTTACTTTTAAAAGCTAATTAGAGGAAAGACACACCAATAATATTTCCACTCTTTTGGATTTTGGCCCCAATGAGCATGCCATAAACTATTGTAGCATCAATTTTTACCCTTGGAGAGGGTTATTCAGGGTCTCTACAATTGAGCTACATTATGGGAACAACTCCAAGTTATGGGTCACCTATAGTGGGGTTGGACCTTTGGAGAAGTTTGAATTCCTCTTGATGGATCACTATACTAATGTTGGCACTGATAAAAGGGTTAGAAAAGGGTAAAAGGCCCCTAAGAAAGTTACCTTTGGTGATGAAACAAATTTAAATGAGAAATTGCAAAAGCATGAAGAAATTTTTGAGGAAGCATAAGATGATGCTAGCTCACACAATCTCACAAAACTTAGCTAGTTGCATAAGTATTTCATAAACTAGCTTCAGGAAGTAATGAATGAAGGTAAAGAGGAGTTATAAGACTCACTAATATCTTTAATTAATGATAAAAATAACACTAATTTAGACCTGAAACTAACTTGAAGACACCTAGAAATGAGTAAGAAAGAAGGACAATGGGCATGGAAGATTCTCCTTCATAATGCCATCATGCACAAGATTTTATACACATAATTTAGAGGGGAGAGATAGGCAAAGAAAGTATTTATTTATTCAAGAAGTCATGTTATACACTTATTTTTCACCCTTAGAGAGGGTTCTTCAAGCTCTCTCCAACTAATCTATAATATTGGGACAACCCCAAGATGTGGGTAACCTATGTTGGGGCTGAACCTCTAGATTAAAACACTAATCTAGACCACTAAGCAAGTTATTAAAAATGCTTGATAGGTCAAGCCTAATCAAGATAAGCATACTTCATAGTATCTCAAGGAATGACCCATCTCCTAGAAAGATTAAAAAGTCTAAAAAACTAGAAACCCTTTACAAATGGAAAGAAAGGGATAATAGAGAAGGGGAAGAGAGAGAGAAGGGGGAGCACATTTTTCATGATAATAAATGATATTCCAACTTTCAAGAGATATTCCAACATGATTTTAGTCCAATCAAAATAAGTCATTATGAGTAATATATTCATGATTTCACCAAATATCCTTCGAATCATTGCATTTGTTGAGCAAGATGCACTAGAAGACAAGAGTTTGCCAAAAGTGGAAAGTCAATATCTTGATGGAAATAAATGTTCTAACTACTTTCCAATTCCCTAAGTCCTTTTTATTTTGATCTTGACTTGATCTCATTATGAGGACAAAATGCCCATATTCACGTATCTGACTGAGCCATGCTCAAGTTTGCCTGAGTAGTAGTTTATTGAAGCTGAGACTATGTGGAAAGGAATAAACATCCTTTTATTGAAATTACATACCTATTCCATGCTTATAAAACTAGACCTAGCTTAACTATAGATGAAAATCAATCTAAGGATATTGGTTTTACTATAATCAATAAATATGATACTCTGTTCAATGCTAGTTTCCCCTTTTGACAATAACCCACCACCCCTTTAGTATATATTAGGTCTAAAATACCTATTTTACCTCTACAAACTAGTCTTAATACATTATGGTCCAACCCAAGTCCACATCAAGCTCTTTTTCTTTACTTTTTTTGCCAACTCAGGTCAGACTTTTGTTTGGATCCTTTTATTTTGCTTGCCAAGTTAGGTCTATTTTGATTTGTCAACTTTCATTGAATGTCCTAGATCATCCCTTTGCTATTAGTTGTAGGAAATCAACCTGGATCATTGACCCTTTTGACTCTATTTTTCTCCATCATATTTTAAGATTCAATTAAACATGGATCATGGATCTTTGGGACCTACTGCCCTGATTTTGGTTTCTCATTGGTCCCTGGGATTCACTAGCCATTGACTTGTTTGATATCTTGTATACTTGACACTTTTCAATTGTGCATTCCTTCTCAGGTTCCCTCCAAGGATTTTAAATCCAAATGGTCACTTTAGGGGTCTTAAAAATTATTTTCATGTAGGTGTCTACCATTTATGGACCAAATTTGTAATTTTATAACTTAGGTGCAAAAATTGTGGGGACACCAAATTTTTAGAGAATGGACTTAACATTGAAAGGAATAAACCCTTTTGATCTATTGTCCATTTGATCTTTCTAAGTGATTTTATAAAATGTTTAATTTGACCGGTCCATGTGATCTTGCATGGTGTCTTGACGATGGTCTAGTCTTAAAAAGGTTAAGTATTAGGACCTATAAAATTCTAAATTAGGAACCAACTTTTCCCATGCATATCTTTCATTGTACTATAGTGTGTGAGCTAAAACTTAGCACATATGATCTTGGTATAAAAGTGAACAAACTTTTTTGACCATTTTCCCTAAATATTCTATATGCATGAGATATGACTTCATGAATATGATCCCTTGGCTTTATTTCGATGCTCTAAAATATCTAAGTATGGAAACATAGTGGATTTATTTTTGGAGCCCACTTTAAACCCTTAGATCTTCTATTGTGCTTAGGTGGATGAGTTGAATCATGGTTTATGGTAGCTTAAGACTAATGTGAATAAACCCATGTGACCAACTCTTCTTGACTCATCCACATGTGTGAGATATAGTAGTATCAAAATGGTCACTCAACTTTTCTTTCACTAGATCTAAATGTCTAGATAAGCTTTAGATGGAATGAGTAAACTAGATGAATATCATGCACTCCCGTACTATTCCTAAGCATTTTTGACACTCCATAGAGTCTCTATAACTTTGGACCTACCTTAGAAATTGACAAAATTACAATTTAATTTAACTTAAAGTGTTTTAAAATCTTTGTGAGCTTCATGATCTCTCTACCCCAATCATTTCATCTAGAGCTTGTCCAATCCATTTTGATCATTTGATCAATCAAGAACTTTGTCACTTTATTATAACTAACCATTATCCACTTGGCACATGCTTGGTGTGTTGGCCAAATATGGCCAACATTTCTAGTGACTCGTATGAAATCATGTTTGTTATGTTTGAGAACCCAATTCATTTTGTCTTATCTAATCCTTTAGGCATGGAGTCACCTCTTTGTAAATGAGTTAATCATGAAGATGATGTAAGGATACTTCTTTTATAGAAACTCTCTTGAGGAAAAATAACAACAAAAACAAAATAACAAAGTGACCAAGGCATAGAATAGAAAGGAAACTAACCTATAACAAGCAAGAACAACTAGCTACTAAACAAATATGCACAAAGGCACTTAGAAAAAACCATGAAATCTACACTAAACATATATACAAAATTATAATTTACAATTACTTTCCACTTGGATCAAATAGTAAAGATTTAGCACCACTCACTTATGATGGACCAGGTTGGAAAATACCTTACTTTTGAGATCTCATGGTAGGTGAGCTAAGATTCTTAATTTATAACCCTTTTGGCATGTTCTCAATTGGATGTAATGGGACAAACATGTCTCCAATGTATACATATTAGTCCATTTATTCAAATCTTACTTCAAATTAGACTGTAGGGTCTCCTACAACCTCCTCCATTGATGGCTCAATTTTTTGCTCTGAATTAAGCACAACATGTTATGGCTCCTTCAAACTAGTACTTGGTTGACTATCTAGGCTTAGGAAAAAAAGATCTAAGTCATCCCAAAAGTTAGTTTCCCCTTGGTTATCTAAGACAATGCCAACATTAACACCATATTTTCTTTACTTACTCTAAAAGGAGCCATATGGTATCCCCTCAATCCATCTAAGTCCTAAAATATCATGTTCTTGTGCCTCTATATCTAACCATTCTTCTTCACTTTTTAAGACATCAATACTACCTTTAAAGTAAAATTCATCTTGATATTGGTCAACATATTTAACCTAATGGGAAAGTTCATCTTCATTTTATAGAGGAGTCATAGGCTAGTTTAAAACCTCTACCTAGTCTATAAAGTCATGTTATAGATGTTGTCATACCTTATCTTGATCCTTATTATTCTCTACTTCTTCTTCACCCTCAACTAACTGATTGACTATGTCAATATTTACATCTTCATCTATATCCACACCAAATGGAAGATCTTGGGACCAAACAAAATCTTATTTTCTCTCAACTTATTGAATACACACCCTTTTAAGAATGAAGGCATCAGTACTGCCTATGGGCTCTAAATCATCAGAACCATGCTAAGAAGTTTGATCAAAACCTAACTCTTACCCTTTTGAATGAATTAAACTACCTATCATGACCTAATCATCTTAGACACTTGTGTTATTCTCTTTAGGCTCCACTTTAATTACAATTTCCTCCTCTATTCTTTGTAAAATAGGCTCCTCCATGAGGGAGATGGTGGGAGGGTGAATAAGTTCACCTTGTTTGCAGATTAGGAGAGTATACTTTCAATTAAGGACCTTGAAATACTTTTTAGGTAGCTCTTGAGGTAAGGATAGAGATTCTTAAAACTCTTGTACACCAAGATCATTGAGCTAAGCTATAGTTACTTGTTTCATTTCTTGCATAGCTAACCCTTCCTTTACTAGGATTGGCTCTTGGACTACTTCAAATGACACCTCATCTTTATTTTTATGTCCTTTTTAATTGATTTCCATGATGGAAATGAATATTTAATAGACACATATGCTTTATTTTGGATGGTTATATGAGAGGGTGCCCTTACAAGTGAGGGTGAGACATACCCAAGGTCAAAGGTTTTGGAGAAGATCCATGATGGGATGATTTCATGTTCTTGAGTGTGAATGGACATAGGGGTAAGAGAGGTAAAAATAATTGGCTCAGTCTTGATATACTCTTTCTCTTATTTATCAAACACTTATTCAATGGATAATACCCATCCTTTCATCTCTTACTTCTTAACATGTTAATAATCAACCTCCTCAATAGATGCTCAAACATTCCATAATTCTTACAAGAAGTATTTTATCCCTTCCATGAAATGAATAGGGAAATATTATCCAAACTTGAATTCCTCCTTGGTCTTTATTATTATTCTTCCTTGGTCCAAAATTTCTTCTTTAAGCTTTGACAAGGATGGAGTTTGACAAGGTTGACTAGGGGCTGATCTAAAACTCTTGAAGGCTAAGTTCAAGGCTCTTGGAGGTAGGAGGGCACATAAGGCTATTCCAAATGAGCCTACTACCCTTCATAAGATATTATCATATTGTCTACATTTTGGACCATGCTTTTTATCATTGATATATCCTTATTTTTATAAGGTGACCATTGTTACCCCTAAAAAAATGACCATCTATTCTTGATTAACTGAAGAGCACTCTTTGATTTTTGTATAACATAGATATGGATAACTGGTGAAAACTCCAAACCCTTACCAATCTCCCTTATCAACTTAATATAAATGGATAATGCTTGTTTGACTCCTGATAAAGATGTAATAGGGTAAGCTTAGTCTTAACAAGGGGAAGTAGATGGCTGATTTGAATGTAAAGGAGGATGACCTTGGTCATATGTAAGGGTAGAATGAGGGCAAGGGTTATGATAGATTGATAGGTTGCTTGAGATCCACTTAGGGTGAATCCATGAATATTGTTAACTCAATATGAAGGATAAGGAATGGTTAAACATGCATTTTGATTAAATGGGTGATGATTGTACATACCAAATGATGATGATTAGGCACCTAGGCTTCTTAAACTAGCAAATAGATGCTCAGAGTCACCATTGATGTTTGCTAGAATGCCTCCAAAGGTTGATGTGTATAAGAACAACACCAAAAATTCTTCCAACATTTTGGACCTTAGTCCCACCAGGCTTCACAAAAAATTGTTATAGGCTTAATTTTCACCCTTAGAGAGGGTTGTTTAGGCTCTCTCCAACTAATCTATAATATTGGGATAACCCTAGGCTATGGGTAACCTATGTTTGGGTTAAACCTCCAAAGTAGGTTGGCTTCCTCTTTGATGCCCACTTATGACTAAATCTAAGCCTAATGCTTTACAAGGAAAAGGGTTAGAAAGGGAATAAGGGGTCTTGAAAAATATAACAAAGAGATAAACTAAATTTAAAGGGGAAACTCTCGTAAGCTTGAACCCACACTAGATATGTTAAAGATAATACTAGCTTACACAACCTCAAGATCAAGCTAATTTGCATAAGTATTTCATAGAAGAGGTTCAGAGTAGAAAACTAATCTAGAACTAAAAATAACATTAAAAACTACCTAAACAAGGTTAGAAAGGACCATGGATGAGGAATATTCTCCTTCATATAATGCCATAGTGCACAGATCACCAAACATAGATTCAAGGCAAAAGATAGGTAAAGAGAGTCTCATATTACAACAAGAGGTAGTTTTTACTAATGCTTGACAAGGTCAAGCCTAATAAAATTGAGCATACTTCATGGTATCTCAAAGAATGTCCCATCTCTTAGAAAGATGAAAAAGTCTAAAAAAAATAGGAACCCTTTACAAATGGAAAGAAAGGGGTAATATAGGAGAAGGGGAAGAGAGATAAAGGGGAGCACATTATTCGTGATAATTAATAAGCTACCAGATTTCAAGAGATATTCCACCTTAATTTTGGTCTAATCAGAATAAGTTATTATGAGCAAGATATTCATGATTTTCCCAAATAGCCTTCAAATCATTATATTAGTTTAACAAATTATACTAGAACACATGAGTTTTTCAAAAGTGGTAAGTCATGATCTTAGTAGAAATGAATGTTCCAATTGATTTCTAATTCCCCAAGTCCTTGTGAATTTGATCTTGTACTTGATATCATTATGAGGAAAAAATCCCCATATTCATGTATCTAATTATGCCATGCTCAATTTTACCTAAGTAGTGGTTTTGCAGAGCTAAGACCATGTTGAAATGACTAAACATCCCTCTATCAAAAGTACATACCTATTCCATGCTTAAAAACTAGGCCTAGCTTAACTATAAATGAAAACCAATCTAAGGATATTGGTTTTACTATAATCAATGAAGATGGCACTCTGTTCAATGTTAGGTCCCCTTTTTGGCAATAAATTACCACCCCTTTGGTACATATTAGTTTTAAAATACCTATTTTACCTATGTGGACTTATCTTAATACATTATGGTCCAACTCAAATCTACATCAAGCTCTTTTCCTTTACTATTTTCACCAACTTGGGTCAGACTCAAGTTTGGGTCCTTTTATTTTTCTTGTCAAGTCAAGTCTACTTTTCTTTATCAACTTTCATTGAACATCCCAGATCATCCATTTTCTATTGGTTGTTGGCAATTGACCTAGATCATTAAACCTTTTAACTCTATTTCAATCTATTTAATTTTGAGATCTGATTAAATATGGACTGTGGATCTTTGGGACCCACTACCCCAAGTTTGATTTCTCATTGGTCCCTAGGATTTGCTAACCATTGACTTGTTTAAGCTCCTACATGTTTGACACTTATCAGCCACACATTCCTTCTCAAGTTCCTACCAAGGATTTTGAATCTAAGTGCTCACTTTATGGGTCTTAAAAATGAAATTCATATAGATGTCTACCATTTTTTTACTAAGTTTGCAATTATATAACTTGAAGTGTAAAGATCATGGAGACACTAAATTTGTAGAGAATGAACTTAACATTGAAAGATATGAACCCTTTTGATCCATTAGCCATTCAAGATTTTTGGGTACTTTATAAAATTTTGAAGTTGACTAGTCCATGTGATCTTGCATGATGTCTTGACGATGGTCTAGTCTCAAAAAGGCTAAGTATTGGGACCTAGCAAATTCTATGTTAGGATCCAACTTTTCCCATGAATATATTTTTTTGTGCTATAATGTGTGAGTTGAAACTTATCATAAATGATCTTGGTAAAAAATTAAACAAACCCTTTTGACCATTTTCTTTGACTCTTCCATACATGTGAGATAAGACTTCATGAATATACTCCCTCAACTCTATTTGAATGCTCTAAAAAATATCTAAGTATGGAAACTTAGTGGATTTTGTTTTGGGATCCCACTTTGAACCCTTAGATATTTTACTATGCTTAGGTAGATGAGATGAAGATTGGCACATGACAACCTGTGACTAATGTGAAGAAACCCATGTAACCAACTCTCCTTGACTCATCCACACGTGTGAGATCTAGTTGTATCAAAATAGTCACTTGAATTTTCTACCACTAGATCCAAATGTCTAGATAGGCTCTAGATGGAATGAGTGGTCCAAATGAATACCATGCACTCCCATACTCTTCACAAGCATTTATGACACTCCATAGATTCTCCACAGTTTTGGACCTATTCTTAGAAATTAACAAAATTACATTTTAAGTGAAATTGAATTTTTTAAAAGCTTTGTGAGCCTCATGATCTCTCTACTCTACTCATTCCATCTAGAGCTTAACCAATTCATTTTGATCATTTGATCAATCAAGATCTCTACCTCTTTCTCTACAACTAACCATTAGCCACTGGGCACATGTTTGGCATGTGGGCTAAATACGGCCAACATGTCTTTCATAAAAATTTTGATAGGGTCTATCCTTATCAAATGAGAGTCTCTGCTCTTCCAGAATTGAGAGAAAATTTCTTATCAAAAGTGAGAAAGAGTTTACTTTTCTTATAAAAACTAAGAGAGATTGCAAATGGAAAGAACAAGAGATAGAGTAGAAAGGGGAGATAGAGGGGGAACACGCCATCTAAGATCATTAGTTGAGTTATCATCCTTCTTGATTTTTGAACCATCTTTGATCTAATTAGGACTAAAAGGTTTTGAGAAGAAATGAATTCTCCACTATACTCTTTAATCCTTGAATCCCTTTGTTTTTATCTTCTACACCATCTCCACTTGATTTCATTATGAGGACAAAGTCCTCATATACATGGACTTGATAGAGCCATACCTAAGTCTACTTTTAATAGCTAAAAGTACCTATTTGTCAAAGCTATAGCTTTTTTGAAGGAAAAAATACTCCTACACATCTACCCATAATCCAACCTAAATGTAAATTTACTATAGATTAAAAACTAATTCATTTATTAATTTTCCTATAGTTAATATGTCAATTAACATCTTACAGACTATATAGCATCATTATTGAACCATATTAGGTCTAAACAAACCTATTCTACCTCTAAAACTTGTGGAATCAAAGGAATTATTGTATGCAATGTTGAAAACACAATAAAATTGAGTTTATATGCTCTAAATTCTCTAGTAGATGTCTCTATTGAGTTTCAATGACATCCTTTAAAATATCTACCTTGGTTTGACCTGAGTCAAATTCAACCTCTATTTGAAGTCCCTAGCCTTCAAATTTTAACAAAGATAATCAATTTTGATCTGGGCCTTCTCAAATTGCGTCATCTATTAGCTCTTTATTCATTCTCAGGATCTTAATGTTAGCTCTTTCACTCTTTGACCTCATGCATATTGTATATATCCCTTTGTATGAATGAACACAAACCATAGATATTATTCTAGTCTAATGCAGTTAAGACACTTGTAACCCATGTATTTGATCTTAAGATCCACTAACCTTTTGACCCATTACTCATCATTAGATCTACTTTCTATGATTGCATATGTACCATTGATCTACTTGGACCCACTAACTCGAGCTTCATCCATACACCATTGGATTTATATTTTGCTCTTGGGATTATGCCACTTATCACTTGTATGTTCACCCTATAAATCCTTTGACCTTTTGACTCGATGTTCACTGTTGATCTTCGATGCATGATCAAATGCACTTCATTATATCTTCAATATGTATTAGCCTTGTTAGTCGATCCACATCATTATATCTTCATTTGAGCATCCAAGATCTTGAAACTTGTCACCTCTGCATTCATCCTTAGGAACTTTGAATTCAAATAGTTATTTGATGTAGTTTTAACTTGATGTCCTCATGCATGTCTTACTCTATAAGTCTAAATTTAAAGGCTTATATCTTAAGATAGAAAAATCATCAAGAAACTAAATTTGTAGAGCATGATATAGGCATGAATGACTTCATGTCCATGTGATATTTCATCTTTGAGAGTCCTCCTAAGTGAACTTTTTAAATTCACAATCAAGTTGACCCATTCATTTCTATGTTATGTGTCATGACAGTCTAGTTCTTTTAGACTTGTGCAAAAAAAATTTGTCTCTTTAGAAGGCTCCAATAAACTTCTAAGACTTTGTGTGATCTAATTCATGCCCCTAAATTTTTGAAACATCATAGGAACCTACTAGTCTTTTCACTTTGTAATCCTAGCCCTATTTCCAAGCCTACTTCCCAAGGATCAACAAATTGCACTTTAAGCTTGTTAAAAGTGTCTCAAACTATTTTTAACCAATAAGAGATCTTTTACTTTTTGTCCACTCATTCCATAAAAAATTCTATTCATCTATTCAAACCATTTCTAGGCAAAAGATCCTTATGTGGGCCAAATTTGGCCAATAGTAAAATCAAAAAATTCAAAGAGTAGGTACATTCTATAAAGTTTTTTTGGTAAGATTCCATAATTTATAATTGAAATTATCTACTTAACATGATTTAAATTTGGAATATTTTAATAATATTAAATAATATCATTGTATGTGAATAGATCATCAATTTTAGTTGATGTCCCTATATTTAGAAAGGATGGTGATAATGATTATAATCACCTAAAATTGGTATTTAAGTGTTAAGAGTGTTACTTGAGACTACCTATTCCTAGATTATCCCTAGACCTATCCTAGATCCTATTATCATACTTTTCCAACCTTCATGCAAGTCATAAGCATCTTTAGTAAACTCAAATGTAGTCCTAAACCCTCATTTCTCAATCCTGGCCCTTTGTGCCTAGTGTTCTTTTAGTTGGACATTAATTCCATATTAAGGAAACTAGAGCCACATGGAACTCATGTCCCCAAAATAGTGCCTATATCCTTTACCCTAAATTTCTTGAATAAATATATTTTCAAAATTAGAACCATCCTAAGGTTAGCCTAGACATCTTTTATTATCTACCCAAGTAATAGAATAGTATAAATACATGAATTTTATCCCTCTATCCACTATATGGAGATTAGATGCAAAATGCGTATTCAAACATGAAACAAGTTGAGAAAAAACAAATTATTTAATCCCTATTCTTCCCTACTTCTACATACTACCATCTGCAACAACCCTAAGCTCAGATTTTCTAGATTTCCAATCTCAAGCACACTCGAGGCACTCAAGGCCATTATAATACTAGCTTCACTTGCACTTTCACTAACACTTTGGTGGGGATAACTACATAGATATTGATCCCTCCTCAAAGTATCAGTATGTAGGTAACTCTCTTCATAGTGGGGTGTTGAGGATGTCCAACCTATCCTACTAAATAACACACTTTTTAGTGCATACCCTACTTACAAGTAGGATTAGGGTTTTTATCATAAATCATTAATTATAGGCATAATATAGAGTTTCATACTTATTACACTTAGGAATAAAACCCATAAATATAGACATGTGTACTTAAAAGTTTGAGATAGTCCTGCACAGAGGATACTATCACCAATATCAGGACACTAGAGACACATATCACTATTATCCATATGTGGTGCTACTATTGAGGAGGAGTTATAATATATGGATCTAACTGATGTCATTCAAACTTGATTCTATCTCAGTTTACATCACTCATATCATTCATATCATGTATTTTCCAAATAAGTCTTTATTTGCACATATTTGTTACTATTTTTAGAAATTAAAATCTAGTCAAATATATAACAAATCATTTATTATTTTATGTATATAATTTCCTTTATTTAATCTACTCATCCCTTTAATTAAACATAGGATTTAGATAATCAAAACCCTGAAAGGTTAAAACATTTGGTGAACCCATCTTAATTTGAACATTATTTAAACCCTAACCCTAAATGATCCTAGAGTTTGTATCCTTTTTATTTCCTATTTTCATTAGTTTCTTTAAAAAAATTATCTTTCATATATTCTATTTGTGTAACTCTATTCCAATTTGTTTATTATATTCCATCTATAAAATCTATCTCAATTCCATTAATAAGAAGTGCTAGACTAGGTGGTAATCCTATAGAGCATATTCAGATGACTACTATTTTAGCTTATAACATGGATAAAGGACATGTTATAGCCAAAATTTTCACCTTAGAGAATTCAATCAGACCTTCTCCAATTTGGGATATAATGGAACTATCTCTGAGTATAGTCAAATTGCTATAAGAGATAGATCTCTAGATTATGGGCTAGCTCCCTTTATCTAACTATTTAGGATCTCAACTACACTGGTCTAATTACTTGTTGGGGTTTAAAATGGAAGATTAAAACATTAAATTAACCTACACTAATGGAGGTGATACAGTACAGATATCTTCACAAACATACTTGAAACTTGTACCATGAAGGTAGCTTACCAAAACTGATATCAACTCAAGGTTATTCTAAAATAAGTGTTTCTAAATGGAAGAAAATTGATATGCATTTATAAATGTAGGTGAATAGAAGGTATAATAATATACACTAATAATCTCTCTTCCACTTTAAAAAAAACCTAACAAATAATTACACTTCATGTGACCTATTATAAGAAGTATTACTCACACAATGCATACAAGATCTGAATGGAAGCAAGGAGAAACAATCATCACTTGTCATCCAAATAGATTAATTGGCATACTTAGGCAAGAAATTTTAGAGACTAAACAACTTGAGACCTTTATTCAAATGCAAAAACAAGATGTCAAACTAGCATGTCTTCACCATACCAATTTTAAATAGTTTACAATCCCAAAATGGCTTTAATATATAGAGCAATAGAAGAAGAGAGAGATAAAGAGTGGAATTGAAGATTCACAATTCCAAGATTCAAGTTTTGAAAACCAATTACAATACAAGATAAAGAGTTATAAAATAGGTCATGAAGTTGTCTTAGATAAGTGTTTATCTAAAGTACAACATTCTTCTAAACTTTACATAGGGATGCTTCATTATCCTTCTTGAACTTGTTTTTTTTATGAGGAGTTCACTAGTTATCCATAACTACCTTAGAATTCATTGACACATATACCATACCCTAAAAAGGTGGAAAAAATATTTTTTAAATTCATTATACACCCCTCAACTAATGACCTTCACTTTTCAAATTATCATTCACTTTCTTGTAGTCACTCACTAGCCCTCTAGGCCTAAATACTCATACTTGTCACTTAGGTGGCTTACACACACTTAAGGAGGCTCATTGTAGATATGTGAGACACCTTTTCATAACTTATTTTTCCTCATGTCTATCATATAGACTTCAATAAAACTCAATAACATACCTCTCATCTCTAAATTGATAATCACCTTCTTTATCGATGTTTTATCCAAGAATAACTAAAAAAACTATTTTATAAGAGGGGTTTCCATGCATGACTAAGGTGATAATGGGTTTTGAAGAGTTATAATACATCAACACACACCTTTCACCATGTCTTTCACTCATTTTTTCCCTGTTATACCTTTAAATTACCTCAAAACTTACAAAAAATAGAGAATTTGACCTATCTGTAAGAGTGATGGTATATAAAAATTTAGTGGTAGGGATGTTAAGAGAGTTACAAGTAGGTAAAAATCACTTTCCAAGAAAATTTACTCCTTCTATATGCATTACTCTTCATATTTTTCTCATCAAGCCCTTATGAGGGTTTTAGGAGGGTTTTAGGTCATTTAGGTTCTTAACAATGATTCATAAATATTAGGCCCCTAACCTTTCAAAAAATTCCACTTTTTTAAAGTTAATTAACTCCCTTAACTATCTCTAAGGTCTTGAGACCCCATGCATCTCATCCATAAACATGTAAGTGAAAGAAAAAGAATTCAAACAACCTTGAGACAAATTGAGGCCAAAAATGGCCAATACGGGTTGTTCTCTATAAACCACTGAATTTCATCAACTCTCCACTCTCCCATGAATTATCTTACATTTTTTGGGGAGATCACATGATAATATGAGTGAAGTTAGAAGCCTAATGAACATGTCTAGTTCTTAGGCCTTAGATTGTGTTTCTGAATATGTAACCACCTATGAGTGGTCACAATGGATGTAGGAGATTATCAACACTTATTCACATTTAATTTAACCCTACACATCATCCCATAATTCTTTAAGACTCCATTTCATCCTTTTACCATTAATGCACTAGGTCTGTAGATTATCTTGCTTGTGGAGTGCCTCGAGTCTAAGATAAAATAGTGATCACTTCCCTTATTAGTTTGACCTAATGAGTACCATAGGGGAATATTTCAAATCATTATGACATTATATATATATAATTTCAAAGAGTGGCCATGCTTCTATATCCCTCAACACTTCAAATTCTCAAGACTATCTTCTAGGCCTATGACTATGTGCAGGGTTTTGATAGGGCTTAAGAACATTTACCTATGACTATCTCTATTCATCCTTGCCTCTAAAAATCACATGTAAGTGTGATTTTATCACTTTTAGAGTGATTTATGCATGTCCATATCCATATTTCATCTCTGTCTATCAACCAAACCTTTATCCTTCATTAGCCTAGGCTAATCTATCTCCTAAGTCAGAATGTAGGTGTTTATTAGGTAAATCAATAGATTCATGTAGGTGATGATACATGTCTGATCACTCTAATTTATAAATTGAGTTTCTCTTGATGTCACTAAGATCATTTCATACCTGGATAGACTCATTTCTCCCTTGAGATCCTATAATCATCTCTTTACAATCAATGCACTAGGTGTTATTTGCAAGTTGTATTGTTCTAGGTTTATTTTAGCCTAATGAAATTATAGTTATCTAAGTATCTCCATTATGATATTGACTAAGTTGAAAACCCATTATACCATCATTCTCTCTTAACTTGACAACCTCCTCTTGTGTCAATATGTGACCTCTCCATTTAGGCTATAAGAATGAAACTATTAGGCTTGCCTAGGCTTCATATACCTTCACCATAAGATGACAACATATGGAGCAAAATCTCTTTTCAGAGAAGTTAACGTAAATATTCCCATTAAGTAACTTCCTTTATTTATAATAAAATAAAGGCGTTTATGTTATTTATTGAGGGGGTCTTGAATGTGTTTGATCTTGAATTGATTCTCACTACTAATATTCAATATTTTTTAATGGATCAGTCCTATTGTTGTTATCCTGAGAGTCTTCTCAAAACCTCGAAATTCCTTGCTCTTTAAGAACATCACTATTAAAGCACACTTCTCCATAGCAAGTTTTATGTGGTTATTTGGATGGGTTGTGTTGGTCTTTCAAACCTGTCACACCATCTTAAAATCCTTAATCCTTATCAAGAGGCATTCTCACTATATTCCAAGCTTCATAGACTTTTCAAGGTACATCATCATACCCATATACTTTTGACTGCCTACACACAAAACTCTATAGATCTCTATTAGTTATATTAGCTTGTTTATACTTCTTTATCTTTGAGGTGCCTTGAAGATATCTTGAATACAACATTCAATGCATAATCTAAACAACCATGCTCTGAGGGGTTGAAGACCAATTTATAAACTTTGACTTAAAGCCACTCACAGAAGATCAAAACACTGTAACTAACAAACACTATTCTATAGACCATTGGTATTCACTTATAGCATAATGATATATTTATTCCTATCCTCTTATGACCATAGATGCTAAACCAGGTTGAATCCAACATGAAATAGCTAGATATGTTCCTAAAAACTACATACACTACTTGGTTCACACATACCAATCATCAAAGTGCAATTAGATGAAAAAAGTTAAGCCATTAGGACTACACATAGTTTGGAGGTACTAACAATCTTAATGATTATTCATACAACACATACCACCAATCTTTAAACCATGACCATGAAATGGAATATCATAATGAATACTAACTTCCCCCATGTGAACTCGCTCTAACTCTTCTTCTCCAGTCTATACCAAATGAAAATTAATGACCTAATCTGAGTTATCCAAGTGAGAAATAGGAGAGAGAATATGGTTTCTATTAATTTTGGATCAAATAAAGCTACTTGAGCCTTAAAATTACCTATGTGGATGTCATGACACCTTCCTAAATCACTTACACCTATAAATGAGTGACCCCAATCCATACAACTACCTAAAAATAAACCTTTTATAAATGATCTTCTTTATTTTACATTGAACCTACCATATTTTAGTTTAAAAGCCTTTATCTGACATTCTCTAACATGTGGAATGTTAGATTACTTCTTGACACATTTTCCTTTTGTATAAAACTGTATAATTCCTTAACATGACCAAAAAGGTGGCATAAAAGGACATTAAGACAAATAGAGAAGTATGACAAAGGTTAAAACATATTTTCTAACCCTCAAAGATGTGACTTGACTTCATCTAAGACCATGGTGACCATTTTCAAACCCAAATGACCTTATGAAAGTTTTAACATGTAGGGGGATTGACCCAATTTGACCTGGGGTAAAATTTTGGTCAACATTTTGGTAATTTTTAGGGGTAGTATGGTTGTTATGCTAAGGACTAGTTGCCTTCTCCTATCCTGGGAAATGGAGTCACTCATATACTATAATTTACATTGATATGCCTCTAAAAATACTCAAAACTCACACCAAAAATAAAAAGAAACAAATACATAAAACATGACACCAAGACACACATATGTGCTCTCTAAGTACTTAAGGAAAACACATAAACAGCTCAAAGGAAAACACACACTTATCCTAATATATACAAGACCTCAAAACACTTGAAGTGGGGAATAACTTATTCATTAATTCAACTAGGTTCAAAGACAATGCTTCTAGAATCATTGTTGCTTTTTGAAAACAAACCATCATAGAATGAATGTTTGTCAATGAAAACTTTCTCATGGAGGTATTCAAATGACTTACCATTTTTGGAGACTCTGCTAGCAGTAAGTGTGTCACTTAAAACTCTCATGAACACTCCATATATATTTCCTAAAGGCTTTTTTAAATTTATAGCTTGTTTAACCTTTATCATGTTCACTTGGCACTCCTCAATTTGGTCATTTAGAATCATTTAAACCTTCCCAACTTCAAATGCATTTGAATAATGATGTGATTTTTATTTGGATTCATCAAGGCTTTGTTCTAATTTACCAAACAATTCATGGTCTACCAAAGTTGTTTCCTACTTGGTAGGGACCCCAAGCTCGTATTTTTTATCATTAGGAACATTGTTAACCTCATCATCAAGTATATATTTCATTTGAAGAGTTGTAGACCTACTTACCTCTTCAAACTCCTGCATTATGGCATTGAATTGTTGCCACATATCATCTTAATTTTCTTGAGGTTCATGCTCATTAAATTTCTCTTTTTCAAGTAGAATTGAATGCTCACTAGGACTATCATGCTTTGTTACAACTAGAATATGAACATCATCATCCATGTGCAAAAGGTAGTTTCCCCATGCAGCCTATTTTAGAGTGTCATAAAAATTTTCCTCAAGAGATCCATTACATTATTAATGGAGGATGTATAAACTAAGAATTTTTTATTCAATATTCTCATATTGATCAAATCCATACTACTTAACTCCCTATTCATCAAGGTACAAGTTATCTATGCCATTCAGAGGTGTTAGATATTATTGATCACTAGGGTGATCTTATTCATCACTAATATTACAATTTATGTTTCATGTATAATTCACATATGTCTCTACATGAAATTGAGATAGAGGATCAGATTTGATTGACACTTTAGCATCACACCTATTTCTAAATGCCATATAGGACCAATTTGAATTCAAATATCCTCTAATATTATAAGTAAAATCTCTTAACAAGCAAAGGATAAAATGAGGTGGCACATCCACAACCACAACATCTTGAAAAATTGTGAAAGTGGGATAAGCATAAATAACAAGTTAAAAACCTTTGATTATGTTAATTATCTTGGTAGTTAACCCATCCAATTGTATCACTCCCTTGGAATGAGATTCATACTTCAAATTTAACTTATCAACTACTTGCTTGGGCATGACACAAGTACTTACTTCACTATAAATCAAATAATTATGAACCAAAGCATCTCCAATGATGATAGAGAGATAAAATGGATGGGGTTTCTCTACTTTATCAAAAAAATTGGTTGTCCCTCAATATGCTTTAATGTGTTTGTCAAAGATACCTCTTTCCCATTAGGCTACTTGGTTGCCAAATTGTATTTGGATAGCTCTTCCTGGAGTAGGTTTGCTTGTCTAGGTATTGCAAGTGTTTCCCACATTGATACATTCACATGAGCCTTATTCATCTATTCTACAATGTCATTGAAAGATCCACTAGCCTTAGCTTGTCCACTAATAGGAATAGTGCTTCCTATACCTTGAGAAATTTGAGGTGTGAAAGAGTTATTATCATTCTAAGTTATTTGATCTACTTGTGTGTTTGGGATTATATTAGACATACCTACCTTTTGTGATGTTTGAACACTCATTGATGAAACATTTCTATCCCCTTTAACCTCTTCAATTGCCTCTCTTTGCCCTTGTGTTTGTAGCTATAAGACTAGAATATTTACTTGATTGTCATTGGTAATTCATAGAACATGAGTCATATTCCTTCCAATTGACTAAAGTAGATCCAATTTTAGTATTCTTTCCATTGTTCTCTCTTCCATTAGGTACCTCATCTTGAGTCATGGATGGCATTGTTCATAAATTTACCATGAAAGCTTGATTGAAGGACTAATTGGCATGGGTAGATAAATCATGAGATTTATTCCATGAAGGCTAACCCTCATGTTCTTCAACAAGGTTGTTTTGAGTAAGCACTAATGCATTTGATGTGGAGGGATCATTGGGATTATAACCATTATATATTTTTTCTTGAACTAGATACCCTTAACCTTGAACATGACCTTGAAAGGGTGGTCAATTACCTTGATAGTTTAAATAGGATTGATTGTGTTGATATTGGCTTTTGAAAGGCCTCTCTTGTTATTTTTGTATGATCCTCTTGAGGCCTAAAATCTGTTGCTCAAGATCCTTCATTCTTTTTGCCTCATTGGATTTAATTGACTGACTAAGGGTAGTTGTCTTATGTTTTATTGTAGGGATGGTAATAACATTAGGTGTATGGGTTTGAAAATTAGATAAAAGAGGCATAGGGGGTCTTGGGTCAATCTTCCCAAATTGAATCAAATAATACTCAACCTTAATGACCACTTCATAGTCATTAAGAAATGTGTCTCTTCACATATATTATACCATCATATAAATATCACTATTAAATTCCTAAATATAATAAAGGAAATCATGATGTGTAGTAGGTCTTACCAAGATAGGGATCCTATCCCATGTTTTATGAAATATTGTGTTAAAGTCTTGGATAACTTCTTGAGGTTCTCTCCTTATGTTGGTCAGATTCTTAGTCAATGATAAGTTATCACTCTTGTCCTCAAAGCTTCTCTTCAAAGCATCACCCAATTCATCTCATGTGATGATAGATTCAAGGGCCAAAGTATCATACCAATAAAGATATTTCAGCTTGAAAGAGACAACCAATACCCTAATTTATATGTTCTCCTTAATGATGTGATGTATGTTGCAAAAGTTGGAAATATTTATAATGTGCTCAATAGGAGTAATGGAAATCTCACCAGTGTATGAAGAGACACTTTTAAAGGTAGATATGGGAATGTAATCATAATGGGAAAGTCTTAGAGGACTATATCCATTGAAATCAACAAAAGTTAGGTTACTTGTCATGATAGCTTTAGTATTTTTCAATATTGGGCAAATCAAAAAACTTTCTTATAGGTCTATGAGCAAGGTATGATCTCCTTGGGTAAGGATGGGTGTTAAAAAATCTATATGATTTGACTAAATAATAAGGAATCTCTTGAAAATAAAAAGGAACACATTTAGTATGAGATCTTGTGCTTACATTAGGAATGAAATAATGCACTAGTCTACCACCAAGAGTCAATTGTTGGAGTTGCTAGATACTACAAGAAGTAAATTATTATAGCCTCCTTGTTGTCAAGGCTAACATCCATGTTAAATAACCTTCTTCGACCACAGGTCCCACCAGGCATACGAAAATTATTTTATCCCAAATTTTCACCCTAGATAAGTCAATAAGAACTCTTCAAATTTGGGATAACATGGAACTATCTCTAAGTATAGGCATAATGCTACAAGATATAGATCTCTAGATTATGGGATAACTCCCTCAATTTTACTATTTAGGTGCTCAACTACACTAGTCTAATTAATTTTTGGGGTTTAAAAGGGAAGAAAAAACATGAAATTAACATACATTAATGGATTTTATACACTAAGGACATCTCCACAGACTTACTTGAAACTTGCACCATGAAAGCAACTTACCACAACTGATATCAACTCAAGGTTCTTATAGCATAAGTGTTTCTACATGGAGGTAAATTTTTATGCATTTTTAAAGGTGGGTAAATATGAGGTCTAATCTTGGACACTACTAATATCTCTTCCACTTTACAAAAATACCTAAAAAATAGTTACACTTCATGAAACCTATTAGAATAAGTATTACTCACATAATGCATACAAGCGGAGATTGGAAGAAAGGAATAATAATCATCACATTTCATCTAAATAGACTACTTGAAATACTTAGGCAAGAATTTTTATAGACTAAACTATCTTGAGAACTTTATTCAAAGTCAAAAATAAGATGTCAAACTAGCAGGTCTTTGCCATACCAATTATGGATAGTTTATAATGCCAAAATGGCTTCAATATATAGAGCAATGGAAGATGAGAGAGAAAGAGTGACATTGAAGAGTCAAAATTCCAAGTGTCAAGTCTTAAAGACAAATTATAATATAAGATAAATATTTATAAAATAGTTCATGAATTTATCTTGGACAAGTGTATATCTAAAGTACAACATTCTTCTAAAGTTGGCATAGGGACAATTCATTATCCTTCTTAAAACTATTATATTGATGAGGAGTTCACTAACTATACAGAACTACCTTATAAGTCATTAACACATCTACCCTAATTTGAGAAGGTATAAATAAGATTTATTAAGTTCAATATACACCCCTCAATTGATGACCTTTTCTTTTTCACTTGGCATTCACTTTCTTATAGTCACTCACTAGCCCTTTAGGCCTAAATTCTCACACTTATCACTTAGGTGGCTTACACACACTTAGGGAGGTTAAATTTAGAGATGTGAGACACATTTTTATAACTTCTTTGTCTTATAGTATATCAAATAAACTTAAATAAAACTCAATATCATACCTATCATTTCCAACTTGGTAGTCACATTCTTTCTCACTGTTATATCCAAGACTGCCTACAAAACTAGCTTAACAGATGGATCTCCATACATGAATAAGGTTATAATGGTGTTTGAGGAGTTATAATACATCTCCACATACCTTTCACTATGGATTTCACTCATTTTTCCCCTTTTTTACCTTCAAATCACCTCAAAACTTGTATAAAATAAAGAATTTGACCTATCCATACAAGTGATGGTATGGAACAATTGAGTGGTAGAGAGATTAAGAGAGTTCCAAGTAGTTCCAAATAACTTTCTAGGCCAAATAACTCCTTATGTATTCATTATTTTTCATATTTTCATCATCAAGCTTTTATGAGGGTTTTAGGAGGGTTTTAGATCATTTAGGTTCTTAATAATGATTCATAAAGGTTGGGCCCCACACCTTCAAACCAATGACATTGGTTTCAATTTAATGACCACCCTCAACTATCCATAAGTGCTTGAGACCCCATGAATCTCATATGTATAGATGTTAATGAAATAATTTGGCTCTTGAGTTCTTATTATTCATTCTGGAAACCCTTGAGACAAATTGAGGACAAAATGTCCAATTTGGGTTGGTATCTACAAAACAATGAGTTTCATCAACCCTCCACTTTCCCATGAAGTCAATTACATTTTTTAGGGAGATCACATGATCATATGAGTGAATTTATAAGCCTAATGATCATGTCTAGTTCTTAAGCCTAGTAGGCATAGACTATGTTTTTGAGTATGTGACCACCTATGACTGGTCACAGAGGATATAAAATATTATCAAAACTTATTCACCTTAAATTCAACCCTACACATTATCCCACAATTATTTAATACTCTCTATTTCATCCTTTAACCATTAATTCACTAGGTTTGTAGATTGCCTTGCTTGTGGAGTGCCTAAGGTCTGAGACTAACAGTGAGAAATATCCCTATTAGTCTGACCTAAATGGGATCTTATTTAAATTCATGATGACTTTATGTATCAAATTTCAAAGCCTAACCATGTTTCTATATCCCTCAACACTTCAAATTCTCAAGACTAACTTATAGGCCTATGACTATGTGCAGGGTTTTGATAAGGCTTAACAACATTTATCTATGCCTATCTCTATTCATCTTTACCTCTAATAATCACATATAAGTGTGATATTATCACTAGGAGATTTATTTATGTATGTTCATCTCCATTTTTCACCTTTGTCTATCAACCAAACTTGCATCTTTCATTAACCTAGGCTAGTTTGTCTCCTGAATCAAACTATAAGTGATTATTAGGTAAATTAAGTGATTCTTGTAGGTGATCATACATGTCTGAGCACTATACTTCATAAATTCAGTTTCTCTTGAGATTACTAGGACCATTTCATACCTAGATAGACTCATTTCTACCTTGAGACCTTACAATCATCTCTTTACCATCAATGCACTAGGTGTTACTTGTAAGTTGCATTGTTATAGGTTCATTTTAGCCTAATGACACTATAGTTATTTGAGTATTTCCATTAAGATCTTGATTGAGTTGAAAACCCATTCTACCATCATTCTCTCTTGACTTGAAAACCTCATCTTGTGTCAAGATGTGACCTATCCATCTCAGTTACAAGAATAAAACTATTAGGTTTGCATAGTCTTCACAGACCTTCACCTTAAGATGACACCATATGGAGAAAAACATTTTTTCAAAGAATCTAAGGTAACTCTTCCCATTAAGAAATTTTCTTCAATTTGGAGAAAACAAAGGTGGATATGGTGTTTCTTAAGGGGGTCTTGAATGTCTTTGATCTTGAATTGATTATCACAACCAATATTTAGTCTTTTTCAATGGCTCAATCCTATTTTTGTTATCTTGATAGTATTCTCAAAAACTTGAAAATCCTTGCTCTTTAGGAATGTCACTAACAAATCACACTTCTCCACAACAAGTTATAGGTTGTTATCTAGATGGGTTGTGTATGTGAATCCTGAGTTGGTCTTTCAAACCTATTAGGGCATCTTATAATCCTCAATACTTATCAAGATGCATTCTCACTATATTAAAAGATTCATATCCTTTTCAATTTACATCATCATGCACCTATAATTTTGACTACCTACACATAGCACTTTGTAGGTCTCTATTAGGTATGTTAACTCATTTACACTTCTTTGTCTTTGAGATGCCTTGAAGATCTCTTCATTACAACCTTTAATGGAGAATATAAACAACCATGCTTTGAGGGTTTGAATACCAATGTATTACCTTTGACTTGAAGCCACTCATAGAAGATAAAAACATTGTAACTATCAAACACTATTCTGCAGACCATTGATATTCACTTCAAGCACAAGGAGATAGTTTTGCCTATGTTTTTATGATCACACATACCAAACCAAGTTGAATCCAACATTAAATAGGTTGATATATTTTTTAAAACTACATATAGTACTTGGTTCACATAACAATCACTAAAGTGCAATCAAATGAGAAAACCTAAGCCATTGGGATTGCTTAGGTAATTTAAAGGTGTGAACAATATTAATGATTTTTTATATATCACAAACCACCAATATTGAAACCATGACCATGAAATGGACTATCATAATGACTAATATCATCCCCCATGTGCACTCACTCCAAATCTTCTTCTTCAATCCATACCAAATGAAAACTATTAACCCATTTTGAGTTGTCCAAGTGAGAAATAGGAGAGAGAAGATGGTTTTTGTCAATTTTGTATATATTAAATCTAATTGATCCTAAAATGACCTATGGGGATGCCATAACACCTTATTAAATCACTACAGCTTCATATGAGTCACCCTAATCCATACATCTACTTGAAATTAACCCTACTATAGATGATCTTTTTTCTTTTACATTGAACCTACCATATTTTAGTTTCAAAGCCTTTATATGACACTCTATGACATGTGGTATGTTATCTTACTTCTTGACACATTTGTATTTTTGTGGAAAACTATACAATTTATTAACATGACCAAAAAGGTGGCATAAAGGACATTAAGATAAATGGACAAGTATGACAAAGGTTAAAACATATTTTATGACCCTCAAAGGTGTAACTTAACTTCATATAAGACCATGGTGACCATTTTCAAACCTAGAGGATCTTATGAAATTTTGAACATGTAAGGGGGTTGACCTAATTTTACATAAGGTAAAATTTTGGTCAACATGACTTATTGTAACTCTAGTTATTGATCCTTCGAACCTTGATTATATGAATTTCAATGATAATGCATCTAAAGATGAACAATATAATCAAGAAAAATATGTTACACAAATTGAAAATTGGGAAATCCTCCCTCCACTTAAAAATGATAACATAATTATCAATAAATATGAGGTCTTATAGAGATTCAAAGATAGAGTTCAAGAATATCCCATTGATCATTCACAAATATTACAAGCCATATTGGAAATTAAGAACAAATCAAACGATGATTAATCTTCAAATCCCCCAGCTAATAATATTTTTACACATATAGTGGGGCTAATTCAGGTAACATATCCTAAAATTTTAATTCAACAACCTTTAGTGATAGCCCTTTTTTCTATTTCCTCTAATCTAAATGTACAATCCCTTATGCATGAGTTTCATACTCTATAGGCTAAGGTCTTACATCTTGAGAAAGGAACCACTAGGCCATCACATGCCTTAGATTCTGACATCTCTTACATACACCTTCGCACATCACATAGTATAAACTCCCTTTCCATCCAAATTTGTAGTACCTAAGCTTACATTATATGATGCCAAGGGTGACCCATAACACCATATCCAAACTTTTCACATATCATATTGGGATTATATGTTTAATGATTGGCTTGTCACAAAGTTTTCTCCATACATTTTAAAGGATTATTCTCTACATTGGTATATTACTTATCGATTCAATATATCATAGCATTAAATCCTTTGGGAGACATGTTTTATCACACTTCTCCATCAATATTAGTGATAAGACCTTATATGCCCAAGTTGCATAGTTGAAACAAAAGTCAAATGAACCTATCATAGAATACATTTTATGATACAGGACTATATTGTATAAATTGACTATCCCCATGGCTGATAAAGAGCTTTAGGACATGTTCAAATAGGGTATTTTACCATCATTACTTGAAGCTATTTTATTTAAGAAGTTTCCAACATTCACAAATTTGTGCCATAGAGTAAAATAAAGAGAGGTCAAGCTTATATCAATGGGAAAACTAAAATATACCAATGGACCAGAATAACCTAATAAGAGTTAAAATAAGACTCCATATAAGGTAAGGGCCACAAAAAACAAGGGTTATTAAAAGGACATAATTAATGTAGCTTCAGATCCATCTCCTCACTTGGTTTTATCATCTCCTCAATGTTGAATCTTCACCAACAATCCAAAATCACTAGCATGGGTTTTATAGTAGCTCTTAAAATGCAATGTCATATCTTTTCATCCCATTAAGGGGTTGATATGACACAACCTCTTCCAAATAATTATGATTATAATGCATCCTTCAAGTATCACAAGGCACTAGGCCATACAACAAATAAATTTATAAGCCTAAAACATAAGATACAAAATTTGATTGAGGCTAACATTATTAATGTGAGCACACCCATAGAGGCACCAAAAGTACATAAAATATAAGCTAAGACATTAAATATATTCTTAGATCTATTTCCAAAACACAAAAAATGAGGTAGGGAGCACTTTAGGGGTTCACTACACATATTAGGCACATCCACCACCAGCTTTATATCATACTATTATAGAGGAGGCATACCCATTGCATAATATCATTGGCATGTACCATCCTATAGTTCCATTTAGACCACTAATCACCTTATAATACTATAATGTTTAGTATGATGATATAGATTTACATACACTCTTTGTATGAGCATAAATATATCACCATCCTATCCTAAGTGTTATGGTTGATAATGGGTCGAACATTGAAATGTGCACTATGACAATTTTACATTATTTGGGGTATTAATATCAAGATATATTCCCCATAAACATAGTTATTAGTGTTTTTAGTGGTCATGTTCATATCTCCATTGAGGATATTGTGATTCTATTACTAGTTGGACCAACACATATAGCCATTCAGTTCTTTGTAGTACCTAGGTGGGAATGTTAGATATGTTATTGGGTAGGCCATGGATGCAATAGCAACACACCATCCCATATATAGTGCACAAACTCCTAAAATACATAAATGTAAATTATGTGGTCAAATTTGAGGGTCTTCCATATGAGTATCCTTTACCTATTCTACAGGCAGTTACTTTATAGTCACCAGTTATAATTTGAGCATAGTTACCAAATATAGTATAGTTATCAATTATAGCTCAGATTAATTTCCTATTGATATATCACATATTTTAGTAGAGCCACCAATTCAAGTGAGGTCTACTCCTACAATACCAACACTTATGCATACTCTCCCATAAAGAACATTATTAGAGAGATCCCTACATTAAAGATATGTCATAGATTCTAGAGGGCCTTTCTCCACTCACTTTTTGTTGAGATCTATATTATTGGGTTCTTAGGGATTTTAACACATGATACCTATGTCACCTATAGCTTATTCTACCAGATGGGTTCCTAAGACCCCTAAAATTCATGGCATACCATAATCAGTGTCATAGATTCCTAACACCACTACACATGGAGATACAAATATAGATTACTCAGTATAGTAGATTATGGGATCACAATTACCCTTTCAAATAGAACACATGATCATAGTTATCTTATTTGACATAGTTCATAGTGATAGTGAGTCTCCCATAAGACTCATCAGTTAGTATGGTTACTCCCTTATTGTACATACTTTCCTTCTCTCTTGATCCTTATATATAGTTCATTTTCATATTGCTTGTACATAGCTTATTTATTGTCATGATGTTGAGCGTAGCTAATGATATGCAGGTGTAAAGTTGGCCTCTTAGACAGAAGTTCACTAACTTTCTATACTTAGCCAAACCATCATTGCACATCATGTAGATATGTATGAAATATTATATTTGTGAATTTAATATAGGTATAAATAAATTAAATAATGGTCAAATTTTTTCATGGAGATTTTGTCTATAGTACCAAGAAGGTACCCTAAATATTTGGACTCTTGAAGTGTTTTCTAGCTCAAGTTATAAAGCTCCAAAGTTAATCTGGTAGATTATGATGGGAAAGAAACCATCAAATTTAATCATATTAAATTCTAAGGTAATTTTTCTATAGGACCAATGGTGAAATATTAATCATACATATTGAGATCAATGGTGCGTATGAAGTCAAAATATCAAAGGTTGCATAAGCTAGGGACAAGTGTCACAAGCTCGTTAATCTAAAAGAAAGATCAACTATGAGTGGCAGTTCATACTTATGAAGATAAACAGTGTGAGATAGGTCAAATGGTTAACAAATCATGTAGGACTACCAAGTGGCACAAGCACATAAACTGATAACAAAGTGTTTAGAAGGCACACAAGAGTGCCAAATGTTGTAATCATAGGAGTTATAATCAAGATCTAATGGTGAACATTGAAAGATAAAGACATGGATGATCCAAGGAGATCAACAGTGCATATTTGGTCAATATTTAAAAGGTGCATGAGATGAGGTAAACATGTTTGATTTTTAATAGTGACCATTCATATTTGAATTTATCAAAAGGAAAAACTAGTATGTAGTGTTTAAGCCATAAATTTTGATCTAGGATGAATTTGAAGGTGAAATAAAAAAGCAAAGTTGGAGAAGACTTCAAGGTGCATCTAGTGAATCTAGTATATGGTCTAAATGTTCATACATTAAAATTTACTGTGCTTCAAAGTTGACTGTGTGTTTGACCATGTTTTTTAAGTGACCTGAGAAAGATATTTTGAGCTATTCTAATGGTATTTGGATGTTTCAAGGGGACTTAGATATTAGAGAGTATTTTAGATTCTTTAAGAATGATCTGTATTTATTTTAGAGGTTTGAACAATCCATATTTAGTATGAAAAAATGCTTAGAAGTTGACTATTTATTCATTCATGGTGTTTTTGTGTACAAGGTTAATGTTTGATTAGATTGAGCAAATGCATAGGTATGTAATGATGATTGTAATCATTTGGGAATGTCTAAGAGGTCATGTAGAGTGGACCTATGCATTTTGAAGTGTCCCTATGTTTTCAAATTACATGATTAAGTGCTATATGGGTGAATAGGTCTCCACGAGACCTATAAGGAGTACTAAGGCGTAATTGAAAGGTGTAACTACTTAAGTGTTACCCATAGTTACTATGGCCAACCTATGTGGATGGTATTGAGATATGTTAGATGTTTTAAGGGCTAAGACAAGTATTATGTCTAACCTAGAAGATAATAATCGTGATGGATCTGTAAAAGGTGAAATCAAAGGTGGTGATTTCTAGACTTCTAAGATGAGGTGTGTGTAAGAGTTAAAGAATAAAGGAAATAATAATGGGTGTGTGCTTAGTGGATGGGTTATGTAGTATATTAGGTTGATGACTATGTGTATGACCTATATGATATATTTTTTATTTCAAAGATATTTCTCTTTTAGGTTTTAATATTAGGTAGAAAAGCAAATAGAAGAAGGATTTGTAGGTCTGATTGTGTATATATGAGGGTGGTTTGAGTGAAGAGGAAGAGAGATTATGGCATGCCTATATGAGATGCTTGTATGAGATAGAGTAGGTGTTTTGAAAGGGTTATAAAATTACAAGTCCATCATTAGGTGTTGAAGACATTAGTTCAAAGGTGGAGATGTTCATATCAAAGGTTTAGGGAGGGTACTCAATATCTAGGTCAGAAGGACTTGACCATCCAAGTGGCAGGTGTTCCTTATGAAATAGGTGTTTCACTAAAGTTTAGTTAGAATGACTTAACCATCTTATGGGTAGGTGTTCCTTTTGGAAAAAATGTTTCACTAAAGTCTGGTTAGAAGGACTTGACCATCCTAAGGGCAAGTGCTCCTTATGGAGTAGGTGTTTTACTAAAGTCTCATGTTTTCATACTTCTTATAGGATAATTAGTCCATGTGATTGTAGGCTTGAGGGTTGTTTTTATTACCTAAGAGGTTTTCCCACATAGATCTTGTGTTGTGTATGTAATCTGGCATTATCTATTTATTCATTATTATAAACATCTTGAATGCTTCATGAATGGTTGTATTAAATGCTTAAGTTTTTAAAGGGTTTGGAAATTGAATTGGATTGTTTACCACCACTAATTCACCCTCCCCTCTCAATGGTTTGTACTTATAAAAATTGGTATTAGAGTTTGTCCTTTGGAGGAAGCTTAATATATTTAAGGATATCCTAAGTAGCACAAGATGGAAAAGAATTTGAAGAAAGAGAATCAATAGTAGAAGGTTGTGATCAAGGCACTTAAAGATTAGAGATGTACTTTAAATAAAGATGACAAAGAGGATGAGAAAGTTATCAATGATCTCAAAGTTCATCTATAAGATGCCAAGGAAAGTTTGAGTTAAAAATAGGAAAGCTGCTCAAAAGAAAACGACATCATGTATGATAAATAAGTTTTCTATGACAGTGAGGAAGAAGAAGTGGATCTAGAAGCTAGGCTCATAAAGAGGATTCACAAGATGAGGTATGTATCAAAGGTCTTGAATCACAATTCAGTTCTCTTGAGGGAAGTTTGTTAGGTAAGAACAAGAGAGATGAGAAGAAGTATCAAGAGCTTATCAAGATTTTTGAAGAGAAAACATGTAGATTGAAGGATGACATGGCTAAATAAGCTAAAGAGGATAAAGAGGTCATCAAAGATCTTAGAGGTCAATTGAAAATATCTCAAGACTCAGTTAGAAGAAGCCAATACCAAGGTGAGTTCAAAGCAAGGTAAGCAAGATGAGTTAAAGACTAATATTGATTCCTTGAGAGTAGAGCATGAACTCATAGAAAAGTTGGACAAGCTAAAAAAGGAACATATAAAGCCTGAGCAAGCTAAGAGGAATGTAGGATTTGAAATCAATGCAAGAAAGTCTGCTAGACAACCAAATGCTTCTAGGTATGCTAGTTTATTCCATGGTAATTTTTATACAAGTAATAAGTATGGTCATAGATCTAAGGACTATAAAAGGAAGTCATTAAAGTATGGACATTCATGGAGCTATGATAGGAGTTTTTAGCCAAAGATTGATCACTGTTCAAATTTGTCAAAAGGTATGAATGATGTTATTTGTTTATTTTGTGATAAGAAAGGTCATATTTCTAGACTTTGTCCTAGTAGATTTGATAATCCCTCAAGTCATTTGAAGAAGGAAGAGACTCCTAGAAAGAATATCAAAATTCAAAACATGATATGGAGACCTAAGATAGTAAAGGCTGGTCATGTTGAGTTCAAAGATCAAACTTCTGATACCATAGAAAAGGAATCAATTATGGAGGTGTCTCAAGAGTCCCAAGGAAGCTTGGCATTAGTACAAATGAATAATAAGGTGGATGATCCAAGAATCAAGTTAGTTATAGCATTCAAAGCCAAGGAAAATCTAAAAGAAGGATCTCAATCTGATGGTTTATTTGTTGTAGTTGAGGAATTTTTAGGTAAGAAGGAGTTTCATGATTACCAAGATTTATTGTTCTCTAATTTCAAAGAGGAGAAGATGTTATTTGAAGAGATATGCCAAGAACTTGTGTTTTCATCATGCATTTTTAAGGAATCCAAAGAAGAGATGGATGCCAAGCAAGTTGTTTCAATCAAGAAAAGGAAGAAGAAGAAGAGAAGGTTATTCAATCCTATCATGAGGATTGGTATGCTCCTCTATTCTATTTCCTTATGAACTATATATGTCTTTGTTGTGCTTCATGAAGACGTTTCTTAGTTTGAAGAAACATGTGGTCTTGCAAGACTATTTTCAATTGGAGCAATCTACAGGGTCAAATTAAATATTTCCAGGGGGAAAAGGAGGATTTGTGAGTTTTAAAGATAATTTTTTTAAATAAAAAGGTGTAATTAACCTTATTCTAGCATGTTCTAGGTGGTTTTATGGTTTGAAGGTATGTTGAAATCAAATTAGAGATTTTTTAGTGATCTTAGTTTTCTCAGTTTTGGCTTAAGGGCAAGCAAGCTTAAAATGTGTTATAGGATGTATGGATTCCCAAATGTTTAAAATCTAAAAAATTGATCTAGAAGTGAGTGATGGTTTTCTCCAAGTGTGCAAGAAGTTTTAGAGGTGGGCATTAACCATTATGAGGTTTGTTAACCCTATTTATTTTGAGATTCTAGAATTTTGAGCTATGCTATAAAAGTGGTTTGCCTTATTATTTAAGGTGTGAGGCTTCTTAATAGGTTTAATAGGACAAATGTGTTGTCAAAATAAGATTTACATGATTTTTAAGGTTTGTGGTTTTCAAATTATTCAAGTTTTTGTCAAGATGGAGACCTAACTAGCTAGTAGGTTTGTAAAATAAGTGTGTTGTAGAGGATGAGATATGTGATACATTTTTTTTTGCTTGAGGGGGAATATGAGAGTGATCTAGATATGGAGTTTCAGGTCTTGAATATGTTTCTACTAGAATTTTGGGCTTTGCAAGTTCTAGGTAGGGCTACAAGGAGTCTAGACAGGCTTAGTGTGAAGAAGAGTGTTTTTTGATCAATTTCTCTAAAAAAACATGGTATGAGTGTTTTAATGTAATTTATATGGTTGATTTATAACATATTTACTATTTAGTGTGTGGTTTGAATATATATTTATATTCTTGGAGGTGGCTTATAAGTGAAAGTATGAAAGTAGAATGGTGTTGTTTGAAGACCCAAAGAAGTTTAGTGTTCTGAGTTTAATATTTTCATGTTGTTGAGGCCATGAAGGTGTTCTCAAAATTTCTATAGGTGAGGTTAGGTTATGAATATCAATGGAGAGTATTTCAAGTTGGCATAAGGAGGAGCATGTAGTTAGGGGCAGCTAACTCAAATAGCTTGAGAATTTTGGATGATCAAAGGGGGAGATAGATTATTTAGTTTCTCAAGTCCAAGGATCAAGAAGGATTTGAGTAGAGGAGCTTGTTTTAGGTTTAGTGGAATTAATTTATATTTTTGTTCCTTGAGGTGGTTTGAGATAGAAGGCTAGTGAGCTTGTGTGGTGGTTCTTCATGGTGTGTGGAGATCTAAAGATGCTCAAGAGGTGCAATGGCTCAGAGATCTTAGGGGGAGTCCCTTTTGGTGTTATCAAGGTGAGTTCAATCAATTTTTGGTGTTTATGTGTGTTTAGTTCTCATTAATATCAATTCATGATCAAAGAAGATTTTTTTCATGGTGCATGGTTCAGAAGTAAAAGGTTGTATACATAGAGTTAGGGGGAGCTAACTTGGATAGTTTGAGTGACTTGTGGATCCATGCATGATGTAAGGAGAAGAATTAATGAGATGCCCGAGTAATTGAGAAAATGTATTGAATATTTATACATAAGCAAAGGTATCTTATACATTTTGTATTTTAATAGGTCCAAATATCAGATAAGCCTAAGTTTAGATTTGTGTATGTCAAAAGGGGGAACAGTTGTTTTATATAAGTTATGTAAGTATCCTAAGCACCTAGGAGTTTATTTGAATACATTCATGATGTTAAGAGGATATTGGTGGTTGTTTATTATATTTTTCATTAATGTAAAAGGGGTAGAATGAAAAGAAGAGGTTTCCATCAATGATAAATGGGGATATTGTTGGCAAGTGTTGTCATTGATGTCAAAGATTGATGTCATGTGTGTATTTATGTCAAAGGTGAGGAAAAAGTGGTGATGTCATGATGATGATGAGTTTGAGCCTAAAGTTGTGTAAGATAGGATTTATATGCATATGATCTAAGTTAATTATTTTTTTAGGCTTATCATATTCTATCTATCATGTTTTTGTGGTTTCAGATCAATAAGAGAAGACAAGTATGTGAACAGTGTGTTATCTTAAGCTTGATAGCCTAGTATGTAAGCATGTATCTTCAATATATCCTTGGATAACATGTTGATGAATGTTATGGATGATGGTATCATGTTCCATATGTCTTATGAGGTTTCAAGATTGATTTAAGTGCTTATGGTAATGCATGGTGTTCATTAGGTTCTTCCTTGTGGTCATCTAGGCCTAGTTGGCCTTGTGGCAAATCAGACTATGTGAGAATATTGATGATGTCATATTTCACACATGTAAATGTTTTAGGATCAGATTGATATATTTATGGATTCCCCTATAAAATTAGATAATATTTTTTAAATTTTAGGTCATGAGGTTGAGCGTAGCTAAATATATGTGAGTGCAAATTGGCCTCTTAGATAAAAGCTCACTAAGTTTCTTACTTAGCTAGACCGTCACTACACAGCATGCAAATGTATATGAGCTATTAATTTTTTGAATTTAAATTAGGTATGAATAAATTCATTAATGGTCAAAATTTTTCATGGAGATGTTTTCTATAGTTCCAAGAAGGAACCCAAAATATTTGGACTCTTGAAGTGTTTTCTAGCTCAAGTTATAAAGCTTGAAAGTTACTCTAGTAGACTATGATGGGCCAAAGACCATCAAGTTTAATCATGTTGAAGTATAAGGTAATTTTTCTATAAGATCCAATGGTTATCACTTAATCATACATATTGAGATCAATGGTTCATATGAAGTCAACATGTCAAAGGTTGCACACGCTGGTGACAAGTGTCACAAGATCACTAATCTAACAGAAGATAAATGATGAATGGAAATTCATACTTATGAAGATAAATGGTGTGGTACAAGTCAAAGAGTCAACAAATAAAATGGGACTACCGAGTTTCACAAGCACATGGACTAATAATAAAGTGTTCAGAAGGCATGTGAGAGTGCCAAGTGTCATAATCATGGGAGTTCTGATCAAGATCTAATAGTGAGCATTGTAAGATAAAGACATAAATGATCCAAGGAGATTGACGGTGCATATTTGGTAAATATTTCAAGGTTTTATGATATGAGTTCAACATTTTCAATGTTTAACAATGGTCATTGGAATTTGAATTTAGCAAAGGGAAAAAATAATTTGCAATGTTTGAGCCATAACTTTTAATATAAGATGAATTCAAAGGTGCAGTAAAAAGAAAAGTTGTAGAGGACCTCAAGGCACATCTAGTGAATCTAGTGATATGGTTTGAATGTTTTTATAGTCAAATTTATTGATCTCCAAATTTTAATATGTGTTTGACCATGTTTTGTAAGTGACTCAAGAAGGATATTTTGAGTTATTCATATGGTATTTAGATGTTTAAAGAGGACTTAGCTATTAGAGAGTATTGTAAAGTCCCTAAGAATGATGTATATGGATTTTTGAGGTTTTACCAATCCATATTTAGTATGAACAAATGCTTATAAGTTAATTATTTATTCATTCATGGTGTTCTTGTGTACAAGGCTAATGTTTGAGTAGAATGAGCATACACAAAGGTGTGTAATGATGACTATAACAATTTGAGGATGTCTAATAGGTCATGTGGAGTTGACCTATGAATTTGGAAGTGGTCTTGTGTTTCTAAATTTCTTTATGAAGTGATAAATGGGTAAATAGGTCTCCATGAGACCTATAAGGGCTAATAAAGCCTAATTTAAAGGTGTAGCTACTTAAGTGTGACCCATAGTTATTATAGCTGACTTGTGTGGAAGGTATTGAGCTATGTTAGATGTCTTAAAGGCTAAAAAAAGTATTATGTTTGACCTAAAATATAATAATCATGATAGATCTATAAAATATGAAATTAAAGGTGGTGATCTATAGACTTGTAAGAAGTGGTGTGTGTAATATTTGAAGAGATAAGGAAAGAAGAAAGGGTGAGTGCCCAATGGATGGGTTGTAGAGTAGATCAAGTTGATGATTGTGTGTATGACCTATAGATTATATTTTTGATGTCAAAAATATTTCTCTTATAGGTTTGAATATTGGGGAGAGAATAAAATAGAAGAAGGATTTGTAGGTCTGAGTCTGTATATTAGGCAATTTGAGTGAAGAGGAAGAGAGATTATGGCATGCCTATGTGAGAGGCTTATATGAGATAGAGAGGGTGTTTTCTACGGGTTATAAAATTAGAGGTCCATCATCAGGTTTTGAGGAAATCAATTCAAAGGTGGATATTTTCATATCATAGGTTTTGGGAGGGTGCTTAACATCTAGGTTGAAAGGACTTGACCATACTAGGGTTAGGTGATCCTTATGGAATAGGTGTTTCACTACAATCTAGTTAGAAGAACTTGACCATCCTAGGGGCATGTGCTCCTTATGGAATAGGTGTTTCACTAAAGTCTAGTTAGAAGGACTTGACCATCCTAGGGGTAGGTGTTCCTTATAGAATAGATGTTTCACTATAGTCTCATGTTAGCATACTTATTATAGGAAAAGTATTCCATGTGTTTATAGGCTTGAGAGTGGGTTCTATTCCCAAAGAGGGTTTCCCACATAGATCTTGTGTTGTGTGTGTAATCTTGCATTATCTATTTGTTTATTTTTATAAATGTCTTGAATGGTTGTATTAAATGCTTAAATATTTAAAGGGTTTAGAAATTGAATTGGATTATTTCCCACCACTAATTCACTCCCCCACCTCTAACAACATATATTTATATTACATACTCATGCATGCTTTCATTTATATCTTTCATAGTTTAGATTTGATTGTATTTTTATGCTTATTCTATTTGAGGGCATTTGAATATGCCATATTTCTTTAGCTTTCCACCACTTCTATTCACATTATGTATGCCTTGGACATGTTCCCATGTCCCTTGTGTGCGATTTCCTAATTGTGTATACAGACATTTAAACATGTCCTTCGATGTGGCTCTAAATTAACTTGTTTGTTTCTTGCATATGTGAACATTTGAACATGTCCTTGTATGTCTTTTTTCTCAAATTTAGTGATATGTGCCCATATCCTTTGTATTATGGCCCCTTAGCCTAATTTTTATGCCTCATGTTTTTTATGTATGCTTTATTATATGTGTCATGGCTATGATGCTTGTATTTTCTTGTTACACATGCCAATTTTTGATGCCATGAGAGACTTCATGCATCTACCCTTCTTAGTTATGTGTCATGATGGACATAATGCCCCATCTCCCTAGGTAGCTACCTAATTTTACTTAGATTTGTTATTATATATATTGATTACATCTATATTAACACCTTTTTGTAATGTTATATATGACATATATCATACATTACATACTTATTCTCAGATTTTTTTACATTTTGATGTTATGTTTGCACATTATATTGGATTATCACATAGTTATCATATATGCACTGGCTAACACACACTTTGCAAAAAAAATTCTTTTGAGGATAGTTCTTACATAGGTTCAACAACTACCCTCAAAAGAGAGGGCATTCATAGGGATTTTTCAAAGAGATCAGGCTCTTATATTGCACTCATAATACATTTTTTAGCACATAGGCTCAGTTATATAAAATCAAACATAGGTAAACATAGTGGAAAAAAGTAATTCAAAAATCAATACAATGACATAAAATAGACTAGCAAGACATTAGTGCTAAAATGGGGTCACTAGCACCACATGGAACTACTATCCAAGATATGGTGCTACTATCTAGTAGCCTTATTTTTAGAATAACCCAAATTATCTAGAATAGTAAAGTAGGTATAGTATAAGTTCACAAATATCTAGTTATAGGTTTATCAGTTATACTCAATTTTTACTCAAATTCAAACTAGCTCAACTTAGATTTACATCAGTTGCTCATATTGGGGACATCATGCATATCATGACCATTCCCATTTTTAATTTAGGTACTCAAATACAACTATTACAACTTAGTTGAGAATCAATTTGCTCAGATACCATATTGGGGGCATATATGTGGCACATCATTTTCATATGCTCAGTTACACATCATTTAATCATATGGAATGAATAATTTTATGTCATTATGTATAATTTATACACTTGACATCATATTTTAGGTTATCACCATTTTCATGCCTTACTCCATCTATAGTTGTTAGCATTCTCGAGTGGCTCAAAGTTGCCTAATGTACTTGACTGGTTGTAAAGCTAACATACATAATTAGATATACTCAGAAATTTTTAGTACTTCATATAGTTTAGATTTAGATGCATCTACTATACATGAGTGGAAAATGATGGGTTCATAGCCTACTTGATTTCTTAAGACATTCACATGAGAGTGTTGGACACACTATCAGTCCAATCTAAGCTATTCATAGGTCATGAGCCACCAAGCAAGGGTAGGCAATAATGGATTAAAAACTAGATTGTGTTTTTGAGCCACCCACACATGAGTATTGATCAAGCTATCATCTCAATCCAAGCTCTTCAATGATTGATCACTATATACATGTATACACATAGGCTGTCACCAATTTCATGCATTTTCATGTACCCAATAAGGTATATTTATTCCTTTCCTCTTTCCCATCTCTTTACTTAGTTTTACTCAACTAATTATTTATTTAGATTAGGTTTTTGCTTTTGATATCTCTTAAATAATAATTTATTTATGCACATTTCATTTTTAGGTCATGCATTGGATCATGTTTCACATACACAGACCCAGCTTCACATACTTATATGTATTTTCATGGGCTTCACTCCTTAGGTAAGTCTAGGTATGTTTATTTTTCCTGTATACTAATCATTTTGCTTTGTTGAATTTATATCATAAAGGGAAACAAATGTAATCACCTAAAAGTGGTATTTTATTGCTAAAAGTGATACTTGAGACAACCTATTCCTATCGTATCCCTAAACCTATCCTGAGCCTATTATCACACTTTTCTAGCCTTTGTGTGAGCCACAAGCATCCTAGTTAGCTCAAATGTAGTCCTAAACCCTCATTTCTCAATCCTGGCCCTTTATACCCAATAGTATACCAATTGGATAATAGTGCCACATGAAGGATACTAGAGCCATGTGGTGTTAGTTTCCTAAAAATGGCACCTATGTATTTTACCTTAACTTTCTTAAATAAATATATTTTCAAAAGTACCTCCTAAGGTTGGCCTAGACATATTTTATTATCTACACAAGCAACATAACATTATAAATACATGACCTTTAGCCCTCTATCCACTAGATGGATATTAGATTTAAAATACCTATTCAAACACAAAACAAGTTGAGCAAAATCAAGGTTATTAATTCCTATTATTCTCTACTTTTGCATACTACCATATACAATATCCCTAAGCTTAGATTTTCTATATTTCCAATATCAAGCACACTCAAGGCACTCAAAGCCACTATCATACTAGCATCACTTGAACTTGCACTAGCACTTAGGTGGGGAAAGCTACATTAGTCTTGATCCCTCCTCAGAGTATTAGTATGTAAGAAACTCTCTTCATAGTGGGGTGTTGAGAATGTCTAGCCTATCATAATAACAAAAAAAAATTCAAATCTTTCCCTACTTGAAAGGATGATTAGGGTTTGTATCATAAATTAGTCATTATAGGCACAATCCATATTTTTAGACTTTGTGTCTGCTGAAAAAGAACCCAAAAATCTAAACACATGTGCACCCAAAAGTCTGAGATAATCCTACATAGAGGACACTAGTGCCAATATCAAGACATTGGATCCACATGGAACTACTATCCAAATGTGGTGCTATTATTCAGGAGGGTTTTGATATAAGGATATAGTTGATGACACTTAGACCTGCTTGTATCTCAATTTTTAGCACTCAGATCATCTATAGCAGGTGTTTTCTAGATAAGTCTTTATTTGCACATATTTATTACTATTTTTAGAAAGTCAAATCAAGCCAAATCTTTAACAAATCAATGGTTATTTTACGCATATTATTTCCCTAATTTAGTATACTCAACACTTTAATCGAACATAGGATTTACATAAGTAAAACCTTAAAAAGTTAAATAATGGTCTCAACTATGACTATAGTAAACCATAATTACATGAGTGGTGTATAATCCAAATAGTACAAATAGTTAGCTCATAGATGATGAAAATCAAGGCATAGATGATGATAACTATGAACATTAGATGATGATAGCTTGTATTCATAGTTTTTATATAATTTTTAATATGAACACATGTTATTGTATTGAAAATGAGAAAATATTTATTTTCTCATCTTCAACATTATATTCTTGTCATGTTATTAACATTACCTATGACATTATTTTTGGTGTTGAGTTGTTATATGTTATTTTAGCATTATTATTAATATTTAAAAATATGTTATTTTTTTCAAATTTTTATATGTTATTTTTTTATTCTTATTCATATTTTAATTTCATTCAAATTTTAAACTTTTAATATTGTGAATGTAATATTTTAATTTTTTTGTAGAATTTTATTTTGTATTGGTTACATCTAAAAAATGTTTTTTAAATATTATCTTTTAAATTAATTATTTATATTTTAAAATATTTTATTTTCTCTTACAATAAAAAATTGAATATATATATATATATATATATATATATATATATATATATATATATATAGTGTTTGGGGAACCTTATTGGTGGGCAGTGGGGTTTTATTATATGAATTTATCATGCATAAAGGATAATTGATTTTCATGTCACATGTTAGTGAGGTACTAAGGTCATAGTTTTGAGGCTATGGTGATGGTGAGGAATACAAATTCCTTGTAAATAATGTCTTCTCTTCTAAAAATTGAAGGTTATGGTGGTGGCAGTACATAAATATGGCACAATGTTTTTGAAAAGTGATATCCCACATGCTCAAACATACACAAGCAAGGCACAAGCTGAAGGAATAGATTACAAGTGATTTAAAGGGATAAAATCATATAAAATGGGATTGATAATTGAAGAGGAAGGGTTTTCCATTGGAGCATTGGAGCTAGACATAGTAGTGGATGTGTTTGTAGCATCATACGCAATGGTGTGTAGGCAAGTGGAGGTGAAAAACTCCTCCATCTAATATGTATCTATTTTCTATGGTGACTTCAAAAAATTATTTATGGTATTATTCTCCAACATCAAATAAAAGTGTGTTCTTTATGTTTCTCCATCTTTACCAACAACATGAAGAAGAAGAAGAAGGTAGAATTTTGATAGATAATTAAGAGATAGTTATTCTGGGATTTAGAAAATGAATATAATCTTATGTATGGGCAGGGATTATATAGAGGTAGATATTAAAACCCAGATCAAAGGATTAAATAAGGAATAAATAACACAACAATAAATGTGGATGTCATGTGAAAGGAAAATGGACTGGTTGTAGGGAAATAAAATTTTCAAATCTGAGAATAAGTAGCAAAATTTGGGTGTAAATTTCATGACCTTAAAGAGAGATATTACGAGAGATTAGTTATAATACACTTATTTAATATATTTAATACTATTGGGAACCTAAAAAGGTGAAAAGAAGGTTCATATTCATACTGCAATGAGGGCAATAATTGTCGATGTTTCATGCACTTTTAAACAATCTATTATGGAATATTTATGGAAGACATGATAGAGTTATGCTAAGAATATCTCTATTATCTCATAGGTATTTATCTCACCTTATAATTTATATAATTGGATCCCAAGATTGGATTTTCTTATCTTAGGTAATAATTTTGATGTTTCTTAGGAAGATAGAGTAGCTGGAAACAAACAAGAAATGGTTAATACCCAAGATCTAAAAGTCAAGATGGAGGAAATGATTATTATCTATAAATCCCTAAATTATTCTTGAATCAATCCCAACTTATATGGTCAAATTCATTTCTATGAAATTTTCAAGGAAGAAGACCCAACATTGACACTATCAAAGAATTGGCCAACAGGAAGTGGAAGTCCAAAGGCCAAGTAGATATTTTAGCCATCAGTGATGATTTTTTTCTCTTTTCCTTCTCAAATTTTGAAAATTGTTCAAATTATTTGATAGGAGGCCCTTTGTTCCTATGAAAAATTATTTCTCTTAAGAATGGAACCCATGTATGGATCCTGATAAGGAAAAAATTAATCAAATGTCTATTTGGTTTAAGTTTTTTGATCTTATTATCACATTAAATTTCACCCTTAAGGAAGTTTTTCAAGAATATTCACTTAGGTGATATCATGGAGACACCTATAGGATGTGGGCAGCCTAATCAATGAGTTAAATCTCTAGATAGGTCTATCTCCCTTCATGTTATCACCTTGAAACTACTACTAAACTACTACTTGTTGGGAAAAGGGTAAGAGATAATTGAAAACAACCTAACTAAGGAGGTGATGCACCAAAAATTTTGACCAATACCACACATTTTTAGATGCACAATGAGCATAGAGCTGACCAATTCATACACTACTCCTAATCTACTCCTCTTACATCAATATTTCAATATAAAGGTGGTAGATTATGATTAGGCTATGTGGGATAATTTTTAAAATATCTAAAGACAATAAGGGAAGATTGCCTCACTTAACCTTCACCATACTACTTAAACACTCCATATGACCTACAAGAGTGAGTTCAAACTGCATATAGGTGAAAGAATGAGATAACATGTCAAGTAGAACTAAATCAACACTAGAAAAGATCAATGATTCATGTACAAATACTAGAATATAGTAATAAGATAAGGTTAAATCAGCTTGTATATTATTTCAATGGCTTATAAAATGATCATAGCTTCACCATACTCAAGTGGAGGATCCATTACAATGCCAAAATAAGCCATACATATAGAATAAAATGAAAAGGTGAGAGAAGATAGCCATTAGAGAAGCCTATGACAAGTGTCATCTCATGATGAAGCAAGTTAAAAAATATAAAACTACCAAATAATAGTCCAATAGCATATTATTGACAAGTGTTTCTTGGTGTGATGATAACCTCCGCAAAGGTGGTGTAGGAAATACTTCACTGACTTAGTGACTCATCCTTGAGCTCTTGAAACTGCCTTTTAGGAGTGATTAACAAGTGACAAGTCATCCTCTTGTGGTCTAGCTACTTATTTTTATCTTTTACACTCATTTAATACCTATAACTAATCATCTTTCCATATATGTTCTATAATTTCCTTCATAATTCTCACATTTGCTCTCCTTAAGGCCTATTCATTGTAGCCCTATTTTGACACAAAGCTCATTAGTTTTAATGATATGAAACACTTAAAATAAAAATAAAATAATATTTTATTACCCTTTATCTTTCTTCATCTTCACCAAAAATTTTGTGGATCAACTCCCAATGCAGATATACTAACCCAACACCCATCTTTCATAATTACGCTTAATTAGGTCTAAAAAAACTTTACAGTACTAGAGACCATAAAATACCAAATAGTATTTATAAAAAACCATGAAAATAATGTATGTCACATTAAATAGGTTTATAATAAAAAAATTCATGCAATTACAAAGGTTTAAATTTTAGTTATGCAAAATGCAAGTTTTTAAGGCCTAGGTTGGAAAGACATACGCCTTAGTAGGCCGAGAGTGAAAAAAATGGATAGGGAGAGTTTTTTGAAACTTCAAAACCTTATAACATATTTTTTATGTCTAAAACAACTTCCATAAATTCCTCCAATATTTTTTTTCCCCCTAACACTCTTTGTAACTCTTTAACATGTCAAGTTTTCTAAAATTATATATGCATTTAGGACTACCAAGAAAGCTATAGGTTTTCTTGTCATTTAATTAAAAATATAACATCATAACCACCTTATATTTCCTCTCATGTATCCCACACATATTAATTATTCATTCTCAATCAAAACCTTTCACCTTTCTCTTTATGTTTATGCCAAAACTGCCTTTGGCTATAGGTGTACATTAGGTCTCTTGACTGCATTTTGAGGATGGATCTTCCTCTTTTATTCTTCATGATGAATCCACTTAAGATAAACATATTAATCATGGTACCTTATACTTATACACACATGTATATTCATTCAAATAACAATCCTAAACTCAATACAAATCTTGCATACTCTCTTCAATCTTTGGAAGCAAACTTGTAGCTTTTAACAAGCCTGTAGATGTATACTAGGATTATCATCTTATCAGTTCAATTTGAATAATTTACTCTTATCAAAAATCACATAATAAATGTTAATGAATTATTCATATAATATTTTACTTATCACCATCCCTATTCTTCATGTTTAAACTCAGAGTTACATCCTTTCCCTCATATTCATACAAAATTTTCCCTTGGTTATAGGTGTTCTTTTATTCCAGCTTAGATCACCATATACTTACTTTATAGAGGCTTGGTGATTTTTTTAAAAATATATAAGAGGATATTAGGAGAATTTTCTATTATTTTAATCCTATAATAAACTAATTCACTCTATTGGTTTTTTCAAGTTTTGACTTTCACAACCATATTGACTTCTTAGGTATGTTATAGGCCTAGAGAGACTTACTCTCTTGAGTTCATCCTTCCTTAAATATATTTACCAATGATGATCATGGATGTTTTTAAGTTTTTTTATATTTCATTAATATATCATGAACCTTTTAAGGATGTTCCAAACCCTTACTTGAGGTGTATGACCCTTGCAACATCATTATGGATTGTGTCTTTCATGTTAGACCTTGTGTGTTAGAACATTACAAGAAGATATCTTACAGTTATAATGGATTGAATGGAATGGTATAATTAGTATTAATGTATATTAATATTACTTTGTAACTCAATTATTATTCTGTCATGTATTTGACCTTTGTTTGGGCTTGAAGAGCTCTTTTCCTATTCTGGCAATTAACTCAGTCCTACTGAATTCATCCTTGGGGCTCTTCTCGGCCATTATAAACATGATAATATCTTATATAGGTATGAATAAGATATAATATTCCCTAAAAAACATCTTGTAACTATATTAAACTATCTCCATGAGTTCAAATATGCCAAACTATAAAACTTCATGTTGAACCAAGAATCATCCAAAATATTGAGGTTTGTTGTATGGTACAAGTGTGATCAATATAATTTTGCCCTTATTTTAATTTTTATAGGTTATAAGACTCCTAAAATACATATTTAAACCATTCCCATGCATTCATCTAATCCCACAATGTTGTATAAGGATAAAATTGACCCTATGGGGTTTTACAAGGATGTTTGACACCTTTTTTTGTTAATGATTGTTAATAAATCATGGTTCTTATAACATAAAACTAATTCTTGGAATAATAAGATAATAAGGGCACCTATATACCCCTAATATTTTTTTATGCAACTCACCTTTTCCTTCATGAACCATTGTTAATAAAATTGCCTTATTTAGTTTATGAATGATATTTTTAACTTGATGGATGAATGACATAGGTTTTGGTTTTTCTCTTGACTTTTAAATCTTGGTATGCATTATTTGAACCTATATAACTATGGAGGAGGCCTTGGAATCGGGTATGAGACCAACTATATCTTGAAAAACTCTCAAAGAGACCTCCATCCACCTTATTTATTTAGGAAAGCTATATATTTTGCTAGGAAACCTTATTGCATCCATGGACCAGTAACTAATGGTGTTTCTCTTGGATTTTATTGTGTTGCTGTAATTCACCAAATGTATCTCCATCTTTTTTCTCATGTAATTATTCAGTTTTGCCTTGTTTGAACATTAGAGATAATAAATGAGTAGTTACAAAAGTGTTTAAATATTGGATAAACCATTTTAAGAAATCTTGGGAATGATGTATGACAAATTACATGTGTCACAACATCTAAAAAAAATTAAATGATTCAAAAGTCCCCTATTTCACCTCTTGACATGACATTAGATATTCATGACTTTTGACAATAAAGACTTACACCAAAGTGACTAAAATTAAGCATAGGACAATGAACCCTCATTACCTTAATTTCACCAAACTTACATTAAACCATGATAAACACTTTGGGAATGACCACCTTGAATGAATTTGATAACAATACTAAGTAATTTGACTTCACTTCCAACTAGACCATTTTAGGAGACCCTAAAAGCAACTAAAAACCACACAATGTTTATTACCTATGAGATCCATTATGACCAAGACCAATCACTTCATATGACTATAAAAAAATGTTAGGAACATAATGACCAAAGATTTTAATGCCACTTACCTATGGTGGCTAATTTGGCTAACATCTTTGGTAACCTCCTAGGATTAAATACTTGCCATACATCTATATTGATGGCCTCTTTCATCCATTTGGATATGGGGTCATGTATCACTTAAATTCAGACCTGATTGGACCTTGAACCTAATTAAAAATGTTTTGAAACAAAATAGACAATTGATGATGCCTCCACCAACACACAATAAGAAATAAGAACACAAAACAAAGAAACAAATAACTAAACCTACTAAACAAATGTATAACATCACTTGAAGGAAGGAGAGAAAACTAATCTACCTTATAATAACCTAATTTAACAAATTGATATATCCTTAAATAAAACCATTAATTGGTAGAGCAAAGTATCTACCTTTTTCACCACACTCATGTGACTAGAAAACTTGATAGCATCCATGAGAGATTAGAAGAGGGGAAATTTTATGCTGATATTAACTACCTCTTCTCCTTCAAAATCAACCTTATACATATCCTCCACATTCCTTGAATCATGAATGATCAAAAGTGTGCTTAAATTGATCTTGGACATGTTTAGGCTCATCTTCATGATCTAAAATGAACATGATATGCAATGTCTCTTATTTGTTAGCTTATAACCAAGTTAAGTAGCTTATAGGACATGCTCTTATAGTGGTAGACTCCTAATTAAATTTCATCACATGAAAAAACTTCACCTCTTCACAATTTGATTGATAAAATTGAATATATGGATATGATTCATATAGCATACTTAGGGAACCATCTTCAAGAGGAGATGCTTCTTGATCCTTCAAAAGTTGAGTCTAATAGATATTTTTATTGTCTTCCAAGATTTAACAAGTGTCTAAAATTAGACCAAGAGGTTGGTAACCTATCTTAAAAACCTAAAACAAGTCAAAGTCAAATGATGTAGCTTTTTTAAATGATAAATTTGGAGAGTTTTCTTCTCTATGGTTGTTAGTTTTCCTAACAAAAACTCCTTCCTTAGTATATATCAGACCATAATCTCCCTATAGAAGAGTGTAACCTATTCTTAGGACTTAAAACAAGTCCTCTAAATTAACTTCACTTGGTTCCATTTCACTTATAATTTATTCTAGCTTCATGAGAGTTGGTATAGAGGTATTCACAACAAGAATTAAGATGGAATTAAAGTTTATACCTCCTTGATCATGTTCTTGGGGCTCAAAACAATCTTTAGCCAATTCCAATTAATCTTTAGAATATTGTTCTTCTTATACACTAACCTGATCAAGACCTTGTTCAAATTTTAGAATATCATCTCTTTCAAGGTCTATTATCATATATTTAAGTACTCCTTCATCGAGATCACCATTCTCTTCATCTTTGAATATTGATTTGCCTTTCTCTTCACTAAGAGGTGTTATAGTCATGAATTATTCATCATATACACTTTAAAAACTCTCCTCATAGCCTTATTCAGGCTCAATTATATATTCAACTTGACCTTATTCATTTACCTCTCATATAATATGTTCTTCTTCAAGGATGGAATGCTTAAACTCATGAATAAACTTTGGGATTTTGAGATCAATGACCTTATCATTATTTTCATTCCATTCACCAATCAATCTCTCAACTCTTTATATGTTTTGGTCTTCAAACTTATCAACAAGGACTTATTTCTTATTTTTTATGCTTTCTTGGATTGACCTCAATGATGGTAAGGTTTTATATTTTTGAGGAGGGATGGGTGGGGCTTGAATAGGCAAAGGTTCCTCTTTGGACTCAATTTCCCAATATAATCCTTTTCCATTTTGCTTATCCCATGACTCCACCACTTGATTTTAACTTGGAAATTTAAAGAACCTTTTTGGGAGCTCTTGATTAAGGGGAAAAGATTTTTGTGTTAATACTTCCTCATTATTTTCCATTCAAATATCAATCAAACTCTTTAATTATGATTTATCTTGGTCTTCATAGGAAACTCCAACTTGAGTAATGGGTGAAGGACTTAGAAAACTTTGAATATTTATTAATTTTTTCTTTTAAGGAATATTGGGTGGATAAAAAGAGGGTTGATGTGGATTAAGAGAAGGCACATGAGAATGATATTACAAAACTTGTTACCTCTCATAAACCACTAACTTATCTTCTATACATTGAATTAGGCCACCTATATCTAGTATATTATTGGTTATTATTTATTTATTCTCTCTCTCAATAGGTTCCCACTTATAGTTAACTAATTTTAATGAGTCCCTCATATTATAAATGAGATGAATATGGAAAATTAAACCATACTCTTTTTTCAACCAAGATCTATCATATGCCTTTTATAGCCTAATAGAATTTGTTTGAATATTGAGATAGACTGAGTAAAAATGTGATTATGTTGAATAGGGGAAGCATAGTTTTGACAAGGATAATTAAAGGAATGATTAACATGCCAATGAGGTTGAATTTAGGTGGGAGGTGGCATATAAGATTGATAGCAAGCTCAGTAAGCTTGGTATGCTACTATTTGAGGAGGAGAGAAAGGATCATACTCTTGATAACAAGGCTAATCATCTTGATAACGAGGGCCATATGAGGGCTAATTAGAGTCATTATAGGACTAATATGGCTCAAAATGGGACTAATAATAATCACCATAGTGTTGATAAGGAGATGTAAAACATGGAATCCCTCCATATCCAGCCATCACACTTCATGAAGTAAACAAAAAAAGATAAACTATCAATTATTCTTTGAAATAAGTACAAGGGATACTTTAAATAGTTGATAAGAGCTCATAGTCACCATTGATTCTTGTGTTCATGCCTCTAAAGGATTATGTATTGAAAAACAACATTAAAAACTCTTTAATAAATGAAATCCATATCCCAAAAAGCATGCTAAAACTATTATCACAATAAATTACACACTTGAAGAGGTTGTTAAACCCTCCTCACTTAGGTGATAACATGGAGACACCTCTAGGTTGTGGGTGGCTTAATTAGTGAGGTGAATCTATAGATAGGGTTAGATCCCTTAATGTTATAACCATGAAACTACTACTAGACTACTAGTTTCTAGGAAAGGGTAAGAGATAACTAAAAATTGTATCCAAAGAATCTAATAGGGGAGATTAGTATAGTGTTAATAAATAAAATAAACACACTAAACACTAACACCTCTAGCCTAGACACTAGGGATAGCATACATAATAATGATGTAATGAAAATTCAACTAGAAAACAAAATAAATCATCATTTTACCTTCCTTATAGCTCTAAAATGGTTTGCTCAAATTGTGGATAATGGAGTCTTTATCAATAGTTCTCTTGCATCATCTCTCCTTCATTCACCTTAGCTTAGCTTGATTTGGCTTGGCATGTTCGCATGGTAACACTATAATGAAGCTTCTTGGAGGTATTTTGGCATGATAATATTGCACTAAAAATATTGTTTTAGAGGTGTCTTGGCACTTGTATTTATAGGTCTCAAAAATAGCTCTAACTGTAGGGAGGTTAGGTTTAGAACTAACCTTAGTTGATTCAGTCTAACCCTGAGTTGAGTTAGTCTAGATCTGGGTTGGGTCAAAGATAATCATGGGGTATATGTGAAAGACATGAGTAAAGAATGATTATGTGTCCCACTCAATTCCTTATATTTTAAAAGTGGATTGATGACTCATAAAATATATTTTGGTTAAATTTATGAATTTCCAAAAATATAAATTAGTTAATTCTCCATGATTCACTTGGCCTCTTGTCATTAGAGTTGAATAAATTTAATTAGTGAATTTAGAAAAAAAAATCCAAAAGTTATGGATTTTAGATATTTATGTGATGTCATGATGATGTCATCAAATCCAAATTTATGAATTTATAAAAATATAAATTCACTAGTTAGCCTTGGACTTTTAGACTATACATTTAATTAGGTTTAATCGATTAAGCAATGTTGATCAAGTTATTTTCATTTTCTGAACGTATGTAAGGTTATCCCTCACCCTTGATCAAAAACACAATTTACTAGGTCACAATATGATTAGGGATGAATTAGATAGAGTTTATTATTGTGTATAGTGTATTGCCCCAAATAGGGATGCCTCAACATGATTCCAAGCACTTACATTCAATGCATGAATGAATTTGGGATGAACAGTGATTTCTAGTTTTAATTTATATTGATTGGTATCAATCAATCCAATGTCCATTTAGACATAGAAGTGGCCAAAAAGGAGTGTCTAAATTTTTCCCCTATTTGATAAGGCATTACAAGACATAGGAAAAGTAACATCTTTTCAAATAATGAAAAAGTCATTAAGAAGAAAAAATATAATGATTGAAGAATGATGCTCCAAATAAAGTTTGGGAAGCCTATGATGAAGCCTCCTCAAAAGAATAGCTGATAAATGTTATTGATGGATGTTTCCTTGAAAATAATGAAGAATAAGAAATAAATTAACCCATGGGTGATATTAATCCAATCGATATAATGCTTGCATGCATTGATTTAAAAGTAATAATTTTTTCAAAGGTAGTTATAATTAGTAATGGAGGTTGAGACACTGATTTGCCCAAAGGCATGTATAATTAGTGGTACAAATATGTGCACCAATAGGATGGGTGGGTCAAAATAAGTATTTTCCCAAAGGCAGTTATAACAATTTTGATGACTTGGATTGAATAATGATTTTGCCTCAATAGGTCAAATTTAAACATGATAAACTGGTTATACCCTAGTAGGGAAAATTATCAAGCATAAATGAAGAATATAACCTATCACATAGATTAAATATGAGTGGGCACAAATGTATATGTGATGGTCTAATGACTAAATAATCCACAAAAAACTAGGCACACAAGGATGTCTAAAGTGATGAAAGAGATGATTGGAAGAATAATGGTGGCCAAGTTGACCTAAGATACATCACGTATCTAAGCATTACATACATAACCTAAATAGACATCAAGCCAATGTAGTTCACCCAAAAATGGGAGAATATATAATGAGGAATGGAATAATAGAATAAGAATAGATCAATGTGAATAATTCATTTATACCTACCAACGTAGAGATGTTCATCCTTATTAGCATTAATACAACCAAAATGGTCAATGGGTTGATTTGATCAAGGAGGGTAGGAGTATTTGACAAAGTGAAAAAGGATAAGTTTTTGAGGCACCATTTTTTATAATATCCCATAACCTAATTTTTGTTGTAGCACATGATGGTATACACCATGATATAAAACACCATGGTGATCAAGTTGTAATGTGTATAAGGACTGACTCCCGATCTAATAAATAATTAAAAATAATGCAACAATGATAAAAACCATGATGAAAATGTTTAAATGTGAATATGGATGGACTCAAGTATAATGCACAAGGAATTACCCAATGAATGCATATAGACTAAATCAAGGCACAATAATGAAAGAAAACAAATAGACAAATAAAAAAACAAATAATTAAGCAAACACACACACAAAAAGCTTGAAAGTAAAAGCAATAAAAAGCATCAGTAACCAAGTCAATATCTACGTGTGAAAGATCAATGGAATGATAATTAGGTGGTTCCCCCAATCAAGGATTCATGAAAGGGAATAACATGTGGGGATAAAATATCCTAGTATAAATTTCATGCTTTAATGTTTCCCCAATAGGGTGAAAGCTACGAGCTTAGCCTAAAAGTGTAAACTAGACGGTACCCCTAATCAAGAATACATGTGAAGGGAAAGTCACACCCCCAATGTTTTTGTAACTGATTAGAACCAATAATGTATTCACCCTAGTAGGGAAAATCAAGGATGGGCGACTAGGTATATACCAAACAAATGTTTTTAGATTTTTGGGATTTATATATCTCTAGGAGATTGGAAGCTAATTTTTCTAATTTTTAGGATTTTAAAAATGTTTTTAATGTTTTTGTATTTTTTAGGGTATCTTACCTCATTATAAATTAACAAGATATCACTTTCAAAATAGTGAGAGCATTGGCTTAGGTTGCTTACAAAATGGTGAGAGTGTGGCTTAGGTTTCTAATAAAATGGCAAAGAATGGTAAAGGGGTGACTAATTTGACCTCAATGTGAATAGAGTGTTGCATACATAGTCCAAATAAACCTCAAGTAACTATAGTTTTTCCTACACAAAAGGCATTCGACTAAGTATCAGCAAGTTTTAGGAAAGGCAAATGATAACAGTAATGGCAAGGTGGTACCATAATACATGGGAAAGGTGTTGTCATTAATTTTACCATAGGTAGTTATCATTAATAAATAATGGAAAAGGGTGAGTGTTCCTAGTTTTTCCATAGGTGGTTATAATTAGTAGCACAGGGTGAGACACTGATTTACCCAAAGGTGGTTATAATTAGTGGTACCAGTCAAGTGTAATAATAAATAAAAGATATAATTTCTACGACCACTATCATATTGATTTTATATACTTCCATTTGAACATGTAATTCTAAAATAACTATTGGAACTAAATTTATCATCAACCACTAAATGTTCCTAAAGTACAAATGAGTCATAACCAATACCAAACATGGCAAGCAGGGTTAGGCAAAAATAACTAGTTGGCAAAGGATTAATAGAATGGTGGAAATGGTAAAAATAATGATACGATGCAAGTAATGGTATATTTTAGCAAAAGGGGTGATCAAGTTGACTTCAATGTGAATTAAGTGCTACCTACATTGTACCAAAGGACCTCAAGTCACTATAGTTCAAATGTATGGTAAGGTATCAAAGGATGGTAAGGTGAGGCAAAGTACAAGGAAAGGCACATGGAAAGGTATGAAATAATGGTTTTATTATTCCTATTGATGTGGAGATGAACATCTTGATCAGCATATGATACAACTATAACAGTCAATTGTTATAAATTGTTAGCCCAAACCTCTTATGAATAATTATTCTATCAATAACCTACTACATATTTGGACTCTAATAATGTTATTGTGATCATCATTAATCATATATTTTTTTCCTCAAAACTTAAAGACAATATGTCTTCATAGCATCTATAAAGTAAAGTGCATCTAAGGATGGTAAATGTGGATAAATAATGGATAAAAGGTTTGATTTGGTGATGGGGATATGGATCATGATGAAATGTATAATGGTTGGGAAATAAATTAAGATCAATATTTTCAATCACACATAATATTGTTGATTTTATATTTGACATAATTTTAGTTTTAGTGGGGAAAAATAATTTTTAATATGCTCTTGATACGACCACTAGATTTTTCTATTATTTGGGCCTGAGAGTAGCTTCCATCTGATTATACTATAGATTGGAAGTTATACTATTGTTAGCTTTGATAATGTCTTCATCAATAATTGAATAACTATTGTGCTCAGTGATTAGTGCCATGAAGAGGTTTTCACCAATAAATCTATCTTGATTATCCCATAGCACCTCTAAAAAGTTTTCACTAAGGAATGTTGACTTTTAACTTTGATTGTCTTCTAGTGCCTCAAATAAGGTTTCACTAGAAGATGTTGAGTTTTGAATTTTATTTCCCCTAATTCCTCCAATAAGGTTTCACTATGAGATTGATCTTTTTCTACATGAATGTAGTCTTTGTCCCCCTAATATTCTTTAATTGATATGTCACCATAGATTCAGTTCAACAAGGTGTGATTCTTTTGGTCCCAATCAACACTTGTGGGAATTAGAATGTCAATATAATGGCTATTTTTGTACGTGTTAATGGCATGTGGAATAGTAATGGAATGAGAAGAGGTAACATAATCTTCACAGAATAACTAGGAGAACCTATGTCAATGTTGAAGTAATCATCCTCAAAAATTGTGTAAGGATCTAAAATGTATTCAAATTTATCTTCAATGCATGTGTAACCAATGTTGTAATAGTCACAAATGTATTCTAATTTTGAAGTTGATTCCAACTCAAGGGACTCTAAATTCAATGTTGATACTGATATTGATTCTACTTCTAATGCTAAATTTGATGTTAGTTCAAAAATAGAACCTAACTTTAATACTAATTCTTCATCGATTTTGGATGATACTATAATAATGTCTTGTTGAATGTTTGGTATTATAAAATTAATGGCTTGTTATGGAATAAGGGACTCTTCAAAAGTAGATTCTTATAAGAAGGTTTAAACACATATTGGCTCGTCTAGGTGAATCCCTCCAAAGAGAGGGAACAACTCAAGGGATGATTCCATAGAGACTAGCTTGTCAAAGTGAGACTCTGCAACAAGGGAGAAAAGGTCAAGAGATAAATCTGAAGAGAATAGCTTGTCAAAGGAAGGCTCTTTAAAAATAATATAATGGTCAAGATAATGATTTTCCCAAAAGAGATTATAATCTTTAAGACATGACTCAAAAAAGACTAGCTTGTTAGGATGAGACTCCTTAGCATTAAGGAAAGGATCAAAAGGTGATTCATCATAGGTTGACTCATCACAAATCGGTGGTTCAACAAAAACATCATAGATTAGTTGGTTATCTTGACCTTGGTTTATAATTGGTTATAAAATATCAGTTTTGAACACATCTTGCTCTTTGAGTGATGGCTCTTAGAGAGGTAATGATTAGCATTATTGTGGCTCAAGGACTTGCATGAGTTTTCTAAAGTGAAAGAATATAGGCATTGAATGAAGAATTATCGATGGTTGGATAATGATCCCTTTATAAAGAGGCTCATCTAACATGGGCTTAACAAATATTGGATGTGGGTATAGGATGGCAGTTGTGCTCTTCCTAGTCACAATTGTGAAACCTTTTTGGTATAATGAGATACTAGACTTAGTAGGGCCTGGAATGGTAATGGAAGGGAATTGTGAATCTTATTTTCTAACACCATCCAAATGATGAGGGCCTAGAATTGTAATGGAAGAGTGTTGTGGATCTTGGTTGCTAGTTTAAGACAAAAGATGAGGTCCTAATATGGTAATCCTTATATGGTTTGGAGCTTGGTTGCTAGTATAGGTCAAAGGATGAGGGCCTAGATAAGAAGGGAGTGTTACCAAATACTTTTCTTGAGAGACATGTCTTTATTCAATGTATGGAATGTTATAATATGGATAAGGATTTGTATCATAAGTTACATCATTATTCAAAATAGGGTCATGCCTTTATTAAACATATGGAATGTTATAATATAGATCGATATCCATCTCATAAGTTACATCATCATAAAAATATTGAATAAAAGTGTTGTGCCTTTGTTCAACATATGAAATATTATAAGATAGATCAAGATCTGTCTCATAAGCAATGTCATCATACAACTCTTGAACAAATGGGTCACTGGTCATAAAATTCTCATAACCAGGATTACACATGGTCCCACTACATGTATAACAAGGCATGTTTAGATTCATGGATAATTATCATGAAAAATAAAGGGTCTAAAGATAATGAACTACCGAGATCTAAAAAAGGGCCTTTGGCTTTGTAAGAGAGACACAAAAGGAGAAACAACTAGACTTAGGTAAAGGAAGGACAAAACAAAAGTGAAATCAGTCTAAAAAAATGATATTGATTTTTCCAAAGGTGATTATAATTAGCACCAAAAGTAACACAAAGGTTCAAAATAATTTATGGATAGAGTACTAATTTTCCCATATATGGTTATAATCAATCACAAGAGTGTCTAGAAAATATAACAATTTAAAACTAGGGTCAAGAGATATCAACTATTTTCACAAAGGTGGTTATAATTGTACTAAAATAAGGCCAGACTTAGAAACATAAAAACTCAAACAAAAACTAAAAAACAAAATAAATTAAGGAAATTGGCACAGAAGACACTTGGTAATTGGCTCATTTAAGACTCAAAGTTTGACTCATGAAAATTATTAGAACAAAGGGACTAATTGGCATGTGTTAAGCATGAAATATACTAAGAGGGGGGAGTGAATCGGTATATTATATATCTTTTACTTAATCTGATTTCTTTTCTTTAACCATTTAATCACACATTCAAGATATAAAATAAAACTGAAACCATAATATGCACCACACGAGAGAGAGAGAGAGAGCAAATTTTTATGTGGAAATCGAAAGTGGGAAAAACCATGGAGAACAATCTCAAGTATATGAATGAGAACCAAATCAAATTAAAAATTTTGCACACACCAACTTGTAGGAGCACCAACCCCTTTATCGAGCACCAACATAGAAACTATTTATGAGCACCAACCCACAGGAGCACCAACCCCTATTGTGTATAGAACATAAATATCTCTCAATTTGTCTTACTAAACAAATGATAGAACTCTACAATATTTCCTATTTTTCTCTCTAAAACAAATACAAACGATGCACTCTCTTGAATATTACAAATGGCTTCTCAAGCCTTTATTTATAGCTTTCCAAATGACCTTTGGTATTCACCCTTTGTGACCCTTCAATCCTCATGAAAAATGGTTCCAAACTTGTATGACCCTTCATATCCTTGTATTTAAAAAGTCACATGGTGACTCTTCATAAGCAAATGTGTCCTTTCCTCTTTTGTCTTTATTTTAGTGACCTTTCAAATTCTTTAAAGTGTCCCTTAATGGAAAAATGCACCATACCCTCTTTTGTCTTCACATGGTGACTCTTGGAATTCCTCAAAATGACTCTTCATGAGAAAATGCATCCCATTCCTCTTTTGTCTTTATCTTGTGACTCTTTGACTTCTTCGTGGGCCCTCTTTTGAATTTTATGTAACCAAAAATATATTCATTAATATTAACACACATTAGCCAAGATATGAATATTTAAAACACCATTAAATGTTATGGGGCCTTTATTAACAATGCTAGACCTTTTACATCAATGATAATATTTCCAACAATCTCCCCCTTTATCATTGATTGCAACCTCAAACTAAAATTACCACATTCTGAAACTTGCACTGCACATGTCAACTTGCACATACTACCATCTAAAAAACATATAGTAACTCTCCCTTAATATAGAAATATGTACCTATTCTTTGTACCTATTTTTTCATATGTACCTATTTTTCTCCCCCTTTGACATCAATGGCAAAGGGTCTATCCTGGAGCTAACACTTAGTTCCCCCTCAACTGATGATAATCCTTAATAGTAGGAAGTAAAAGAAATTACTCCCAACTTCTCTTGAAAATACTCAAATGTGTCTTTTGGTGGTACCTTTGTGAAAATATCCAAAATTTTCTCTATAATATTGATATATTCCATCTTAACTTGTTGATTTGTAGCCTGCTCTCTCAAGAAGTGATATCTGATGGGAATATGTTTTGTTCTTGAATACATCACTATATTTTTTTAAATATTAATAGCACTTGTGTTGTCACAAAAAATAGAAATAGGTTCAACATATTTTACCTTGATATCTTCCAAAATTTGCTTCATCCAAAGCACTTGAGTACAATATAATACTACTGTAATATATTTTGCTTCAGTTGTAGAAAGTGATACTAAGTTTTGCTTTTTGTTTAGCCATGATACTAAGCTATCACTAAGGAATAAAGCTCCTCCACTTGTATTCTTCCTATCATCCAAGTAACCTACTCAATCTGAAATAAGCAACCAAAGTGAAATCTTTGCCTGTGAGATATCACAATCCATAATCCAATGTCCCCTTGATATATCTAAATATTCTCTTTACCAACTGAACATGACTATCTTTTGGAGCTGACTAATATCTTGCAACCATACCTAATATGTGCATGATGTCTAGCCTCTATGTTGTAAAATATAAAAGAATACCAATCATAGATCTATACAAATATTGATCTACAATAGTTAAATCTTCATCCTTGCTCACATTATTTCCTATACTCATAGGTGTGCCAACTAGTGTACAATCATCAAAACCAAATTTCTTCAACATTTCCTTGTCATATTTACTTTGACATATGAAAATTCTTTTAACTGACTGAAATATTTACAATCCTAAGAAAAATAACAATTTTCCAAACATAGACATATCAAATTCTTTTTGCATATTATCAAAAAATTCTTTTTTCATCTTTTCAATGTTTCCTCCAAAAATGATGTCATCAACATATACCACAACAATTAATTAATACTCACCTTTTATTTTGATGTAGAGATTACTGTCAACAAATCCTCTCTTGAAACCTTGATCCTATAGGTAATTATCAAGTTTAGCATGCCAATATTTGGGAGCTTGTTTCAATCCATACAGTGCTTTCTTCAATCTACATACATGGTTACTAAAATTTAAGAGAATAAATCCCTTAGGTTGTTTAATTTGGACTTCTTCTATATTTTTATTTAGGAAGGCAAATTTGACACCCATCTGAAATACTTTAAAATTTTTAAACACTACATATGCAAGAAACATTATAATAGCCTCTAGCCTTGCAACTGGTGCAAAATTTTCTTCAAAATCTATTCCCTCACTCTGAGCATATCCTTTACATACTAATCTTGTTTTATTCTTGGTCACTTCTCCATTTTCATTAAACTTATTTTTATAAACCCATTTTGTTCCTATCACATTGTGATCTTTTGGTCTAGGCACTAATTCCCAAGTATCATTATTTTCTATCTAATTTAATTATTCATCCATTGCCTTAACCCAATGCTTATCATGTCTAGCTTCTAAAAAAATTCTAGGTTGAACTTTAAATAACAAAGGGAAATTAACTTGCTCAGATTCACTTATGATCATTCTTTTGGTACGAATTCCTTCATTTATGTCCCTAATGATGTCACTTTCATTGTGATTTCTATAGACATATTTGGATGGGGTTTTGGTGTCCTTTTACTCCTTCTCATCTTCATCTGATTCTTTAAAATCTTCCTCTTCAATGATTTCAATAATGTCTACTAGATCACTGATTCTTTATGTTGTATCTTCTTCTATCCTAACACTTGCACTTTTACCTATTTTTAAAGAAGAAATATTAATAGCATACCTTTCACAATCTTCACTTATTCTTTGCAACTATGATGTTAGATATTTTTCATTATTCTTGGCTTCTTCAAAGTTTTATTGTAGATATTCAATTGTTTCCTTTGACTCCTTTTCATTTTTCTTGATCTGGAGCTTTAATCTTCGATTCTTCTTCTTAAGAGGTTTTAACTATTCTAAGGCACAAACAAGTTCTCCTTCCAAATTCACTTTGGCTTTATCTTGTTCTTCTTCTTGATCATCTATATTTTTTATTGTAGAGGCAGCTTCATGTATGGCCATGAATATAATCTCTTCTTTTTTTAAATCACTGACTCCACTATCTTCAGCTAAGCTAAGATATTTAGAATACAAACTCTTTTTCTTGAATCCCTTCTTAAATTTTCCTTTAAAATTCTTCTTGTATGTAGACTTTCTTTCTTTATTGTCACCATTACCCTTATCTAGGCACTTAGATGTAAAATGTCCAATCTTTCCATAATTAAAACATTTAAAAGGTAATTTTCCTTGATATATACCTATGCCATTTTTCATCTTATAAATGAATAGAGATCCATTGTCATCTTCATCATCACTAGAACTATCACTTGATTTTTGAATCTTAGCCTTTTATTTTTTTGATGTCTTGAAAGTAGCTTCTCTCTTTGAGGGTTTCTATTGTTTGTTCCACATCTCATATGTTGTAAGAATACCATGTAGCTCATCCATCTATAGCTTGGATAAATTCTTCATCTCTTCAATTTCCAAAACTTTTGCATCATATCTCAATGGTAGATATCTCAAAACTTTTTGTACCATAATTGATTCTTCTAAATTTTCTCTAAGACCTTGAATCTGATTAACTATTTTATCAACCCATAAAAGGTAACTTGATATATTTTCTTCTTCTTCCATCTTCAAACTCTCAAACTATCTTTTGAAAGTCTAAAGCTTAGATTTTTAAACCTTTCCATCACCTTTGTAAATATTCTCAAGTTTTACCCAAGTTTCATGAGTAGATTTACATTGCATAACTTTAACAAATTTTGATTCACATAAACCACATAAAATATCATTTAAATCTTTATCATTATTTTCACTTGCCTTCTTTTCCATTAGAGTAGTTACAAGTGTATGTGGCTCTTCATATTCCTCCACCACTTCTTGTCAAATGTTGAATCCAAGGGCCATCAGATAAGTTCTCATCCTTATGCTCCAAAAATCATAATCATATTCCTCCACCACTGCTTGCCAAATGTTGAATCCAAGGGTCATCAAATAAGTCCTCATCCTTATGCTCCAAAAATCATAATGTGTCCCATCAAACAAATATGTCTTATTTGTATAAAAACCTTCATGTGATCTAGCCATCATGCTTTCCCTGATCTACCTTCAAGCTATAAAACTTTTTCACAAGGAACCTACTCTGATACCAATTCTTAAGCATGAAATATAATGAGAGGGGGTTGAATTAGTATATTATATATCTTTTAATTAATCTGATCTCTTTTCTTTAACCACTTAATCACACATTCAATTTATGTAACAAAATTGAAACAATAACATGCACCACACAAGAGAGAGAGAGAGAGAGAGAGAGAGAGAGAGACCAGATTTTTACATGGAAACCCAAAGTGGGAAAAACCATGGAGAACAATCTCAAGTATATGAATGAGCAGCAACTCAAATTATAAATTTCATAAGCACCAACTTGCAGGAGCACTAACCTGTTTGCTGAGCACCAACACAGTAACTATAATTATCTCTCAATGTTGCTTACTCAACAAATGATATAACTCTATAATATCTCCTACTTTTATTTCCTCTAATATAAATAAAAACCATGCACTCTCTTGCATATTAAAAATGGCTTCTCAAGCCTTTATTTATAGCTTTCTAGATGACCTTTGGCATTTACCCTTTATGACCCTTCAATTCTCATGGAAAATGGTGACAAACTTGTATGACCCTTCGTATCTTTGCATTTGAAAAGTCACATGGTGACCCTTCATAATAAAATACATTATTTCCTCTTTTGTCTTTATCTTGGTGACCTTTTGAATTCCTTAAAGTGTCCCTTCATGTAAAAATGTGTCATACCCTCTTTTGTCTTCACATGGTGACTCTTGGAATTCCTCAAGATGACTCTTCATGAGAAAATGCATCCCATTCCTCTTTTGTCTTTACCTTGTGACTCTTTGACTTCTCCATGGACCCTCTTTTGACTTTTATGCAACTAAAAATATATTCATTAATATTAAATAAATATTAACACATATTAGCCAAGATATGAATATTAAAAACACCATTAAATGTTATGGAGCCTTTATCACCAATGTTAGACCTTTGACATTAATGACAATATTTCCAATAACATGAAAACTTAAAACAAAGCACATATAAAAAATGTGGCTCAAAAAGATGTTCTAAACAAGGCAAAAAGCAAACTAAAAGCACTAGGTCTAGGCAAGGGGTCTTTTAAATCAAATATGAAACTAACACAATTAACACAATACAAACATAAAAGTTGGACAAAATAATCCCAAATTAGATGAGGCTTCGACATGAACTTGATTAGTTTAGGATTTTTACTTCAAAATTTTGAGATTCATATTTAATGTAAAAAAAGACTTAAAAGTTTTAAGGCAAAAGGCTAGACCCAATTGGGTAATATAACCATGTATTTGAAACAAGAAAGGTATAACAATGGTTTGGAACTTGGTTTCAAAAGTAGTAAGAAAATTGAAACAATTTAGGTAGTGTAACAACACTAGTTTAAAAAAATGACATAACAATAGTTTTGGACTCAAAAATCCAAGGCAAATGTTTGAGATGAAATGTGCAGCATAATGACTCTGCATTTAAACAAGTGACACACAAATGGTTTTGAAATAATTTTTTAAGGGATAAAGTGTGATACAAATGGATAGAGTAATACCTCTTCGGCTAAAGGGGTGTAAAAGACAATCTGAATGTTTTTTTACTTATTTTGATGTGGCATTTGACCAAAAAAAAAATGACTCAAAAAAGATGCAAGTAAAAATAAAAATACTCAAAAACACCTAAGTGTATCATTTTAATCCTAAAAACTGATAAAGTGGCTTCGTATTATCAAATTCTATCTATATACTCTTAAAGAGAAAATAATTGTTAATCCAAAAATTTAAATACACATGAAAATTAGGGTTATTTAGGCCCCCTCTTCTCTCAAGATTTCAGACAGCAACATGGAACTTCGGGCTACTTACCCTGTATTGATAGTATATCCATGGTAAGTGGTATTGTCTAAAAACTATAATTTTCATACATCTAGATGGTCCCAAGTGTGGTTAACACTAGATATTCAATCACATCAATTAATTTCATACCAAATAACTTACTATACAAGGGTTTATTCCTTTGCATATTGATTTAATCTATGTACTTAATAGAATATCTTGGTTAGTTAGACCTAACTCAAGTTTTCATTAAAATTAGAGAGGCTATCCACTCAACCCCCCAGCAATCATAGTATTTTTGCCCTAATTTATATAACCTACAATAGAGTGGTGTTAGTATGATGCTAGGAGATGAAATCTAAGGTCAACACACCCCTAAAAAACTTATGAGGGAGAAGCAAGGTCCTACCCACAAGCCAAGATGTAAGAAAGAAAAGATAAAAGGACTTTGGGTCACCCAAGTCATTTAGATCTTGGGGAGTGGCTTAGAGACATTCCTTTTACTCTTGGATAAAGTGACAAAAAGTAATAATTAAATAATTTTTTATCACCCAAGTTACTTAAAGGAGACAGGGAGAGAGCATACACGTTAAACTTGTTTTATAAAAACACACAACAAATGAAAAACAAGCAAGATTTTAAGATAACTTAATCTAGGTTTGTGTTCATTTTTAAAACACCAATTGAAATGTGATGTTAAATTTATCCCCTTGACATTGTTTGTTGATTTGTGAATTTTGAAAATCCAAAACAAAGCGACTAAACAACTTTTTTTTAAACACCAAAGTAAATGTGAAAATGATCTTTTGGGATGAAATATTATTTCTCCTTGAAAAAACCTACCAAAAAACTTTTTAGAAGTTTTATTGGACTAAAATATGAAAGACAACCTACAAAATGAATATTAAAAATAAAATTCAACACACAAAAACATAAAAAAAATAGTAGTCACTGTTCTGATCATAACTTATAAACTATAAATAATTTATTCACAAAATTTTTTAAGGTTGTTAATAGTTAAAATTCACACATATATATAAAAATTTAGATCAAAAAAGTGAATTAAAAATAAATTATTAGCTCTGTATCAGCCATTTTTAGCATAAAAATAGAAAATAAAAGTGGCAGACACTAATTTGTTCATAATTACTAAACTATAACTATTTTTTTAATTTTTAGAGAATTTTAATGAGACACTTAAATGTATTCCTACATAATTTAAAAAATTATTAATACTCTTTGGGCTATTTTTTTAGCACAGCAAAAAAACTAACAAAATAATTTTGTGGGGTACATGCTCATAAAGGATCCCACCAGGCGTGACATTATGTATCTAAGTAATTAGAGAGAGGATATTAGTATAATTTTAATAAATAAAATAAACACACTAAACACTAACCCCTCTAGCCTAGACATTAAGAAGAGCATAGGTAACCAGCATACAATGAAAATACAACTAAAAAATAAAAGAAATCATCCTTTTACCTTGCTTGTAGCTCCACAATGGCATGTGTAAGTGGATTGATCAAATTGTGGACAATTTATTCTTTTTTAATATTTATCTTTCATCATCTCTCCTTCATTCATCTTGGTTTGGCTTGATTTGGCTTGGCATGTTGGCATGGTAACACTACAATGAAGCTTCTTAGAAGTATTTTGACATAATAATATTGCATTATAAAAGCTTGATTTAGAGGTGTCTTGGCACTTGTATTTATAGGTCTCAGAACTAATTCTAACCCTAAGGAGGATAGTTTTATAACTAACCTTGGTTGAGTCAATCTAACTCTAAGTTAAGTTAGCCTAACTCTGGGTTGGGTCAAAGATAATCATGAGGACCATGTGAAAGACATGGGTCAAGAATTATTATGTATTCCATCCAATTCTTGATCTTTTACAAGTGGATTGGAAAATCATAGAAGATATTTTGGTTAAATTTATAAATTTATAAAAATAGAAATTCATAAACTCTCCATGATCCACTTGGCCACTTGTCATGAGAATTGAGGAATAAATTTAACTAGTGAATTTAGAAAATACAAAATTCTAAAAGATATGGATTTTATATATTTATGTGATGTCATGATGATGTCATCAAATCTAGATTTATGAATTTTTAAAAATATAAATTCACTAATTATCCATGGAATTTTAAACTATCTATTTAATTGTGTTTGATCAATTAAGCAATGTTGATCAAATTAATTGAATTTTCTAAATGTATGTAAGGTTATCCCTTGCCCTTGGTCAAAAATGTCAATTTGTTAGGTCAAAATTTTATTGGGGATGAATTTGAGAGAGGTTATTTTTATTTACAGTGTATTTCTTAAATAGGGATGCCTTAATATGATTTTGAGCACTTACATCCAATGTGTAGATGAATTTGGTATGAATAGTGATTTTTAGGCTTAATTTGCATTATTTAGTAGAAATCAATCTGATGTCAATTTAGACATACAAGTGGTCAAAAATTAGTGTCTATAAAAAAAATTGAGGAGGTGATGCACCAAATTTTTTGACCACTATCACATGTTTAGTGATACACAATGAGCATAGATATGACCTATTCATACACTACTCATGATCTAGTCCTCTTACATCAATATATCAATATGAAGGTGGCTGATGATGATTAGGCTAAGAAGTATAATTTTCAAGAGGTATAAAGACACCAATGGAATATTTCCTCACTTAACCTTCATAGTACTACTTAAACACTCCATATGACCTGCAAGAGTGAGTTCAAATTGTATATAAGTGAAAGAATGAGACATGTCAAGGAAAATTGAATCAACACTAGACAAGATCAATCATTCATGCACAAACAATAGAATAAAGTCATAAGAGAAGTAAAAACTAATTTTTTTATTATTTCAATAGCTTACAAAAGGATCAAGGATTCAACATACTCAAGTGGAGGATCCATGACAATGCTAAAATAGGATATACATATAGCAAGGAATAAAAAGGAGAGAGAAGATGCACATTGAAAATGACTATGACAAGTGTCATTTCATTATGAACTAAGTTAAAAATAATAAAACTATCAAATAACATTCCAATAGCATCTTCTTCATAAGTTTTTCTTGGTGTGATGATAACTTTCTCAAATGTGGCATAGGAGATGCTTCATTGCTTGGGTGACTCATCCTTGAGCTCTTGAGACTACCCTTTAGGAGTGATTAAGAAGTGACATGTCATATTTTTTTGGTCTAATTTCTTTTATTTTTATTTTAAACTTGTTTAATACCTATAACCAATCATCTTTCCACTTTTGTTCTACAATTTCCTTCATAATTCTCACATTTGCTCTCTTTAAGGCCTATTCTTTGTAGCCCTATTTTAACACAAAAATTATTAATTTTAATGATATTAAAAACTTATAGGGAAAATAAAATCCTATTATATTACACTTTATTTTACTTCAAATTCACCCAAAATTTCATGGTTCAACTCCCAATGCAGACCTACTAACCCAACACCCATCCTTCACAATGAGCCCTACTTAGGCCTAAAACAAGCCTACAATACTAGAGACCATACAATACCATAATTTAATACTCTAAAAACACCAAAATAATTTATTTAACATTAAATAGGTTTATATTACAAAATTTTATGCAATTTCAAGGGTTGAAACTTGAGTTATGCAAAATGCAAGTTTTTAAGCCCTAGGTTGGAAAGATACATGCCTTAGTAGGCCAAGAGTCAATAAAAATGGATAGGGATAAATTTGTTCAACTTTAAACCCTTATTATATGTGTGTTATTTATACCCCAAATTTTCTCAACTCCTCCAATAATTTTTTCCCTTGAATACTCTTTGTATGTCTTCAACATGCCAACTTTTCCAAAATTTTATATGCATTTAGGATTGTCAAGAAGGCTATAGATTTCCTTGTATTTTAAATAGAACTCTAACATCCCTAAACCCTTTAAAATTCATATCATTTCTCCCACACATATTAATTCTTCATGATCAATCCAAACCTTTCACCTTTCTTTTTATGGTTATGCCAAAACTGCCTTTGGTTGTAGGTGTACATTAGGTCTCTTGGCTACATTTTAAGGATGGATATTGTTATTCATGATTAATCCACTTAAGATTAAAATTTACTCATGAAACCTTTTAATTAAAATAACCTTATTCTATATTAAAATCATAATCCTAATCTCAATACAAATATTACATACTCTCTTCAATCTTTAGAAGCAAACTTGTAGCTTTTAGCAAGCCTATAGATGTATACAGCTAGGATTATCATCTTATCAATTCAATTTGAATGATTTCCTATTATAAAAAATAATATAATAAATGTGAATTAATTATTTATGGTCTCTTTGACTTGTCACCACCATCAATCTTCTTATTTAAACTTTGATTTGCATCCTTTCCCTTATATTTATGCAAAAATTGTCCCTTAGCTGTAGGTGTTTTTTTCTTCAAGATTAGATCACCATATACTTGATTTTTATAGTATTAGTGATTATTTTTTAAATATATAATATTATATTAGGAAAATTTTATATTATTTTCAACCTATGAGAAACCAATTCACTCTATTGGTTTCTTCAAGTTTGGATTTTCACAGCATATTAACTTTTTAGGTATCCTATAGCCCTAAAAAGGCTTAATCTCTTAAGTTCGTCCTTACTAAAATATATTTACCAATGATGATCATGGATTTTTTTATTTTTTTTAATAGTTAATTAATATCTCATACACCTTTCTATGATGTTCCAAAGCCTTACTTGAGGTGTATGACCCTTGCAACATGGTTATGGACTACCTCTAAGACTGTGTCTTTCACATTAGAGACTGTGTGTTAGAACATTACAAGAAGATCTCTTGTAGTTATAATGGATTTAAAGGACTCATATAAATAGTTTTAATGTATATTAATATTTCTTGGGAACTCAATTATGATTTCATCATGAATTTGACCTTTGTTTGGGCTTGAAAAGCTCTTTTCCAATTCTGGTAATTAACTCAGTCTTGATTTATTCATCCTTGGGGATCCTCTCAAAAATTACAAACATGTTAACATATTATATAGGTATAATTAATATAAAATTTTCCCTTAAACACATATTATATCTATATGTAACTATCTCCATGAATACAAATACCTCAAACTACAAAACTTGCCTATTGAACCAAGAATCATCCAAAACAATGAGGTTTGTTGTATGGTAAAAGTGTGATCAATGGAAATTTTCCATAAATTTGAATTTATATAGGTTATATGACTCATTAAATACATATTTAAACCATTACCATTCATTCATTGAATCCCAAAAAGTTGTATAAGGAGAAAACTAACCCTATGGGGTTTTACAAGGATATTTGACACCTTTTTATGTTAATGAAAGTTTATAAAGTGTGGCTCATGTAAATCATAACTAATGCATGTAATATTAATGGCATAAGTTCCCCTATCTACCCATAATATATTTTTACCCAAATTTCCTTCTCCTTCATGAACCATTGTTAATAAATTTCCTTTTTTAGCTTATGAAGGATCTTTTTAACCTAGTGGAAGAATGACATAGGTGTTGTCCATTATCTTGAATTTTAAAGCTTGGTATGCATTATTTTAACCTAAATAAACATAGATGATACCTTTTAATGGGTTATTATACAACCTCTATCTTGAATAACTCTCAAAGAGGCCTCCATACACCTTCTTTCTTTAGGAAACTTGTGTATTCTTCGAAGAAAACATATTACATACATGGGTCAGGTAATAATGGTACTTCTCTTGATTTATACAATGTTAGTGTAATGTAACAAAGGCATATCCATCTTATTTATCCCACAATTCTTTAGGTTTTCCTTATTTTAATGTTAGAGATGATAAATTTGTAGTTACAAAAGTGTTTAAACATTAGAGAAGCCATTTTAAGACATATTTGGCAAGATGTATGACAAGTTACATGTCATAACATCTAACAACTGTTAAATGATTCAAAATTCCCCTATCTCATCTCTTTACATGGCATTATATCTTCATGACTTTTGATAATAAATACTTGCACAAAAGTGACTAGAAGCAAGCATAGGACAATGAATCCTCATTACCTTAATTTCACCAAACCTAGCTTAAACCATGCTAAACACTTTGGTAATTACCACCTTGAATGACTTTGATAAAAAGACTAAGTCAATTGACTCCACTTCCAACTAGACCATTTTAGGAGACCCTAAAATCTACTAAGAACCACAAAAGGTTTATTACTATGAGATCCATTATGAACAAGACCAAGAACTTCATATGACTATCAACAAGGTTAGGAACATTATGACAAAAGTTTTTAATGTCAATTAACTATGGTAGCCAATTTTGGCTAACAGATCTCCCATTGAAATTTTTGGAAGAAGAGGTCTTAAGGGGTATTTCCAACTCTTTTAGCTAGTTTCTCTCCATTGATCCAATTACTAAATCTAGGATATGTCTTATTTATTAGAGTTTTTGTAAACATATTTTTGAACAAGGAGATGCCTTCTTATATAAATCTAGTGTCAATATATGGATAAAGGATAAAAATGATTGATTATGAAAAAAAATCCTCTTTTATGAGGAATTAAAAAGAATACAAAACCCAAGCTAAGATAATAGAGATGATGGAGGACAAAGTGCTAAAAGTGTCAAGGATGGAAATTATTTTCATTTTGAGGACCAGGATTAAATACCTTATGGGGATGATGACAAAATCATTGAGACACTTGTTTTAGAATCAATTTACACCCTTTTATAGGGTTATTTAGGCTCTCTCCAATTGATCTATACTATGGGAACAACTCTAGGCTATGGGTATCCTATGGTAGGGTTGAACCTTTGAAGAAGGCAAGCTTCCTATTAATGGATCACCTATACTAATGTTTGTACTAAGAAAAGGTTTAGAAGGGGGAAAGGGATCCTAATAAATCTAACAAGGTGATGCACCAACTTAAGTGATAACTCACACAAGTAATGAAATATACACTAAAGAAGCATAAGATAATACTAGCTCACACAATCTCAAAATCTATCTAATTACATAAATGTTTCATACACTAGGTTTAGGAAGTAATGAATGAAGCTAGGAGGAGTTCTAAGACTCATACCAAGCTTGCATTAATGGCATAAAGAACACAAATTTAGACTTACAATCAACTATAAAAAACCCTAAATAATCAAGAAAAAAGGATAATGGTATGCAAGATTCACCTTCAAAATGTCATCATGCACAAGCTTACTAAACATAGTTCAAAAGAAAGAGATAGGTAAATAAAGTCTTTATTAGCTTCAGGAGGTATTTCATACAAGTTTTGATAGGTTTTAGCCTTATCAAATGAGAGTCTCTACTCTTATATGACTGAGAGAGATTTCCTTATCAAAAGTGAGATCTTCTTCCAAAAACTGAGAGAGAGAGATTCCAAATGGGAAAGAATATGAGATATAAAAGAAAGGTGAGAGAGAGGAGCACATCAACCAAGATCATTAAATGAGTTCCAATCACTTGGATGGGGTCCCAACCACTTTTTATCTATCAACATTAATTTTTCCTCCCAACTAACCATTCATTTACTCCCAAATAACTTCACGCCCCTCATTGGCTTTAGAAGATATACTAGAAGATAAGGACTTGTTAAAGGTGTTGAGCCATAATTTACACTTATGAAGAAAACACTTTAAATGCCCTATAAAAGGCTTGAATTCTCTACCTATACTTATCCAATCCCAAATACTGCTTCTTAAACTTTTATGCCACCTCCCACTTATCTTTACTATAAGGATAAAGTCCTCATATCTTGAATCCAGATAGAGGCATGTCATGTCTGCTTCGAGCTTCTATAGGTACCTGCTTGTCAAAAATATGACCATGTAAATAGATAAGACACTCCTCTATAATCACATATCTTCCCTTACAATAAAATATGAGCATAGGTCTATATTATAGATTGAAAACCAATCTAATTTATCAGTTTTCATACAGTTATAATATCAATGGAAACATGTAGATTACATAACCTCATTCCTGGAATGTATTAGGTTCAAACAAACTTCATTTTGCCTCTAAATTTTAGTGGTAATGGATATTCACTATTAATAACTTTGACTATATAAGTATGTCTACTTAATAGCATTTGATCGATCTCCAAAGGTAGTACATGCTTTTTAAAACATTTTCTCTAGTTTAACATTAACTATGTTTTTACCTCCAGTCAAAATCTCCTACCTTTGACTTTTAATATTAATCATTGATCAACTCATTTACACATCATTGGATCTACTTCCTTGGCTTACACGTGTATCATTTATCTTACTCTGTATGAATGAACATGAGCCATATATCTTCTATTAGTTGAATGTGATTGAGATACTTTTCACCTACACATTTTTCATTGAGATTCACTAACCTTTTGACCCATTACTCGTCATTAGATCCACTTTGTATGATGGATCACGTACCTTCGATCTACTTGGGCCCACTGACACTATAAGTCACGACATACCATTATATTTGATTTGAGCTCTTGAAATTATGCTACTTGTCACTTTCACATTCACCCTAAAGATCTTCCAACCTTTTAAATTGACACTCATTTTTTATCTTAGGTGCGTAATCAAATGCATGCCATTAGATCTTTAGGACCCACTGACACTATCCTCACCCACTCACTATTGAATCTTTGATATGATTAAACACCAACCATCAATATTAGGACATTTGAATTCAAATGGCTATTTTAACACGCTCAAATTTGACATCTATGTGAATGTTTAAGGATTTTTAATTTGAAATAGTTAATTGTTGTAGCTTTAACTTGACATCCCCATGAACATCTCATTCTTCAAGTCTTAATTTAAAGCTTTATATCTTTAGATAAAAAGCTCATCAAGACACCAAATTTGTAGAGGGTGATATTAGCATGAAAAATACCATTTCCATGTGTTATTTTGGCTTGAGAGGATTTTTTAAGTACATTTATTAAATTCACAATCAAGTTGATCTATCTATTTTTACATGACATGCTTGTGATAGTCTGGTTCTTCTAGACTTGTGCAAGAAACTATTGTCTCCTTAGAAGGATCCAATGATATTATAAGGCTTTTTACAACCTGATTCATGCCCCTAAATGCTTGAAACACCATAAAAACTTGTTATATCTTCTTCCCTTGTAACCCTAGACTTGTTTCTGAACCTATATTCCAAAGATCAACAAATTACACTTTAATATTGCTTAAAGGGTTTTAAAATCTTTGTAAGCAATATGATAAATTTATACAACTCATTCCATCCATACCAAGACCTCTATAAAACTAATCCAATTAGGCAAATTTATATATGTAGGCCAAAATTGGCCAATAACACCAATGTTGGAGAAGGAGGATGATCCCAAAGCTTCGAAGAATAGAGATGAAATTTTCTTAGGAAAGGACCAAGATCAGAAATAGAGGGGAGTTTAAAAGATATATACCAAGTATCCTGAGGTTCCACCCAAAAATCAAGCCATGTTGTATGAGATAGATGTAAGAAATATGAAAAATCTGGCACTCTAGGATAGATCTATGCATAGATAATATGATACTAGCGAGATTGAGTATGGGGAATTCAAGAACACCCTTGATGATGATGAAGAGGAGAAAAATATAATTTGATGTACTATAGGAAAACTAATTCCAAGAAACTAGTGCATCCTAGTGATA